>VZTE01005845.1:399317-515909 GCA_013397775.1 Eulacestoma nigropectus | reverse complement strand
GAGCGCCCGCCCTGCCCGGGGAGCGCCCGCCCTGCCCGAGGAGCGCCCGCCCTGCGCGAGGAGCGCCCGGCCCCGCCCGGCCCCGGCGGCAGCGCAGCGCGGGCCGCCCTGGCGGGTGCGAGGCGGTGTCCCCACCCGGGGTGACGCCAGGGGACGAGGGTGTGGGCACAGGCAGGGCGGGGAAAGGAGGCGAGCCGGGTCACCCACCCCGTCCCGCGGCAGAGCGAGGGGATGCGGGGCTGCGCCAGCATCTGCACTCTCCTGTTCTAGCAGCAGGAGCGGTCGCCTGCCCTCGGGAATGAAGGCACTGGAGACACCGCCAGCTGGCTCTCGGCAGGGTGTCTCCTCCGGAGGGCTGCACGATGGGTCAGGGTCCGGCCTCTGCACAGAGGCTTCAGCCGTTCTAGAATAACGCTGTGTGTGCTGCCCTGCCACCTGCCCCTGCTCGCACCCACCCCGCTCTCCCATCCTCAGCCGCCAGCACGAGGAGTTCCTCGTTCAATGTTACCTTGACCTCTTCCAGGTCTGCTCCCGCACTGGCTCTTGAGAGCAGGGAAGGATTACCTGAAATAACACCTCAAGTGTGAAGCTGGTGAGATAATCAGGGAATTGAAGAGACTCTGAACAGAGGAGCCTAAACAACAAAATACACATGATGGAATTTGAGATAGAAGTAGCCAGTCACAATGTTTTCCAGAACATCACCTGATGTTACATCTTGGTGATGTCCTGGCTGTTACCTGGGGACACTGGACTTGCCTGGACTGATAGCCTTGGTTCTCTGGTTGTCTCAGGCATGATACCCAGTTCACAAACTGATTGAGATCCATTTGGAAGCCCTTACTTTCTCTGGCCCTACTATTCCCCTTGGAAAACTGTTCCAGAATCTTATAACTTGGCTTAAGATTTCCAGGCTATGTTTATTAGGGGCCCGTTTATATCCATTTGTTCAGATGCCAATTTTGTCCTTGAACTTAATTAGTTCTGATATTTACTCCCCTCACAGTGTACTAATATTCCTTCTCATAATTTCTTTTGTTTAAATCAAGCTTTTCAGTCTTGTCTCATAAGATAGAATCGTCATTTCCCTGATTATACGCATATCCTAGCAACTTATAAAAACTGGGTCATGACCAACACACAGAAATTACGGTTTTCAAAGGGGTTCATTATTCTATCCATTTTCAGTTTGACCAAGACACAAGTAGGGAGAATGATTAGCATAAGGTCAGACAAACCACAATTCTCCTGACTTCAAGTTCTTTTGTAATCTATCAGGGACATGAGTTCTGAAAGGCTTGTGGTTTATAACTTGGCATTACATCAATGCACATTTATATACTTATATATCATTTTCTGGAGGGGGAAGAACGGCCTTGTAGTTAAGAGGGTATATTAGAAATCTGGAGACGTGGATTTGAATGCCAGGTCTGCCACAGGGAACAGAGGTATCTTTGTCTAGTCCTTTAGTCTTTTACCACATTTCACCACTTTTAAAATGGGGATCGCAATCTTCCTCTTCTTGTGGTTTTTTTTTTCTTTCCCATATACTCACTTGCATTGTATGGTCTCAGACCAAACACCTCCTTTCTGGGTACTCCTGGTGCCTGGCACTCTGAATTTCAAGTGTGTCTGTGGCTCTTAACCTGCAGTTAAAAATAGACCATACCTTTATGAAGTCTACTTTAAGGGTCTATCATAAAAGCTCTTAGTCAGTAACCATGCTAGGAACTGGAATTCCAGAGATCTTCAGCCTGTTGATCACATTAAAAATGTCTTCTGTCATTCAACTAAGCCCAGGAACCAGCAGTAAAACCAGAGACATTTAACTGCAAATCTTCATCCTGGCTTCTGGTTTTCAAGTCTTTGCCTGGTTGAAAATCAAGTCAAACCTTTATAGTAGTAGTAGTAGTAGTAGTAGTAGTAGTAATAGTAGTAGTAGTAGTAGTAGTAGTATTAATTTAAACATAGGTGCAATTTAACACATTTTCTTCACTGATTTTCAATTCAGAAGGCAATTTTTGATCAGCTAATACTGCACAGAAACAGAACTAGCCCTAGAAGCCCCAATAGCCCCATAGCTGGATTGGTTCGGGTAATAACAAACGCTATCATTGTTCTTCCCCAGCAATCCAAATGCGCAAGGTAGAGACTGAGCACAGAAACAGAGAGCACTCTCTCGAGCTGAGGTGAAGCAATGATATTTATGGGAGTAATTATCACAGAGAAAAACTGGGAAAATATGATTACAGCAAATTGTAACTCACTCAGCTATGTTCTTCGTTGTTAGAAATAGCTCAGCTGAGACCAAACCAATATGAACAACAGACTGGGAGTGTCAGACACTGATTCTCTGGAGGCTGATACCATCAGACCCTCTGAGCAGAACACGATCCAGCTTTAGCATATTAGAGAGATTGGTGTCAGCAGCCTGCATCTCTTCCCAGCCATTCTACTCACTTCAAAACAACCTAACAAAATGTGACCTCCTGGGCTCCCGACTGGAAAAGCTGACCTGGAGATGCTGTCCCTAAAGACCACTGGCAAGAGAGGCAGCTGTCTGTCAGAGCTGGACGGTTCCCCTCCACAGCAGCTGTGGCCGGTGAGTGCTGCTGAGCAGCCAGCAGAAGACACTCAGGTTTCAGGGTGCGGCTGGGTAAGTGAGTAGGGTGACACGGCCATGCACAACACTGAGCTGGTCCTGCCTTCCCATTTGATTCCTGTCTGGGCTTCAGCTGCACTGTTTGACAAATATGTGAAACCTTTGGAGAGCTTCTGCCATGGGCGCAGCCACAGACTCACCTCAGCGTGTGGAGAGTGAGGAGTACCCTGGTTGGAGCATGGGTTCTGCTGAAGGAACTACAACTGCCCTAAACCTGTAATAAATAGGCTGTTGAGTCTCAAAGACCTTGGAGGCAATGAACTATAAGCTCTGCAAGCTTGGAGGCTTGTGTTGAAGGAGAGGATATAGCTAAGAAAATGAACCTTCAGAAGCTGTTATTGCTCTGCAGCATTTCCGTGTGCCCTGTATGCAGAAGGGTCTGAACACAGCTTGTGCAGACAAATTTTGTGCCTTCATATTCTTGTGAAGTCCTGGCTTAATGCAAGTCACTTGCACCATGGTAAATGTTGTCTTGCCAAGTCAATTATGTTTGGGGAGGGATTCTCACCACACTTTCACGGCTGACTATTTTACGTTTCATGCAACTGATATCTTGCAAATGATGTTTAGAAAGTTTTAGACGCAATAACCAATATTGTGTAAAAACAAAAATGTCACCTAACAAAGTAGTCAGCTGTTTTCATTTAAATGTACCTAGCCCATGGATCAGATGCATCCAAGAAGTTCTTCAGGTATCTTGAGAGCTCTGTAGGTGTTATTGCTGCTCTCGGTCTGTGAGAAGAATTATAAATGCTATTTACCTTTTAATTAAAAAAAATACCTTGCAAATTAAAGACATGCTCTTGCACATCAAAATTTAGTTAGCATCCATTTTTATTGTGCATACTATGGCTCTCTAATAGCCTATTGAGTCACAGCCATCTGAACAGACATTGCTACTTCCCTTTTCCCCTACATTTTGGGCATCATGTGTTAGATTTTGCCACATCCAAGGGGAAAAAATTCTGTAACTGACTGCTAATACTTAAGCAGATCTCCTGCTTAATATTCTTTCTGCTTACAAACCCCTCAAAATATATTGGTGTGTCCTGACAAAGGCAGAGGAGCAGTTTTGGACACTTGCGTGACATACGTCTTATTATCTTACGTAGAAAATTTGACAGTGAATGACAGAACACCTTAGAGGGATCTAAGAAGATGATAAAGGCAACAGCTTTCACATGAATACAGAGTCTAGTTCCTAACAGTTACAAGCTTTTTTTACATGCATGCTTGTAATTTGACATTTATAATTCACCGTAGTGCTGAATCTCTGTCATTTTCTCACCGTCAGGTTCTCTATACGTGGATGTACATGTCCTTTCTAATTAGTATATCTATTTGAACATTTAATCTCATCTCTCAGCCTTATTATGCAGTTGCATATTGATCCGTCATGTATCAACAAATGCTTTTGTTATAACATATACAGTTCCGTGTTGCTCCTGTCTCTGAACAGGTGCCTGTATCTTCTCTTTTCCTGGTTGTAAACTCATTTTGTAAAAAAAACAAAAAGCACATTAAATCCACAATGGATTTAATAACAGGTAAAAATAAATATCCTGCAGAGAAACATTACCCTTGAGATTTTTTATATATATATATGGATAGATAGATATAGATATATATATACACACACACACAGAGTGAATCTTTTATTGTGCATAACATCTTCCTCACAGGGAACACCTAAGACCTTTTCCAAGGCATTGATACCTTTGCAACACTGATAAACATTAGACCTATTTTATCCTTGGAGAAGCAGTACAGAAATATTGCAGAACTTGCTCAAGGTAAGCAAAGAAAACAGTGAAACAGCTGCAGACAGAGCAAGCCCCGAGGTCTCAGCAGCTGACCTGAAGCCCACTGGAAAACACAATCAATATGAAAATCAGGTTGTATCTTCAGGCCCCGGTTCCAGGACTGACCTTTCAGTGCTCGCTCATCATTTTGCATTAGCAACTTGGGTGGTGCCATGCCATCGCCTGATATTCCTGTTTATTAGTTAACTTAGCTGAGATTTAGTTCAACTGAAATGAAAGCTTTTCAGCGTCATGTTAAAACAGGCAATGAAGGACATACCTTTTATTAACAGTCATACTGATACTGAAGTCAAAGAAAGGATTTATTTTAATGTTTTAAATACTATGGCTTTGTATTTGAAACAGGGGATATTCAAGTGGTTGTACTGCTTAAAGCACAGAATTAAGACTTCCCTTCTGCTGGTATTTAAAAAGATTTCTTAGGGAAGAATTCAAAGCAAACTTTTTACAGCTTTCAGCTGATCAAGAAAAAAATGTATTATATACAATTACTGCAAACCATTTTAAATGCTCTTAATGTAGCTTGTGGTTTTGACAGATAACAGGTTTACATTGAAAAGAAAACAAAGCCAGTAGCAGATCAGAAGAACTCACCCATACAGTTTAGAAGAGTATACAATGGGGATAGAGACTATTTTAAAGAAAAAGAGAGCATGCACATGGATGTCAGTCTATTTTTTATACTGTTCAGTGGAAGAGCTGGGAGGGTTACAAGCAACCAGCTCTCTCCTGACAGCCTCAGACTGGGGACACAGGGCAGATCTGCGCTGACTCCTCTAAAGGTTTCCCATTTAGTCATGCAGTATTTTCAATGGGGAAGAAAATCTGCTCAGGACACTACTTTCACAAATATTGATCTTTACTTCTGCTGATGTATAAAGCAGATGTAAGGATCACAAGAGAGATTTTGTTTATATACTTTTTTTTTCCTTGGGTCTAATTATTGATCTGCAAGGTTCCACTTTGTTTTCACAAGTTTAATACAAGAAATGGAAGAAAATAAGTTTGTTTTTGCAGCTCTCTAGCCTGAGCATCTTTTTTAAATTACCTTGATGATGCTGGTTGGGGGTTTACCACTTTATATGGCTTTAAATATCTTCTAAAATACAGTCCTAGTAGCATCTATTAAAAAAATTATTCTTGTGAAGAGGTGCCCTGGAAAATATAAATAGCATCAAACAGCATCTAAATGTTCCTAAATACAAAATGGAAAGCAAGTGATTAATTTATTCATTTTAAATTTAGAAGAAAATATATGCATCATATTTTATATTTATACTCTCACTGTGCTTATATACATATATATATGTTAATCTTTAAGAACCACACTAGAAATCCCTTCTCTACTTCAATATCTGACTTGGGAAAAATTCCTATTCAGTCAGTGAAGATTTTCAGTAAGCAGAAAATGATTAACGATTTTAGAATACATTGCCTGGGTCAGAAGTGTCTTTGGAAAAAAGACAAGTCTGTGAATTTTTAGGATTTTTTCCACAGCAGCTGAATATGAGTTGGAGGGCTTCCAAATCCAAGAACAATGCATTGCCACAGCCTTACTCACAGAAAGCCATGGAACAGTCCCAAAGAAACAGCCAGAAATACTATAGCTTCATTGCAAAAGTTTGTGTAGCTTAAAAAGTAGAGTAAAAAGTTTTTTCATGAATGTGAAATACAGTTTTTCTTTGAGGATAATATGTTTTTTGATTAAGAGTTATCTCGGTCCCAAGTCCCTGTTTTACTGACTTTTTTGCTTGGTCAGGCTTCCTATGGCCATTTCTGAGATCCGGGAGCACAAATCTCCACTTCCAGCATCCTTAAATGCAGAGTTCTTCTAGCATTTTGTAAGCCTAAATCAGGCCACGCAACAAAACTACCTCTCACATTCTGCTTTATGTCAGAGAATCTGTGCTTTGCCCTGAGGCAGGTGGGCTACCCCCTGGGGATCAAACAGCCAGGCTTCTCAGAGCCCATGTCTTAGCTTAGGTCTGCAGTAAAATGAAGTGCACTTTGTACTTGTGAACATTTACATACAGTATACGAGAAGTGCTGCAACAGAAAGTTCAGCAGTGTGAGCCTATGTATCATTCTCTTTGATATATCTCTCCTATTTTCTGATCCTATTACTTCAGATCAGCTCTAAGTCTCATATCTAAACAGTCAGTCCAAAGGGAAAGTGCCTATTTACAGGCTGGATTAAGAGCTTTAACAAAAGGCAAGGCAGAAAGCCATTCATTTACTATATAAGAAAAAGAATGTCTTTGTATTTTATCACTTGCCAGCATCTTCTAAATCTTTTTCTTTGTGTTGCTGCCCCTCCAAACAGAAAGTAGAATGGGAAGTTCCCGTTTTACAGAATGGATCAAGAAAAGGAAAAAAAGCTTATTGTGCAACTTTCCCTTTTTGCCTCTAATGGGTTTACTTTTGCTTCACCCCTCAGGGCTCCTGCAAGCATATGTGTTCAGCTGAAACCCCACACTGCTGCCTTGCTAGACCTTTTCCCAAGACTTTTTCTTAAGAAGTAGGCATTTGGAAGAGAGCAAGAATGGAAGATGAGGGAAGTGCTGGAACGAGGGAAGACTGAGTTCCCTAGCCAAGCCAAGGACCAGTCCCTCTCCAGAGCACAGGCAAAGGGAGGAGATGCCTCAGCCACTGGTGGAGGGGACAGGCAGTGGGCAGAGCACAGCACGGCACAGCAAGAGCTGCAGTGAGAGAGAACGAAGCAGGTTCAGTCCCAAAAGGTCAATAACAGAACACATGGAGTGAGCGTGGAGAGGAGCAGGGAGCCTCTTCTCTCAGGCAGCCACTACACAGCACATCCTGCTCAAACAAGCACTGCAAGTCTCCAGAGACTTAGCAAGAGAGGGGTGAAAAAGGATCTTTCCACCTTGGATTATTTATCTTGGGGGACAAGCTAAGATAGAAAGCAATTAAGAGTTAGTTGAGGGTAATCAAAACTTTCCATTTTTGAGATATCTAAATGTTTGCTTTAATTTCTTTTTCAATTTGTTTGCTATAGCACTTTTTGAAACAAAATCCATAATTTCCAAATGCTGAAGTGGAACATTTATAATTATTAATGAACAAAACCCACCCTATTTTTTTTAAATAAAGAAGAATCAAACTTTCTTCTACAAAACTTGTGATAAAACACTAGTCAGTAGTAGGTAAGGATGAAATTTTAAAAAAAATTCCCAATGATACACCTGAATGGAGAAAAACTGAAGGCAGGCAGAACAGAATGGAGTCAGAAGCAAAGCATTACTTTGTGAATCTTTACTTGGGCTAATACCCCCAGTCTGGTTCAGATTTGCAAGGTTTGGCCCAGGTGAGCTTATAAACTCTAAATTCTCATTAACTTTTACTCCTTGCAACTTGCCCCAAGCCAGCCTGCAGTTTGGTGAGCTTCACCAGAGGCTCCACTCTGCAGCCCCAGATGCTCTCTGGGCATTGGGGTCCTTTGCCAGCACAGCCCTGGCAGGCCCTGCAACCCCTCATTTTTTGTACATACTCCTGTGTTTCCTTACAGCTCCAATTTGTGGCTCCACTCCTCAACCCCAGCACCTTTCTTCACCTTCTGGTAAAATTTCTCTGCTCCAAACTCCACCCTGGCAAGCAGACTCAGGCAAAGTAATTCCGCAGCCTAATGGCCTCTTTGGTGTGTCCATTAACCCAAATCACCTGCCTGAGCCACCCAGGGTGAATGATCCCTCATTACCTCTGCTCTGGGAGATGGATAACACCATCCTGACAGCTCAGGGTGGGTTTCATCTCTACAGACACTTTCGTGATAAAACAATTAATCGTGTCAACCAGCATTTTTCATTAGAACATCAGTGTGGGCAGCATGTTTTTAATAGCATTCATTTCTCATCGGTGCCTGTTTGGTTCACCTTACTTACATTCTCACAATTAACTGAATTACCAGCTTCAGAGACTGAAGGGAATTTCTTCCATGTTTTTCCATTTTTCCTCAATTCATCACAACATTGGCAGGGATTCTTCAGGCATTTTGTTCTTATCTGTAATATGACACTTCAGCAAACTTCATTTAAGAGAATCCCTACCCTAGCATGTGGATACTGACCTTGTTGCCACCTAACCCCTTTTAATGGCTCGTTACTGTTGTGGCATTTGATCTCTTGCTCCTTATCTCATTAGCTGTTAAGGCTCTGAGATGTGATGGAAGGCCCATGGTATGAGGTGTGGTGTACGGCACATATTCAGCAGAAAAACATACTTGACTGCAGCAGGAGGGAACTGGCTTTGATGGCCAATCTGGTCTCTTCCCAAGTGAACTTCTCAAGGACCTCTCCCATATTCCAGCAGAGCTGATGTAACACCTCTGGCTTATTCCAGTAAGAGCTATACCAATCCAGGATTAAAGCACATCCTTCCTTCCGCTTTCCTTCATTCAAGCATGAAGAGGCACATGACCAAAGTGAGCTCCTTCCCCAGAAACAATAAGAGAAATCTTTCATTTTATTGTACTTTTCCCCTCAATGCACGTAGCTTCTCTTTTGCCTGTCTTAAGTCGCTTGCCTTTTTGCAAAACAAGAGGACTCATCACAGCTTTTGAGTGGTCATAGGCACTGCAATACAAGGTGGTGCATTCCACGTTAAACCAACGTTAGAGTGAGGGATGAATACAATCTACCCAACAAATACTTCATTGTGAAAATTATTAAAATTCATAGCTTAGAGGTGTGAATGCTTCTTTAAGAAAGGTACTTATGTTATCCCCAAAATAGCACCAGTATCATGTGATGTTCCAGTTGCTATGGTTACCACAAATTTGTTATTTAATAGCAAAGAAAATAGATGCACAAAACATGCTAATTATAACTGGTACAAATTTTTCTAAATGTTTTATATGAATATGCATGCATGTTTTATGCATAAGGAATAGGAATGCCCTTTTTCAAATAATTCTTAAAGTTTTTAGAAGCATTTTAGTAACAGGCAGGGAAGTACATTGTGTGGTTCTCAGCAGCAAAGGAAAAGGAGACTGAAAAATTGAAGATGGTCACTTTGTCTAAAATCATGCAGTTTTCTGTTCAAATAGCAGAAGAATCCTGAAAATGCAAGAGGTTTAAATTTGTTGAACCTTGTACTTTCCCAACTGAATTTGCTTTGTTTCTTCTTCTCTTTGCAATGCT
This sequence comes from Eulacestoma nigropectus, assembly GCA_013397775.1. Taxonomy (NCBI): domain Eukaryota; kingdom Metazoa; phylum Chordata; class Aves; order Passeriformes; genus Eulacestoma; species Eulacestoma nigropectus. The sequence goes on along the minus strand of VZTE01005845.1, from coordinate 506,268 downwards.
GAAATTGCAAAGAGATTGAAATGCCTGAGAAACAGTTGCAGGAGCATTTGAAGAGAAGTTACATTTGATGAAATTATAATGTTAATATAACCCTGATACAGAAACCAAAGTGCTCCAGTCACTGCCAGAATCAATACTGCTCGATACAACTACAGCCTCCCTGTGCCTGGAGCTCCCGGGCTCCCACCTGTGTGCAGCAGTGTGCTGGCTCCACAGGCCGGTCCCTGCTGCTCCTGCTGGTGCTGGCTCACAGCAGGATGCTCCTCAGTGTGCCCCACTGCTGCAGGCTTCTGCTGCAGGCTCCTGCTGCAGGCTCCTGCTGCAGGGCCTGGGGGAACTCTGTGGGCTGGGAGCTCAGGTGGCACTTGGCAGAAGCACAGCCTGTGAGCACAGCATGGAAAGATGCTGCTGCGGACTTGTGTGTATTGCAAGGAGAAATATATGGGGCTGGCTCTTGTTGTGCAGAGGAGAGATGGGAGGGATACGTATGCAAACAGATCTCATAAAATTCCCCTTTTCTTTCTGTTCTCCACCAGATGCTCCGGGAGGTAAGTCTGGGGGACACAATGCATACAGTCCTTTAAACGCTGGGACTGTAAAGCTTGCCAGCCTGACAGGGTCCTGGGGAGGAGCAAGAGAAATCTCATTCCTTTCCTTGGGCTGTCTCTGGCCACGGTGAAAAGACTCTCAAGCCTAAACTAAACAAAGATATGATTGCGAGTTGTGGGAAGAAAGTAACTGGCTCACGGCTAGTGCAGGAAAGCTGCAGGCACTCGTGCTGGCAGCAGCACCGTGCGCAGAGCCAGACGCTGTTCAGGGCTCCGCTGGGCAGTGCTGGGCAGCCCTGGCCACTCATCCAAATTCCCACCTCTTCCCAGAGAGAGGAGGATGGTGCACATGCCTTTGGGGCAGGAGTATCATATAGCAGACTGCCGCACTCAGGGGTCATTGCTGAAAATGTCACCACTGTCACTTGAAATCAAGCCCTCTCCTCTCATGGAGGCTTTTATCTCTTCCCTTACGGGGATGCACCAGCCGCGGGCAGAATTAAAGTCGTGTGCATGCATTTTGCTGTCAAATGGCCATACTTAATGGCCCCGATACCAAAGGCACTCACTTCTGCTGCTGGTCTCTCCCTTTCGCACCCAGAGCACATGCTAGCTGGCTGCCGTATTTCAGATGTTGTAGAGTGTCAGTGATACTGACTGAAAAACCTTCTCTGTGGCTTCCTGTCATGCCGTGATTGATATCAGCTGTAACAAGAAAAAATGTTATGGCACTGTAATTCTGCTTGATGCAAGGTAGTCTTTGATCTTTACCATTTTGCAAAGATTATAATATACACTTAGTTTGATAAATAATACCCTTTCACCAGAATCATGTGAAGCTGAAGAAAAACTGGTAACTAAACTTTTGAAACTTCTCTGGTGCAGGTGTTGATGTTTTCAAAACAAAAGGTTAAATAATAGGATAAAAGCCCCACTTGCCTACTTATAAGCAGATGTGAATAATAAGAACTTACTAAACCAGCCCTTTTGGGCTGGTTTCTGTGCTTGCATGTGCACCATAGCAGCAGCAGGGCAGCCAGCTCCTGGCAGAGGCACTGCAGCCAGGAGAGAGTGAGGGAGCTGGGGGCTGCTGGGCCAGCTGTGACTCCCAGCCTCACACAGAAGCAGAGGGGAACATTCACTCTGGATTTACTTTGTCTCTGTAGAGAAATTCACCCAGAGAAATTCAGAGCTATGGGAGCCACACACATAACAGTGCTCACTCACTCATCTGGCTATGGAATGGACCCTTAGACAGGGATGGAGGCCCAGCTCTTCCAGCCCCCCAGGACAAACAACAGATAGCGTATGACATCCCCAACATATTTTCTTCAAATTAGAGCTCTTTAGGTGAGCTGGGACTTAAGTTTCCAAGTGCCTTTCTAAAGATTCTAAGAAAGAACTTAAATTGTATTGGATTTTTTCTGCTTTTTAATTTGAATGGTTATTTGGATGAGGCAAAAATGAGCAAACCCCAGCACCACAGCCATGAGAAAGTGTTCTCATCAGGTAATAATTTATTAAAACATTTTAACCAGCTGGTATGAATATGATTGTCACTGGAAAATGACAGGGAAATATGTGCTCCCATCTGCACTACCAAGCCAGGAAACATTCCACTGTAGGAGTTTTTCTTCATCATCATTGCACTTCCGTACACAGAGCAGTGCACCTGAGCATGACCCCTCCCTTGGTGGGGCCTTGGGATGGGAGCAGAACCCTGAAAGGGGAGATGCAGCCCCATGCACTCCTCTGCTTTGTGGCTTTGCACTGCTCCGGACTGCCCATCTCAGACCAAGACTCTCACCCAGCCTCGGGGGCAGTGCAGTTTTATTTCACCCAAAGGTGGACAGCCTTTCACACAAACCTATTTACAGCTGAGCTCAGGTTTCCAGCAGGGGTTTGCCAGGGCTGTCTCAAGGGAGTGGGCACACTGGCTAAGGGATTTACCATCCAATGGTACTCTGCCAAATCCATGAAAGATTTTGCATGGCAAGAACAGGGTGTAACTCCAAGGCCATGATTATTTTCCATGTAAATGTCTGTTTCGGTTTGTGCTTAAATGATTATCTGTCATTGATTTGTGTGCCTAACTACAACTGCTTCAAGCTGTTTTCAATTATTCTGTTCTCAATACGATGCGATCCCAAGGATTAGCCATACCGAGTGCCACAAACCACCTTGCAGCAACAGAGTCATAAACTGAAGAGGATAGAAAGGATTTTAATAGGAGATTAAAAGGAAGAAGTGACTCACTGGATGAGAGAAAAGAGGGAGTGCGCAGGCTTTGACTGCGGGAGAGCTGCTTTGTGATGCCTCTGAGTGCACTGAGGACCCCAGGTTAATATAATAATTCTTCTTTCCTTATCATGCAGGTCTTGGGTAATGATTTCATAATTAGGGGTGTATTTAAAAACAGGTTTTAAATGAAGCATGTGTTCTGTCTTTGCGCTAACAGGAGGTGGCTAGTTGCAGTGTAACATTGCACAGGGCTTGTTTCCTTGCCTGCTGAATTCTCTTTGCAAATTTTATGCTAATTTTTCTATCTTTCTAATTGAAAACCTGAACCTTTGGAGAGAAACTGTATTTCTCCTTGGCAGTCCTCTCGTTCATCAGGACTGATATTTTAAGAGTAAACAACGTTCATCTACACCAAATCCTGTGTCCTCCGGAGGGAGTAACCTGAACTCTCCTAGACCTAGCAACTAGGTGATACACAACACTGCTTGTCAACAGCTGCTCCAAGGTTTATCAGCTAGGATTGGTAACACTCCTACAGCAATGAGGATCCGAAAGTGCTCCAGTGTTTCTCTTTACACATACTAGGAAAAGTCTTCATGTATTTGGGTTAAGATCCTAATTGTTGCAGAGTAATTGACTACCTACACTCCTGTGGTAGCCATTTGTGACAGTATCCATCAACTGGGAAAATGTAACTGTTACTGAATTTCTAAGAACAGCCATTAATATTCTGACTTTCAACCAATTTAAATATTTGAACTTTCTGAGTGCGCAGTTGAGATGAATTACATGGAGAAGCACACTCGGATTAAATCCTCTACGGAATCTATCAATATAGAGAGTAGAAAGAGAAGTTATTTGTCTGACATACAAATATATATATATATTTGTAGCAGATAAAATCAAATGTGTTATCACTATCTGCACTCTGCTATGTATATTTTAAAACATTATGAGTGGATAGGTACATACACAGCAGTAGTTTACAAGAGATAAGCATCATTAATTTCCACACAGCTATATGTTTTCATGGGCTTCTTAACCTTTTAATATTAAGTAAAATAGCAACTACAGCACTATTCTACATCCTTGGGAATATCAGTTTTGAAACATTTCTGTTTAAAATACAGAAAATGCCACTGCAGTAAAGATTTGGAAAGAGAGGTACATGGCATAGGGAGTTGGGGATTGGATTCCCAGCTGATCTTCAGTCCTTACTTGATCTAAACTGATGGAAGGCCCAGAGGGAGGCACAGTGCCAGCAGGAAGAGAAGTGCCTGCAGAGCAGGATGCTGGACCCAATGCCACTTGCCAGGCTGCCCTGGCAGAGGCTTTCTACCTGACCAGAGTTTCTGGGCATTGGGAAATCTGGTGACAATGTGGAGCGATAACTGTTCTTCTGGAGACAACTGTCTCACCTGATATGAGAAGCTGCTGTTTCTTTTTCTAGGCCAACATTCAAAAAGCTGTCAGATCACTTTAATCTGTTGAATTTTGAGCAAATTCAAATAAAATATGCCAGTCTCCAAAGCAAAGCCAAAATCTAAATGCCCCAGTACTGAATCTGTAAGATCCATAAAAACAACAGGGCTGTCTGCAGTAGCTTTTTCAGAACACAAAGTAGTTGACTCTAAACAAAGCTTTTACATAACTCGGCTTTTCCCATGGTACACCATATCCTTGTAATCAGTCTTCAATCTCTTCTCTAACTTTCAATAATAATAAGATGCAATGAAGCTTGCCCAAATGAAAAAAAAAAGGAGTATTCACAAAGGACCAAGCATCACCGTGGGGCAGTGGTGGAAAACAGCGTGAAACAGGATGTCTGATCTGATGTTCTCCTATTGCCATATCATAGGGAATGATTATTTTCCAAAAAAGAAAGGTAGCCAGACGAATCTCAGTTATCCTGGTGAGGTTCAACATACCACTACTTTTAAACTGAAAAGGAAAATGATCTGAATAGAAACAATTATTTGAAGGGGCATGGTAAATAGCTCAGGTACATGTTGGAACTCCACCTGCAAAAGTATTTCAGAACTTATCAAGCTATGCTCTTTGACCTTTTATATAGCAGGATTGCATCTTTTGTGTCTCAAAGTTCTCACTGACAGTTACCATTTAAAAGAAATCGCCTTATTTTTACACAGTCTAAAGTGTACCTTGGTAAAGAAGAATTTCCTGAATGCAGATAAATGAGCCCAGAGTTGTTTTGACATGACTCAAAGACTGTTACAGATGTATCAGAAGAAGATGAAGAGACTTATCTTACCTTGTGACTTGTACTTGCTTATTAAGACACACAGCAGAAAACTCCAGAGGCAGCGAGGTGCTGGGAGAGCATGGTGGGCAGCAGGGGGGCAAACACACCCTCGTGGAAAGGGGATTAGAAACACCTCAGCGCACCACACTGGGGGTGTGTACGTACAGTGAGTGAATCAAACCTCCAGGTACCCAGCTCACTTCTGCACTGAGAGAAAGCTGCTGACACCAAAAGTGACTAAACACTGAAAGAGATGAGAGACAGCAAGACGGAACAGAAAGAGATGGGACACTCCTGCTGCTGGGGGCAGCCCCAAGCTGCTTCAGCTGTGGCTCTTGCTTATGCAAAGCTTGCAAGATGTGCGTGAGGAGGCTAGTGGAAATATGGGGAAGAGGGAGCAAGTCTGTTTCCTACAGCACCTGAAGTGCACCAGTAAATACAGACATAGGGCACAGCCTGCAGTTCAGCAACCTGAAATACCACTGTGAAGAGACAGCAAAAAGGAATGATCACAGTATTATCACTCGTCCATGTTCTCCACAGCAATGCCAATGTTTTGGGCACTGCCAAGTTGTCCACAGTAAATGCCCCTCAGGAGGCAGGAAGACCTGCTGCCCTGGCAGGGCTGGCTCCTGCCCCCCCCACACTGGGCACACTGGGCCAGTGGCCGTCTGACATGCCAGTGCACATCATCCTTAAATAACACAGCTATGGGAGTGCTTCGACTTGTCATAAAAACACCAGAAATGTCTCAGACAGATGCTCAAATATATGTATTTCATGAGAAATGGGCCATTTGCTTGAGAAAACTCTTGAATTGAACAAGCAATCTATAAAGCAAACCCTTCTTTTTTTAGCTGAGTGCCTTGTCATTGAAAAGCAATAGAGAGCCCTCACATTATCACAGAGCTCCCCTTCAGCCACAGCCCTGGGGCTGGTAGATAGCTCATTCCTGTGATATACTTTAACGAGTGTCATTCCTTTTTAATAAGTCCAAACAAAACAGTTAATAAATCCAAAGAGCTTCCTATCTGTATATCTCTAATTCTTGGCTTTCGCTTCTTCAGAAGCACTGATCATCTTCTTGAAACTCATGGCATTCTCATAACTCTCTTTAAATAATGATCTGTGTTTCAGGCTTTGATTCAACACTGACGCGACTTTTCTGCATGTTTGGCTGCGCAGCGTCTGCCGCTGAGTCACATCTGATTTACACTTGAGATAAACGACATCATCCAGGGTAGCCTCTGACTCCGAGAGGAGCACCCACTAATCCACATTGCCAACAGGGTTTTCTATCACCATCAGTCTGGAGGATGCCAGCCCGGTTTTGGTCTCCATGGAGATTGTTATGAAATATATTAATCCATCATCTGTTGGTTCCCAAAAGGATCTTTGGGAGTTTAGCACCTCCATGGACCTCACACTCCCTGAAAGAGGCGATAGCTATGGATTTCTCAGCAGGAACAGGGAGGACTCTTTAAGAAGTGGTGACCTTTGCCATGGCTTAGGGGAAATCTCTATGAGAAGATAGCTTTTCCATGTGTGTACAGTGAATATATCTTTCACAGTACTTTTTTCCTTTTTTTTTTGTTGGCAGTCCTTAACACTTTTCTCCTCCCACTTTCTGGTGACATTGCAAAATATCCACACTAAAGTGCATTCTGTTAGCAAAGTAAAATGGCAAAATGGTGTATTTTAGGTGGAAGTGTAAATGATATACTTGCAAGAGCTGGTCAAAACCTAGAACCTGAACAACTGTTCATGGGAAAGGCAGCTATTTCACGCCCACTATAAATGAGAGCATCATCGGGTATCAAAATGTGCCAGAACAGAAAGAATTTTAAAAAAATAAACTATAACAGTGCAAACCTGAGATTTCCCAAAGAGGCTCTAGTGTCATGCTAGTGGCAGCTGTGGATTGCACTAGCTGGATCCACAGAGACCCCCTCTAATCACCCTCTGCATAGCAAGACCACCACTAACTGCAGCATTGGCCTGGCTGGACCTTTCCATCACAGGAAGCTCCCAACAACATCCTCTCAGCTTTGAATTCAAGTTTTTCTAGAGAGTTTGGTACTGAATATTGAAACTCACAGCATCTGGGAGGCTTCTGACACACCTCATGTGATGAATAATTCCCCCAACATATTCTACAAATTATGCAATATAATAGCTGAACTTTCCTGTGATTTCACTTTATATTTACAATGTATTTTATTGTGCTAGATCTTATCTTAAAGATGAAAAATTAATAGTTAAAATCCTATTCTCTAGATCAAAGCATCTCTTCGTTGTTTGTAATGAAGCACTTTGACTCTTACCTAAGTTTTCTGTTCAGACTGTCCAAGAATTCAAGTGTTTCATTATAACAGAAGTGGGAGATGCTTTGATCTAGAGAATAAGAGGCTTCAAATATTTGCTTAATAGCTATCAAAGCTAATTATTCAAATAAAAATAATAATATAAAAGTTGAGGATAATAAAACAGTAGAATATTAAATAAGTAATAAAAGGGCCTGGGTTGATTAATACCTTGCCATATTCTCACACTAATAATATTAATGAAGAATAACCGCTTATATTATCATAATGTATATGTGTTTGTGTATGACTATAATGGACTTCTACCCCATGAGACCTGATTGTGGGCTGAGCCTCAAACTCTTAGGCAAAATAGAAAGATGGTACATGCTCCTAAAGCCTTACAACATAAGGCAAGAGACAGACATGGGGCACAGAAAACAAATGGTGTTGTACACAGGGGAACGTAGGATGATAGTGAGCAACAGGACAGGCAGCAAATGAAGAGCTCAGCACTAGCTAGGAAAAGAGAGCACGGAGACTTTCACTGTGGGATGGGGAGGAGGATGCAAGGTGGCTGCTTGCAGGATGGTCCCCTCAAAAGTGGGAGGAGCTGGGGATGCAAGCCTGGGCCCCCAGCTCGAGGGCAAATGCACCTGGCATCAGGGTTACCCCAGCTGGCAGTACTAAGCAGCTGTAGATAACTGGAACCAAACTGTGACAGAGCATGAAAATGAGGACCAGTAGGTAACTTTTGGTGCAATGCTGAAAGAGGAGAGAGAAGAGGGATGGACAAGAAAAATGGGAGATTGATGGCTTAAGAAAATAGTACTTACAATGTCATTTTAAGTGGGCACCAAAAGGCCTGCGTTGCATTTGTCAAGGCTGGATAAAAAATATGTTGCACTAATTGAGACATAGAAGATGCTAGACAAGGGCCTCAGCCACGGGGATGGACAGGAAAGGCAACATCTTACTGATGCTAAGAAGGAGCAGTCAGTGGGATTATGCCATAACCTGGATGTGAGAAAGGGTCTGAGTCAAAGATGACACACAAATTATGGGCCTGAGTGACAAGCAGGGCGGTGAGGTTGTCCACTGTGATCAAAGAAGGGACTAGCAGGGAAGACATGAATTGGGGAAGATTAAAAGTTCTGTCTCTTCCACACTGGGCTTGAGTTGACAGACTGTCTTCTACATGAAATGACAGGGAAACAAGCCCAGAGATGAGGCTGGACAGAAAAGACAGGTCGGGAGCACACAGGTAGATCTGCAAGATAGTCGTGCAAGGACAGCAGCTGATTGTGTGTTTGCAGATGAAATTACCCAGATGCAGAAAGGTGCAGAAAGAGAAAGCAAAGAGGACTAGGTTCTGTAAGATGAGCACAGAAAATAGTAACGCTAGTGACATAACATAAAATGACACTGAAACAATAAATACACATGAATAATTTAATTCCAAAAGTGCTTTTAGTTTTTGATTTTATCTAATTTTCCCAAATAGAATTTTCCAAAGGGTCATTTGAAAAACACTCTCTTTTTTTGGAAGAAAATGTCATCAAAATTAATATAATTTCATGAATATGTCAATTTTGACCAAAAATCTTATTTTGCAGTGGAAAAATGTTTCAACAACAAAAAACCCCAAAATTCAGAGCCGTTTGCTTTTAGCTCTGAACATAGATCTTACTACTGTCAAGTAACATCTTTCATTATCTTCTTTATGTCTCAAACCACGTTAAAAAGAGTCTAGAGGTTTTGCTGATTCTGTTGTAATCAATCCTGTCACAGCTGTTATTGGATTTATCTCGGGATCTGAACACCAGCATTTTTCATTGTTGTTTTACATTTTCTTTATGACTGTACAGCTAAACAGTCAAGAGTATAAGAAAATCTAAAATACGCTAAAGTGAACAAATATATTCAACCACTATAAAATTATCTATAAAGCCTTCTTGGCTCCAAATAAACATCAATGACTTATTTAGTGGACTTCAATGAAATGCAGGTCTATCCAGGTATGAATTAATTTTAAATACATATCAAAGTGGGCTCATACTTACCTGGCTTCATTTGGTATAGAGGTTATTTTATTTATCAGAATAATAGCATGCAAGCATGGCATAGCCAAGTGACACCATGAATGAAATCAGGCAAGATTCTTACACTGCAGAAAAACCCACCCAAACCCAAGTGTCACATGTGCCTCAGCCTTTCAGAGCCCTGTATAAAACTGCTCAGCTGATGCACAGCACTGCTTATAAATCATGCATACGTCTTGTAGGCTTCAATGCAGTATGGACAATAAAAGGGAATTAAGATGCTTAATGAGGTGAGATGCTTCTATAAACTGGTGTCTGTCTTTCCTTATTTCTCACATTCTTTAGGATATAATTTTCTTTCTTTTTCTTCCTATCTTTCACCATTTCTCTGACTAACAAGTATCCCAGCTTTTCTACTATAGGATGTGATTAGTTACAGCATCAGGCACACGCAAAAGCTCCATCTTCCCATTTCAGGTAGTACATGTGCCCTCCATAACGTTACCAGCCTCGCTGTATGTTAGACAGGTTTGCATGGGCTATCTTTACTACTGCTGCGCTATTTCTCCAAAGCAGATGCAGCTGGTTAAAATTCCCCAACTAGAGCTGCCCTCCCTGCATGCAGGGGACAGAAGCTGATGTGCCTGGCATTGCCTGTGGCTTGCTGCCCCCTAATTGCCCATGTGCCATTAGACAGAGTCACATATAATATCATGTCAGTTGCGTCATTAATAAGACGACAAAATAAAACTTGAATTACCACTCTCGGATGTGGTTTACTGGAGCATTAATACATTTCTGGGGCTACTGAAGTCATTCAGCCTTTGCAGTCATGGCTCACAATGCACCCAATGTATTATTAATGTCCCAGTAAAGCACACCCTGTTGTGTCTTAATGCTGTGGCATAAGATGCCTGGAAAAGTAAACAGCTATGTAAAGCAGAGAGTGATGACTGTTAGAGAGATGAATGGGGGGACATTACGGCTTCACTCACCGTGCCTGTGGCTCCGGCAGTCTCAGGGATGCCTCAGCAAGGTTTCACTGTGTGTATTCTACAGAAGGTTTTTTCCTGAGTGTTTCTAAACATCTATTATTTATAAACCACTGCTGCTCTGCATGATGCTTCATGGGTACGTAAGGGAAACATTTCCTGCCCTGAGGAGCTTACGCTGGTTGCTCCCGGTGCCATGACCATGCATGGGGCCAGGCAGAGGTGCAGGCAGGACAGCTGTCTGTTTGCAGCCCCCGACCCCGCTGTGCCCACCTTCCCACACGGGCCATGCCCGCCCCGGCAGAGAAGAGCCTAAATGAACGGAGGCAGCAGTGTCATCCTGGGCTGCTGGCATTTCCATACTGCTTATGCAGAGTCTGCATCTGAGATAAGCTGTACCTCTCTGAAACAAGTGCTCAGATAATCTGTGTCCTCATGTAATTCGCTGCTATGCCTGCTGCTGCAGCTGCTGCTACACAATTTTCTCCCTCCTAAAACAGCTGTGGATCCAGCAAATTTCTTCGGTGTTGGAGGACAGAAGCAGCGGGTGGGAGGGAGGGAGCCAGGAGGCAGAGATGAAGGGGACAGCCAAGGCACTATGCAGAGAATGGGAGGGAAGAGCAGAGAGGAAGAAGGAGCCACGGTGGGGAGTGCACTGTGTGCACTACCCGACACACATACAACCCACATGCTGCATGAATCAAAGCATCTTTTATAAATAACCCCTGGGAAGAAGGTCTCCACAATGACAGCTGAAAAGATTCAAAGCAAAACATACACGGCAAAGGCAATCCTGTACCTGAATATAAGAATTTCCTTTACTTGCCTGATGATGGGTTATAGATGTCCCCAGAATGGCTCAGAGAAGCCTTTTGCAGAAGTCTGGAACCTGAGAGTCAGGAATTCATGAGAAACACGGACAACCTCCACCTCTGAGGTTGCAGATTCCCAGAGCAGGAGGAAGACCACATCCCCATAGAAGCAGTGTAGGATCATGCCTTTGAGAAAAGCAAAGCCACTGAGACAGTGTTAATATTACTTCTTGCATATATGTTTTTTTAATATTAGTGATTTTGGCCCAGTTTTTGAGTTAATGTATAGTCCTTTCATCTTCTAAAAACAAAGGCAAAATGTGGGAAAAGAGTGGAAACAGATGACTATAGTTTGGGGGTCAGACTGAGAAAGAAACAGCCAGTATGTACATTCAGTACAGTTCGTGTATGTCACCAGGGGCTCAATGGGTGAAGCTGGGAACGTAACACAAACTTGAGTTCCGCGACTGAAAAAAACCCATGGGTTTTTTTCAAATCAGATCACTCAGTTCTTGTCATTCAACTCCAGACAAACTTTTGCTTTAAGTTTGGGGTTATTTTAATCCTTTCCATAATCTTTTCCCCTCTTTCAGTTCAGTTTGGAATTGAGAAATGCATTTCAAAGCAAAGAGTCAACAGGCTTGGGTTTTTCAAATATCAGAGTGAATTGTCTCAAGGTTTTCAAAATTTCTTGCCACCTGCCACTTCCCAGGTATCTTTTCCTTGGCTGAAATTGTGTTGAGCCTCATCCTAACCTATTTTGATTTCCCTGAAATGCTGTTTTCCAGAAAATTTACTGTTCATCACCTAAAAAATTGTCTATCTACCCCTTCCTCTCCTCTTCCTGTGGGCCGCTCAGTTCCGTCCTTCCATGCCTGACTGCCCCTAGTGCCCCTAAGGCTCTCCGCTGGCATTCCAGCACTCCTGGAACTAAAGCAAAGATTTGGAGAGGAGTAAAGTCAGCAAACTTAGATGGAGGGGGTAGGAGCTATGACAGCCTGAAAAGGGAAAGGCCTGGAACACAGAGGGGTTATAAAGCAAAATACAGTAAAGATATGACCTGCTTGGTGAATAAAGTGTATGGGAAGTAGACAGTCCCCACTCTGTGCTGTAAAAAATGTTGTAAAAGAACTGGTGAACGAATGAAATGATTAAATCAATATATTCTTCTCCTATTTATAAAGCCTTTGCTTCCAGTAGTTTTTGAGTTCAATAATGTATGTGCTGTGAGTAATACAGAACAGTCAATATTTAACAGCCCCCCTCCAGCTGCAGTTAAACTTATTTAAAAATAATCTCCACATTTTCATATATGAAGTAGATGTTTAAAATTGATCAGAGTTCAACATATTTATATTAAAACAGATCCTTTTTTATCAGGTGGTTGGAGATTTTCTGACAATTAGAGCCATGTCCTTTAGCTATCAATATGTTTGTCCTTCGATGAGTAACTGCCTTCTATGCGGACTCTGCATGCAAAAAAGACTCTTCAGTCCCTGGATATCCCCCCTTTTAACCATTTGTGAAGGAGAAACAGCTCGCAGACCTCCTGCATCCTGAACTCACAGAACAAAATGGCACAGTTCATCCATGTAAAGGGTGCTGGTCAGCCCTCATCCTGACCCTTTAATGAAATATTGCTTCCAAACAGAAAGGCGCAAAGTGACATCTGTTAACCTCTGCAGTGTGTTTGTGTGCTGCCATAGCCTAATCTCTGTGAAAATCAAAAGGGTGTAATTTTTTCAAGTACCAATTTGGCAGGCCCTTACCCCCACTTAACTCCTCTCCACGCTGCCTGCCCAGGGCAAGATTTCAGCGCTGTCGAGGAAATCTCAGTCTGCTACCACAGACGATGGGCAACCAACCTCCTGCAGCTTCCAAGTTGCCAGGACAAGTTGCAAAGATCACTAAACTCTCAGAGTGACAGGTGATCGATATGCTGAACAATTAGTATCAAATATACGGTAAATGATGCATAATATCATTGGTGAAAAATGCTCTATTTAGGCAGAATGTAGATTGATGTCAGAAAATGCTCTTTAGTGTGTGGAATAATCAAGTCAACTGCTTGATGGATGTACTATATAGTCTATTTACATAGCTTGGATTCAATACACTTACATGACATTTGCATCAGAAACATATCTATAGTCAACCAATGGGAAAGAATACATGATTTTAGCAACATGCTTATACATTAATAATATTACTTGGCAATCTGATGTTTCAAGACCCAGGGTGAATTACTTATTAAAAACCCATATACAGCTATCTGTCTTTATCTTTCTTTCTGTGTGAGCCATAATGGCCTTGATTGTTTTCAAAATTACATTTGGCCAGGATATGACTGTTACATGAAACCTCTTAAACCAATATCATTTCCCTCACTGATAAAATACATTATACTGCTGGGTGCATTGAGCCAAACCATTAACGAAGGAAGCTTAACCTAACCTTTGTGCTTCTGACCAGCCGTTCAAGCAAACTAACGTTTCAGAAATTGTTTAAAAAGTGGAATTGACATGATTATAAATTTTTATATTAAGTTCACTCCTTTCTTGGAGCTTCTCCTATCACCCTCACTTTTAATGGTTTGAATGTTGCAGGAGACTTAGTTACTTGTGAAGATACAAGGAAACGTACTCCATTTAACATTGTTTAGAAACGCAGGCACAAGATAAATTAGCTAGATAAGGTCAAATTAAGCAAGGTCCATTTTAAAACTTGAATTTAGGATGCATGAGAAGAAGGAAATACATGCATTCAGTACAAATTGAGAAAAATAAAAGATGTGATGGAAGTAATGGAAAAACCTGAAGTCAAATTCTTCATAGTAATTGAGGTGCTATTTCGAGAAAGCATCTCAATCCAGGCCTGGTTCTAAGAAGAAGTAGAGCTACCCAGACCTGCAGGCCAAGACAAGAGAGCTTGTCTGATAGGAAGCAAGTGATGTAATGTCAGTGAGAAACGCTACTCTCACAAGGAGCTAATGAAGCCATTTTCTGAAGTTAATACTCAACTAGGTCCCTTCTTCCTCTCTCCTCAGCTGTCCATCATGAGATCTCCTTGCAACAGAGAGAGGGGACTGACCATCATTTTCATGCTCAACAGGAAGAACCACAGAGCATGAGTAAAGGAAGGGCAAGACTTACCTGTAAATATGAACAACGCATAGTTTCTGCATGGCACTTTTTCTCTTTGGGTGTCCAGTGGCTCTAAGAGTGAGGTCACACTCTGTCAGATCTCGGGGTAATGGCTTGTCCACTACAGATACCAGTGGCAGAGATACAAGCGGACAGGACCACTAAGGTCAGGACCACTAAGCTGGAGAAGGCAGAACTAGGGATCCTGGAAGAAATGCCATGCAGTTCATAGTACATGCAAACTTGCAGGCACCACAGAGCAATGCAATCTCACCACAGGCATCTCAGCTCACCAGTCTGAACAATTTCCAGAGGAAAAACCATTTCAGAGGCTTGCTACTCCTAATTTTTTCTCTTCCCTTGTTTTTCCTATTTGTCTGGTCCTTTGCCATTTCTGCAAACACTGAAAGCACCAAGCATATTCCTGATAGAAATATGTAGGCAGATGTAAGACAAAGCGACACTTTGCTAATTGTAGGGCACAAAAGGTATGCAGCAGCTTCTGTGCTTGCCAGGACAGAACTAATTTTTGTCTGTATAGCTGTAGTTTTTATCAGTGCAGATAACCAGTTTACAGCAAGTAAAGCACTGTTTTCTTACTCTCTGCATGGGAATCTCCTGTAGCAGGATGGCTCTGCAAGCGTTACGGGAGGCAAAGCCAGAGCAATGAGCTAAAGCACAGCAGCATCTACAAACACATCTTTTATCTGCATGCTCAGTACACCATGCTACACCATGGTAGAAAAGGGGATCGTCACATCTCCAGCAGGAGAAATCCCTGCTCCTAAAGAAGATTTCTTAACCTTTACAGCCACCATTTGTTCTTTTCCATGCTGCATCAGCCATCTTTGAAACCGAGAGAAAGAGGAAGGGGAGAGTGGTCTTCAGAGATGCAGGAGTGCCTCCCCTCCCCTGTATTGCCCCACAGGCACAGACACTGCGACACAGCTGGGCACTGTGTGGCCGTGCCCACGCCCAGCCATGGTCCCTGCACGGTGGCATGCTGCAACAGACAGGGACAAGGAGGTGGCAGGAGGCAGCAGCAACAAGTAGCAGGGACCCAGGGGAGCAGGGGGTCTCCATGCAGCCTGCATAGCTGCCTGGCAGGCTGGAAACCAGAGGCACTCCCCACACCACCTTTCCTTCCATGTTCAGAGGAATTCACCTTCTTACAACACATCAGAGCAGCACCTGATTCCCTCTTTGATCTCTTCCCCTGCCTGGAAATAATGCTTCGCATCCCAAATCTGGCTAACGGCTCCTGCTGAAATGGAGTGATGCTCTTAGTGCTCTAGTTAGTGCTGTCAAGCAATCTGAAATGGAAGCTGGCAGTTGTCCTTCCAAATGGCTATTGCTATGTGTAGCCCAGAAGTGGTAAGCTAAAAAATCTTTTTGTATTTGAACTCCTTCCAATTTCATTCAGCAGGATACTGGCAGGCCACTTTCTGTGTTAATTATTTCTGTCCTGATTGCCTGGCCACACAGAGCACTGGATCGACAGCATCACACTTCACCATTTGTTAATTCTTCCAGCGGAATGCAGAAAGAAATTGAAATAAAGAAATTTCACCTAGAGAAAAATCTCCAAAAGTCAGGAAATGGGAGAGAAGATGCCAGTGGAGTCAGAAGATACATGTATCTCTCAGATCTACACCAATCCCTCTGTGATTTTGGAAATCTTTAAGAGCAGAAGAGTGACAGAGTATATTACTCATTGGAAAACGCTTAATGGGTCTGATCCTGAAATGAATTACACTGGCTTAAATCTGGAATGTCTCCAACAAAGTCAGAGATTAATCAAGAAGAACTTTTAATGCTTGATTAGGAAAGACTGCCTCTGCATTGCTGGCAGGTACAAATGAGAGGACCTAGGCATAAAATTACCTCATAGCTCCCACAAATCAGTGAGCTAAATGGCTACATCTTGACATTCACACCAGCAGTAAATTATAGTCAGGCATGAAAATCTTGCAACAATTAAATGTGGGTACAAATCAGACTAAAAACCAGGGTGTATTCGAATGCTGTTAACACAAATATTACCTTCTAATGCTCTCCATAGTGTCATGTCTTTGGGAGAGCACGATGAATGCAAGAGACAATGCTGTGCAAAAATACCACCCTGGAAAATTGCTTAGTAGAATTTGCACCAGAACTTTCTTGTCCTTGGCTTCTCGGCAAGAGTACTGCAATATTCCCGGCAAGGGGGAAGGAAATGGATGTTTTCAGCCAGGGAAGCTGTCTACGTGAAGAGGAGTTTCTGTTTGTATAGCAGTCAAGTGCGGGTTCTGACTGTACCTGCAGAACAAAGCCAGTCTGAGAACAGAAATCACACATGCCACAGGTCTGATTTTTACAGACTATTCTACTGGCCATTGAGATAGACATCATGTAAGATAAATTTATTTCTCACACAAGCCAGGATTGTCCGTCCTAAACCGAGCAAAATTATGTAGGGTCTGTGGTGCATGCCCTGCAAAACAGCAAGCACATAAAAAGAAAACTGAGTACCCTGAGCAGACATACCATACACTAAATCCATACAGAAATGAAACTGTTTCAAAAAGTGAAGTCTAATCAGCAGAATTCTGAAAAACAAACAAAAAAAATTAAAAAATAAGTGCTATTGGATACTTTCAAAACAGACAAAGTTATGGATATCCTCAATAAATTTTAAAATGAGCATTGAAAGAGCCTAGGTAAGATGACCCAGCCTCCCTCTGAAGCACAAGCTTCTTGTTTTGACAATGTGTGAAACAAAGTGGTGGTGAAAAATTCATTAATCAGTTAGTTAAAGCAAACCCATAGCCCTCAGTTTCATTGCTGTTGGGTTAAATAGGATATTTTTTAAGAACACAACTCAGTGTCTTGAAAGAGATCAGTTTACATACAAGAAGTCATGAATATGCTCTGGCAGAAGCCTGAAGAGACTCTTTTGGAAAAATCTAATGGAAGTATGCTGCTGTGCTGTTGCATCAGGGCTGCTGACTTTCCACTCACAGCTATTGAACTGGTGCTGCTGTAGCAAGAGCACTCCAGAAGTTAATTGGGAAAGATAAATAGCATGGCAAAGCACCAGGAGCACTGAAGCATGTGGCTTCTGCCCCCCTACACTTACAGTGCCAACAGTGCCCTTTGAACCAGAATTTCCTGAAGGACATTTGTGTCACAAAACCAGAAACTTTCCTTTTTGGGACTCTTCTCCTTGCACAGTAATTCAGTTGAGACTGTTGATAGTAGAATTCTGGGTGGTAATTAATCATGAATTTGTGTGTGGTTGCCAGTAAGGAGGCAAGGAACCCATGCTGCCTCACGCAGCCCCATCTCCCACATAGCACACAGCAGTCCTGCCTCCCCTCTGCTCCCAACCCCAATGGTCTCAGCATGGGAGATGAACAAATACTTGTGTTTAGCTAATACTAAAAGAAGAGGAAGGTAGGTTGGGCAGCAGTGGCACTCACTGTACTGGCGTGAGTTTACTGCTGTCCTGCCACAGGCATCCCTGGCACACTGACATTTCACCCACCTTCCCGCTGTGCAACACCTCCCTGTGGCACACAGACAAGAGTGTGTGTGTGTTGGCCTGTCTGTGAGATGGAGATAAGCTGATTAACAGCTGTGTGGTGTCCATTTTGGTTCAGGAATTTTGTGGATATTGAGGTTAGAATTTCATCTCTTTTCCCTTCATGGATTTAACTAAATCTCACCCAGGATTTTGAAACACGCCAGGATTAGAGAAAAATCTCTTTAAACATGAGCTTATTTCTGACACCAAAATTTCTCCAGCTGGGATCAGCAATAACAGCATCAGTTTTAAGGTCTCCATCTTCAGAGTGGTTGGTGTTACAGGGCATACAATCTGTGCCTGGGAAGCCTGGGCTTTGCCTGAATTTAGCTGAGCTCCAGGTGCTCGTTGTGGTGAAAGCCAGTGCTTAAATCGCATCAACCTTCGATCCAGAAGAACAAACTGCGTGAGGAGAAACACCATGAACTAATTAGACTGTAAGCTCCCTTCCTCAGAAAATCTTTTTTACCTCAAAGCTTAGGAGTTTGGATGTAGCATGGTTTGGTTGCCATCACTTAGCAAAGGGAGAGTGTGAGTGAAAAGTGGGTCCTTGTGGAAAACCTGTGTTCACAAACTTAAAAACACCCTTGAAAAATGTAGCCAGGATGATGTACTGTCTGTTCAACTTAACTATAGGAAACATGTCTCACCCAGCAGATGAAATGAAACCATCGTGTAAAACCTCACTCATGGTTGTGGTTGCAGCTTTACAGCTGCCAGCCACAGGTTGGGAGGTGCAGGTTACACTGATGGTTCACCTGTGCCTGGCAGCAACTGGCCTTTTGTCCCCCCCGGCTTCCAGCTGCATGGTAACCCTCTCCTATCAGACTCCCTTGCAAGTATTGGCTAATTGGCACAGAAGGGTTAGTTGCCATGTCTTAGTGTGTCCAACAGACCCTGCTGTGCCCAGAGAAAACTGCCCTGGGCACCCAAGGCAAGGAGTGCCCGACCAGGTGGGGTCTCTTTCCATAAAAGTGATGCTTTCCAGTCCTTCGCCGTCCAGTCTCTCAACACAAAAGCCTTTCTTTCCAATACCTTGCATCCTTGTTCTGCCTCCTCTGGGTCTTGGAGAAAAAAAGCTTTGGCCTGGCAGCTCCACACAGGAGGTCTGTGCTTCAGCCTGGGAGAACGGGAGCAGGTAGTGCAGTGCGTACTGAGCCACTGAAGTCTGGTTCAAACATACTTCAAAGCTTGTGGAAGCCAACAGGGGTCTTATGTATCGCTACTGATATTCACATCAATCTGGAGTACTTTGTCCAAGTCCACACAGTGGGATCTCTACAGAGTTATAAATATATCCCAACTCTCAGGACTCCCACTCCCCTGCTCTAAGTCCTCTTACCATTCCCTGGCTCTATCTGACACTCCTGGATATTGTGTCTTACTTTTCCTCTGACTACAATTCACTCCTCCTGTTTGTAAGGAAACAGGAAAAATTCAGAGTTTTGCTTGAACACTGACTCACCTTTTCAGCAAGCTTATCCTTCTTTCCATGTTCAGATCAGGAAGAGAACTTTCAGACAGGTGGCTGGAGGAGAGAACCTCATCAGAACAGGGCATTGCACCTCTGAAATCTCATGGAAATTTGGTCATGGATCTTTACCAACTTAGATCTTCTACACACTGATACCTTTCCAACACTCTGCATTCGTTGTTACCACAGGTTCAGTTCATGTCAGCTTCATGCTGTCCCAACTCCACACGTGGCCAAACCAGGTGTCTTTGTTGAAGGGTCCAGGATGTATCCTGCGGCTGGATGCCCTGGAGTCTGCAGCAATGTTCCTACAATTTTCAGTGAGTTGAGGAGCTCCATGTGGCACCTGGAGCTAAGCACAAAGTCTAACAGCAGAAATAAAGAAAAAGTACAGAGCAGCCAGTTTTATCCAAATTGTTATAGGCTTTTATGGAACCATAAAGATCAGTAAAATGGTCTTTGCGTAACATACCACAATTCCAAACATAATAAAACTAAAATCAATGAACATTCTTTAAAATGAGTGAATACACCCCCACAGTTCAAATTTCATTGTATTTAGACATGCAGTAGATGTTCTGATACATCAACTTTGATTTTGCCTTCCCCTCCTCCTAGATATTTTTTTCATCAGGTTGCCTGTACAAAACGCATTGAACACAGTGGGGGGGGGGGGGGGGGGTGGGAAGCAGTGTTTGGTTCTAAGTATTCATTAAACATCTGTAGCAGTTAATACAAAGGAAGAGTCTTTGAATAAATCTAAAAATTAGGAAATTGTACTTCTGATCTTGACTTCATCCTCATGCATCAATGAACATATTTTAATTTTGTTCATCTTTATTGAGTTTAAACCAAACACTGAAAACAACAACCCTCATCTGCCTGTTATATATCATTTCTAATGACAGGGTACCTTTTGTTCTAAATGCACATGTAAAACGACTTTCACTTTAATATTCTAGTTCTTGGCTTTTCAAGTTAAAATCGTGCTTTACAAGTGATCTCTACTGATAATGACATACATTTACATTAGAATTCCAACCTGATTCTCTACCTTTCATAATCTACATATATCTTTTGTTTTGTTTCAGATTCTTTTCTTGCAGGTTATGTAGATTTGACTGCAGTAGATTTTTCCCCCAAAGAATACCCAAAAATACATGTCTGCATAGCATAAAGTTGGAAGAACTGTTTATCACAGCCTGCTTAACAAAACAAGTTGTTTTTCTGTTTGCAGATTACTCCTGAGAAGGCATCCAAGTTTTACATATGCATTCATTATTAGAAATCATTCTGCGAATTTCATAATTTAAGGGCCAAAATGGACTCTTAGTTCATTCAGTTTGACCTCTTGCACCATATAGATTACTACATTTCACCCGTGCTCTAAACTCAGAGACTTCATTAGAGAAAAACATTTCAAGTCTTAAGATTAAATTGTGCTTCGCTGGTTGAGAACAAGGCAGACAAAGCTGCCAGGAATATCTAAGCCCCCTGGAATAGCAAAGAATTATTTAGATGAGATATGCCCGGATCATCCCAGCAGGTGAGGCTTAAGTTTAATGAGCAGTAGGACGGAGACACCTGAAGATCATCTTAGGAAAGATGAGAGTATGCACCAGAGCACTCACTTACTCTGGTCCCAGGACAATTACGGAAGGATTTGAGTTCCTAATCATGAATGTCTAGTGCCACTTGACACTTCACATGAGGTAGCCTGGTATGTCTGACAGCAGGACAGCACTGCACCTGCAGGGACCCACAGTCCCAGGAGTGCCAGGAGAGGGTGAGATATGTGAGGCAGAGACAAGGGCCAGCGGACCCTCTGTTTCACAGCATAGAGTCCCAAGGATGGGATTCAGTTGCACAAGCAGCCTCAGGCTTTTTTTCAGTCCATGGGGCTTTACACTAGACAGCAGAGGAGCCTAGCAAGCTGCTCAGCACCCCCAAACGAAGACACTCATGTCTGGGGAGCTGGCAGACTCCCTGGGCTCTGTTCTCTGATGAATAGCTTTCTGTTGACCAAGTATCACCCTGAAAGGCTCTAGGGCTTCAGAAGGACATGAGGAAATAGCCCAGCAAGGGGTGTGTGCACACAAAAACTGCCTTGGACTGAAACCCTGACACACAAGTTTTCATTGCACACGCTGTCTTAACCCAAGAAGTGGAAATGCAAAGACAATACTGACACCAGTGCTAGCAACCCTCCCAAAGTCCATGATGGGACTCGCCCAACCTTCCCCCAGGCTGCCCACTCCCAGCTTCCCCGCAGTCTGCTTCAGCAAATGCCTTCTGGTGTGTTCCCACCCATGCAGAGGGTACCTTACCTGGGAGTCTGCCTGCCACAGGGCTTGCTGGGGAGGTCTTTTGCCCTCACTGTTTCCAGTGGCAAGTGGAAGTCTCAAGATCTTACCAGTCTCCTCATTCACTCTCAGCCTTTACCTCAGACCAATACAATGGGCCTTGGTTGTTTGGTCGCAGCCTCTTGTAGGCTTTGACACTTCCTCTCCCTTCATGCTCTCAGGTTTTTGCAGATCTGGCCTGGGAGAGCACAAGAGCATGCCGATTCCTACTTAAGAAGACTGTTTTTTCATGGCAAACAGTCAAATTTCACATTGTCTGTGAAAGCCTAGATGTGAAAGTAGTGTATTCTTGCATGGCTCCGCTCTCAGAAGTGCTAAGCAGTGAGCAGCTCCCCATAGCCCCACAGCTATGCATTTCCATAAAAAACAGGAATCGAGGCCTTACCAAGCATTGGAGTTCTTTAAATCATAGGTAAAACTAATCTGTATTCCAATTTGAAAAAAGTCTCTGAAAGGACAAAACATGCATGTTGATGGCAGAGAAAAAAAAAAAAATCGTATGTCTGCTCATTGGGGAAAAAAATCCAAGAATATTTAATGTGTGAAAATAGGACTCCAGTTATGCTGTTAAGAATAATGAAATCTAGGGTGCTAAGTACTGTATGTGTCGCTGCACAAGTTAAGCTGCCTGAGGCAGTTTTAATTTCTCTAGCCAATTTTTCTTAAATTTTCTCTTAATTTACGCACCCAAGTACTCATCACCTGTAGAGGAGGGGGCTGGATGGGGTGAGTGCAGCCAGAGATGCTCAAGGCAGAGGCGGGCAGCCTGTGCCTGGGGTCCTGGCCACAGGGGAGCTGGGCACTGCGAGTGTGGCTTGCCAGGGAGCCCTGGCACCAGAGCTGAGCCTGGCAGCCACATTCCGGCTCCTCTGAGATCTGCTGGGAGCTGCCCTGTCACAGGTGTGGTGGATTTTAGCCACAGGCTCAACTATTCCCTCCAGCTAATGAGAAAGTACCGGTCACAGCAGCCCATGAGGGAGAGGGGTGTGCCCCTTACCAAAAGAAACAGCCTTGGAGGCAAGCTCCAGAGTCCAGGGCTGGCACTGAGACACATCAAAACAGACTGCAATTGTTCCAGGGTTTGGTGGGAACAGCATCGCCAGAGAGGCCAAAGGGCAGGCGGGCAGAGCAAACAACCCAAGGATGGAGTCGAGCCAGCAGCTGCTAGCCCTCCCTAACACTGCAGGACCAGCACTCCAGAGGTTTTCATGGCTGCTTAACCTGCACCAGGCTGACTTGAAGAGCTGTAGCTATTGTACTGAAGGCACAGAAAGAAAACACCGAGGATATTCTTCAGTTGCTATTCTAAGAATTTTTGTTATTGTTTTATCTCTTTTGAGGCCCTTTGGTTTAACCTAAATGTGCCACCTTCCAACAGCACACAAACTGGCTGCTGCAGGACCTTCAGTCCCTGCTAAGCTGACACTGTGTTCCTTTCTCTGGGCAGAAGAGATCCGCTTGAATGTTAACGTTTTCAATAAGGCAGCAGCTGACAGAACGAGAGGACACAGTCTTAAGCTGTGCCAAGGAAAATATAGGCTGGATATTAGGAAAAAGTTTTTTACGGAAAGGGTGATAAAGTACTGGAATGGTCTGCCTGGGGAGGTGGTGAAGTCACCATCCCTGGATGTGTTTAAAAAAAGACTGGATGTGGCACTCAGTGCCATGGTTCAGTTGAGGTGTTAAGGCATGGTTTGGACTCGATGACCCTGAAGGTCTCTTCCAACCTGGTGATTCTGTGAAGTTTTCAAAGTCTCGAAATGTAAGGAACTTGCCATGCAATATCTTTCTATTAACTTTGCCTGAGCATCTCACTCTTCCCATTTTTATTTTTTTTTATTCCTTGTATCTACTTTCCTTGTCAAGAACAAGCTGAAATTAACTTGCAAAATTATTACATTTGAGAGGCAAACATAATCCAAAATTGGATAGCCACAAACAAGTGACATCAGCAGGAGTGTGCACTTTGGGGGACTACACCAGACATCGGCATTTTACTGGTGAAGTAAACATTTACCTCTGCAAATCACTGTGGTACTTGCTGTAATTTTACTTGCCAGGAGCCACTGAGTTTAAGGCAGAAGTCTGCGTGTTGAATCAGGTTTGCTCCAGCCTCAGCAGCACATGTCCTGAAAGGGCTTGGGAAAGGGTCTTCAGTCTCCTTTGGTCTCCATCCCATATCTGTGGCAGGCAAATTTTATTTTAGATTTGCAAAATATTCACCCATACTTTAGTGAGCTGTCACTGTCTGGGTCTGACCCAGAAAATGGATTAAAGTAAAATAACGGCAGGAGAAATAGAGGTAGGTGGTGTGAGACAATCCACAGGTACACCCTGGGCAGCACAGGCTGGCAGTGGCATCCTTGCAGGATGCTCCATGCTGATATCAGAGGCTCCCTGACCAGGGGAGCACAGGGATCGGTCGGTGTCCATGACTTTGGACAAAGCCATGCCACTGGTATGGGCAGGCACTGCTGCACACAGGCAAGGGGCAGAGTGCTGCAAAAGGGCCCTGTTGTGCACTCCACCAGCAGCAGCAATGCTGAGAAGCCCCTGAGCCCCTCTGCCACCACTGCCAGCAAGTGGGGCTTTCATTCCCATCAAGTAAGGGACAGCTGTGCACAGCCTGCTCACATTAACACACCTGTCAGCAGCCAACCCTGAAAGCACCTGCTGACCTTTCAGCCAGCTCTCCATATGTAACAGCTACAAGCCAACAAACTATCAGCACAGTGACTGAAAAGTCCTTCATTTTCCCTTTTCCTTCCATGTTTACATTTCCCCAAACATGCAGAGCAGCCATTTTCACCAAGCTGCATTTCAGATGTTATTTGAGTTACAGAGCAGTAGCTCTGCTTCCTTGAGTCACTAATCCAACCTCAGTTGTGGAGATTAAGCCAGAGCCCATTCTTATCACATTCTCTACAAAAAAGGCTGCTTTTTCTGCACTGCAAAACAACGTCAGGGTCTGCATTGCCTTCCTGATTCACAACAGCAACGTTCAGGCTGCATCGCTGGACGGATCCTTTGGTCAGGGTGCTTTCATCCTGTATTGGGCACAGCACTGGGACGCAGATCCAGCTTCTTGCTCATCCAGAGGGACAAAACGCGCAACCAGCAAAGGCAAAAGCTGCTCTCCACCCACGCCTCAGCAGCTCCTGCCTGGCATCCTCCTGTGGCAGGGGAAGCTCCTCACCAAGGGGAAGTCCTGGGGTGGAGGTCTGACCTGGGATCCCGATTGTAACAGCCCTGGTTATTCCCTACCAACCCCCAGGTGCTGCCCAATGGAGGGAGGTGGCAGCAGGACAAGAGCCTAAAAAGGTGCAGAACCAGGCCCAAGGACCTTGTGGAAGATGTCTGTTCAGCTCTGGCTTTATACCAGGGAAATTACTGCACTCATTTGCCTCTGAGTACAAAATGCTTGTATCCGTATCCTTCATCTCCAAGCCCTACAATTTGCCCAAAAACTGTAGTTGAATTTATCTATCATCTATCTTGTGTTTGGGCACAAACCAGTGCAGAAGACCAGATTCGCCTCTGGTGTAGTTTGACTTTCATACCTTTTTAATTTTTCTTGCTGTTGTATCCAAATGGCAGCAAAGATGGACCTCTTCCATGTCCTCATTTTTCAAACACAAAACTCGGAGCGAAGCAGATTATGTGTGTTTTTCTCCCTTTCAGTGCAAGATCCTCTCTTCTTCCCTGCTCCCATCAGCAACCAGAAAATGTCCTCAAAACTCCGATGGAAAAACAGGACACGTGAGATAGTATATTATTCTGAATGGAGTTTCTGGAGCAACTAAAGTTTTGAGCTCATCTGCTGCTGTCTCTCTAGTTTGATTCAGAATCTAATTTGTCCAAAATTTCAACCGTGATGAACTTTCCCAAAACAGAAGCAGCAAGCTGCTTCCCACCATCACATACTTGGCCTGTATCCCGCCTATCCATATGCAGCAGATGTAAATATAATTTACTGGCACAAGCAGCT
This sequence comes from Eulacestoma nigropectus, assembly GCA_013397775.1. Lineage (NCBI taxonomy): Eukaryota > Metazoa > Chordata > Aves > Passeriformes > Eulacestoma > Eulacestoma nigropectus. Next base: position 480,534 of record VZTE01005845.1, on the reverse strand, counting down.
TTCTGCACATGGCATCTTTCTAAGTCTTCTTTAGCATCCATGTGAAGAAATAAATTATTTTATTGATGCACTCGGAGGCCCCAATAATGCTTCATAATGACCTATAAATGGAGGTCTTTCTTAATATGCATTGATCAATAGCTCACATAATTACGTCTCGTAGCATTTTGCTGAATTGTTAACAATTCTAACCAAAGCTATAATGATTCCTTACAGACAACATAAGTCTTCCAGGAGCCACATTTTGCTGCCTTCCATATATTGTAGACCTGCACAGATACAGATTTAGTACAAGCACCAGTTGCATCAGCTAATTTAGGACATGGCCTCTTCTCTGCTGTACCCAGTCACTGCAGGTGGAGCTTGCAAAGTCTCCTGCCACATTAAGAGATGCCTTGGAGAACAGATTGGAGCAAATACAGACAATTCTTTTTTTTCTATCATGTTGAAATAAAGTGGTTAGTAAGATGGTGCTTTAATCAGGGAGAAGACAACTATAAAGTCAGAATGAAATATTTTCGGTGGTGACAACCTGTCTGGTGGCAATGGGAAATCCTGCATGTCAGCACATTCATTCTTGGCTTTATCCTTGCGCACTGGATGTGACTCAAAGGAAATGCTGGGCTTCAGTTTCTTCATCAGCAAAATGGGGATAATATTTCCACTTATGCAAGTCACTTTAAGTGGAAAGCACTGCATTCATGCAAGATAGCTTTATCGTGCCAGTACACCACAGAGTTTTTCACTTTCCGCCTGGAACATTTCATAAAAATCCCTTCACATATGGAACAGAACAAGTATTACAGACTTCCAAAAATGTGATTTTTAGGGAGCTGACAGTGCCACTTACATTTGTGCACTTTCGTGTTTCAAATACAGTCATGTTTGGCAATGAAATTCACAATCATCTGGCAGTTTTTATGAAAAAAGTTGACCATAATGCTCCAGGTTTTGCCAGCCTTGTCACAATCCCCCTCTGCACCAGCCCTGGCTGCTGCCTGGGCAGCAGGATGTGGCTGGCAGGCCCTTGCTCAAAGTCCCCAGCTTCACACGTGGGTTTTGGAGCAGAGACACATTGTTTAGCACTTTAAATTCCCCTCACCAAGACTGTGCTGAAGCATCAATTGTCATTCCACCACTCACCTTTAGCGGATGGAGGAAAATGATTCTCTAGCACCCTGTTGCTTTGCTTCACAAAAGTGGTGAGACCTGGGGCTTCAGGCAAGCTGCAGACACTGCCCTTCACAGGCCCCACAGTCCCCCTGCATACACTTAGCTCCCCATCCACCACGAGGGGTGGTTTGCTGTTCCTGACCCAGCACTGTGCTGCCAAGGAGGCACAGCTCTGCTTAGCAACTCGCTGTCCCCTTCTCAGTGCAGGGCTCTATTAATGGCAGAAGACTGATACATGCTTAAATAGTTCAACTTTGTGCTTTTGCTCCTATATGAGCTTGGAACAAGACTGTAGACAAGTACCATACATCACATAGCTATCAAAGAAAGAAGAATTATATTTTAATTACTGTATTTATCTCAGAGAACACAGTGATTAGTTTTTCTGAAGAAAATAAATGCAATGAAAGACTAACAGACTTTGGGTAGCAGAGCCATTAAATCCTCTCTCTAAATATGGTCTAGATATCTGGGGTGCAATTAGGACAGCAGCACTGAGTGCTTCTCGGGGTAAGTGTACGGATGCACTCTACCCTGAATCTAATTCTGCTCGAAGGCCAAGGCAGAGGAATGCTATTTGTGTTGTAATGATTTAGTGGAATTGGGCACCATTACATTTCTAATGACTTTTGGTCAACGAGCACCTTGGACTTTCAGTGACTACTATGAAAGGCCTAATTGCTTTCAGCAACTCTTTCACAGAAGATACACCATCACAGCAAATGCAGAGCTCATGTGTGAAGAAGTCAGATCCAAACAAAGCAGTGGGTATCAGGACAATAGAACACATGATACAAGAGCTTGTGTAGCAAACTGCAAAATTCAGACATCACTATTAGGCATTACTTTTAAAAACAGACCTGAACAAATAATTCAAAATGAATAATTTATTTGATTAATTTTGTCTCTCCTTGCTTGGGGGATATATAAGCCAATCACACCATCTTGAATTTATTATTCAAATATATTCAGTGACTTTCTTTTCACAATACTTTTTTATTCTATGGATTAATCAGAATATTTAAAATTAAAAATACACAGTTTTCCTGTGATTGGCCAGACATGCCACATGACACTACTGTTCTTCTGTGAGCAAGTGAGTATGCCAGCACTTCTGGAGTAATCCTTATGCATGCAAAATTGAAAATTCAGTTTTGACAAATATTTGCATGTGCATCTTTGGAATTCACTTGCTGCCAAGAAAACTGTCAGTAAAATTCAGCACCTCTTAAATTTGTAAAATGTGAGAACTAAAACATGCATTTTAACATTTGCATTTAATTTTTTTTCTCTGTTTCATCTGGAAGTTTTAGAACATTGTGTTTTCCCTGAATGGATGCAGCACTGCCTACCAGGACTGAGTTACAGTTTTAAGCCACTCAGTATCGCTTGACTCAGCCCATGGTCTTTTATCCTAAAAGCCTGTAGTTTTCTAAACAGGCAAATGCTACGTGCATCATGTGCAAGGCCTTCAAAAGTCAGGGTGGTTTTGCCTTGATGGATATGAGCATTATTCGTGTATCAAATAACCCCTCAATTACTGAATGACTCTAGTTCTATTGTTAGGAAAAAGCAGATTTGAGAGCAACTCATTAAAACCCTAATGCTAACTATGATGTTAGCATAAAGCATAGGTGAAGGGAAAAGTTATTTCACCACAGAAAATTTTCATGTCAACTTTTCAATTAGTGAAGAGCACCTGCTAAAGGAGCCCTCATTTATCTGGTGTGTTACTTTGTGCAATCCCCCCCTTTGAGGGCAGAGCTTCAGTTAGGGATTCCAGAGAACATCTTTCACTACCTCAGACTTCAGGTCCACATTTCTGAAAACATGCTCATGTGTATGTTTGCCTGAGAACCAATACAGCTATCTAGAGGATTTATGTGTTAATATATCCCTTGTTTTATCTTTGAAACTGCCTCCATATGTTCATATGCAGGGACATGAAAAAAATTTAGGGTCTGTCTAATCTTCAATAACATCTGATCCACTGCGGCTTGGGATGGGAATGAAACCGAATATATCCCTGATCACGTCTGGCAGAAGTATTTAGGTGGAAACTCTGCCCATAGAGAGGTATTTGTTAAGTCATCTGTAGCAATCGAAAGCAGAGCTGGACACAGCCACTGATGTCCTGGCTCTGCAGAATGCCCCCACTCGACGCCCCCACATCCTGTTCTGCTGAGGGGAGCGTCCTGCCTGGCCAAAGGGGCAGCTAGCACACTTTGGGACACCATCAAATAGCAACAAACAAAACCCAGCCCAAAGAGCAGGAGGGTTATCTGCTGGCAAAAATAAGCAGGAGGACAACACCTAGCTCTTTTGGGCCAGCAAGGACCACAAGTGCAACTATAAAACTATGGTGGGTCATAGGGTATTAACTCATTGAATAAACAGAGCTGGTGCTCCAGTTACCATGCAAGATGATTTAAATGGCTTAATTTACACTTCACAGCAAGCCTTTCCTACTGCAAATCAAAAAATTTGCATAGGTTCTCAAAATAATCAGCAACATGCTCCTGCATATATTTTTTAAATAGGTACAAAATTCCTTAATGAAAGCCAGAATCTCATCATAAAATCAGTTTTCAGTTCACCCACTAGTTGCATTGGTGAGAAAACATGAATATATTAAGGGCTAGAGCTAAGCAGCAGCTTTGCAGCTCATTTCTGCAGACAGCAGGACTGCAGGTTCCCATGGATCCAGGTGTGCAGCCCCCTCCTACCACCTCACAGTGGTGCAGGCAGAGACTCCTAAGCACTCACAGCCTGAGCAGAGGAAGAAATGCCACTGAGATATCCTCTGTGTACACCTCTGTGCAGGGGACAGGCTTGTGGAGGGAGGGCCAGACCGATGCATAGAGGTTAACTTCCAATAGGAGTAGCCTTTAATCGGATCCAGATACATTTTTTCCATGTAATTTCTTTTTCCTTGTCCTCCTCTTTACCTTTGGTCTGGCTGGGATCAGAAGTAGAAGCTCCAAAATGCCACCAGCAAAGCCATGCTGGCAGCAGAGGTGTGCGCAGCTCCTGAGAAATTCTGTTCCCATCAAGGTATCAATGTGATATTGCCAGTTAAAGGTTAAAAACATTTGACAGAGGCATCCTGGCACTCAGGGTCTCCTCTGAGCCAAGGCAAACTTCAGATGTTGTTGAATTATCCCCTTAAATATCCAGAACAGCTGAAGACAAGGCTTTGCACTTGCACGGGCTCTTCTGCTCCCCTCTCATTTTGGTGTCCCCATGTATGCAGCCACAGCAAGGTGTGACCCCTCTGGGACTTGAGGAACTGGCATAAACTAGTGAGGAAATCTCACAGCTTTACTGGATCATGGATAGACATTGTACTGATGGGTCAGTGGGGCATGAATGGGGTGGTCCCCGGTCAGGCTGCAGCAGCAAGGCAAGGTTGCAGCGCTGGCTGTGTGCAGGCATGGTGAAGCTTGGGTTCTGACTTATCAGTCCAGTCTTTCTTGCTCAGCTGTAAAGAATTAAAAAATAAATTAAAAAATAAAATCAAGATTAAAAAAGATTGAGAGGGAACATTTCTGTGCTTGTAGCTGTGCAATGACTAAGGGCTTTGAAGTTAATTTTTAAGCAGATGTTTTTACTCCTCTGCTAAAACAAAAAGCAAGGTTTTTAAACAGAGAAACAAAATGAGGGCAGAGGATGGAAAAAAATATCGGTACTCCTGCCAAAAGCAAGAGAGGTGTAGGCAGGGGCTTTGATGGTTTCACTGCTGGAACAGGCCTCTTGCTTTTCAGGTCCGGGGGAGCTCAGGGGTTTCCCTGGGCTTGGCATGAGTTAGCCTCAGGTACTGACCAAAATTTGAACACTTGAGCTTGCTTTCTCCTGCTTCCCAAGTGTGTGTCATGCCACTGAGGGTCACCACCAGGCGTCTTGGGGGCAATACAAACACCATTCAAGTGTAGTTCAAGACTTCTGAATAGCAAGGACACCTATTCTGCCCCAAGTTCTGCTCCACCTCTGGCCAGGGAGCTGAGGAGCTGCAGCAGGACTCAGATGACCATCATCTCTCCCAGTTGCCTAGGACAGGACTGTTAGCAGCCACAAATCCTGGAGCAAATGCCCCTTGCTGAGCACCACTGCAGCAGCCCTAACTGGCTCTGCTGGGATAGAGTTGGTGCAATTCCCATTAGCCTGTGCCTAATGAGACTCATCAGAGAGCAGGTCTGTGTGTGGAGGATCATGAAAGCACCTCTGAAGAACAGCTCAACCCTTCATCCGACTCCCTGCACTCCCAACAGAACCTGAGGGACGCAGTCTCCTCACTCAGACCGCTGCTGCTGTCTCACATCGTTGCAGATAATTGGTGGATATGGAAAACGGGCCCCTATTATGGTCACGTTTCCTGGCAAGGTACTAGCCTGCTGTCCCTCATTTCTCTGCACTTCTCATATTTAATTTGTTTTTTATTTGATTGGGGGTATTTTTAATATTTATTACTCATGGCAGAATGTTGGGTTATAGTGTGTCAAACTTGCCAAAACTTCAAGCAGAGAGAATGATAAAAAGTATCTTGAAAATCATATTTGCCCCTTAATAATTTAATTCCGTAGAAAGGGAAATCAAAGCATCACAAATTGATTGCTGTGAAACAAATTACAATTATTTCCACACATCCAAATAAATCTACTAATTTTAGGCATCTGACTTGAGGCATTAGATGGAATATGCAAATGCACATGTTGAAATGATGGCCGTGTCTCTAGAGCTGCTCACTTATTTCTCTGTTCTTACTGGATGCTCAACAGTTTCAGACTGCTATTGGGACATGCAGTAAATCAGCTGCTCTTAAGCATTGCCTGATCAAGTATTAGAAAGCATGTCTGTAAAGCACAGCTGACAGTCTTAGGCAACCAGCTCTGGCTTATCCTTTCTAGAAAGGCAGGCTAATGTCCACTGTCACTTTCCCCAAGTCTGCTTCCAGTTAGGTCATACTGGTCAAGCTACGCTCAGCTGAAGCCCTCTGCTCTACTTTTTAGAAAGGGAGTGCCGTGACACGAAATGTCCCCCTTGAATACAAGTTTTCCACATACATTAGTACTTGTTCAGCTGTCACACTGCTTCACATAAGAGAAGTTATCTGATATTGTTACTGACATACTAGTCTAGTGTGGCATTTAATATTAGGCTTTTTATAACTCACAGAGAAGGCAGAGCAATCTCAGGTAATCAAAATAAATGAAGACTGCCTGAATAATGCATTTGTTAAATCTAAATAACATACAGTGGACACCTTTTAAAGTGTTTTCCAGGAAAATGTGACTCAGGTGCAGTATTGATTGAGAAGATAAAGACAGGTGTTTTCAATTCTTATGTTATGGATGCAGAGAGGACTTTGATAATGTAACAATCATCTTTTGTTACTTTGCTGCAGTCCAATACAGCTAGAATCAATTTTTCATTGTACTCATTTACTGGAAAAAGGGATAATGGCAAGGACAACACAGCTTTAATACAAAGAATAAGTCATGATTTAATTCAGATGTTGTACTACAGCTACAAGTTGAAAGATATATTTATATATACACCAAAACATACAAAGGAGCCTGCATGCTTTTGAATAGAAGTCATGGCTCTGCATTTCTGTTTATTGGTAGTTAGGTGGAATGATGCAGCATTATTATCCTGACAGCAATAAGAAGCAAGAACCTTTTAAAGTGCAAAAAGATAGCTGTAGCTATCTATGAGCAATCTTTATAGGAAAGCAAAATAAAGGGCAATAGCGAAAGGGCATGTTTAGGTCTTCATTAATATTTGTATTTAAGCAAAAATGACAAGCAGAAAAACCCAAAGAAAGGCTAAGTTCACAATCAATGTAATGCTTTTCTGCACAATTGAGATATTTCTCAAAGATCTCAGGCATTTTTGATAAATTTTGTTCCTATGGAAAGTACTCAGAATGATGATAAAATAATGATTTCTTTTTTTTCTCTAGCAAAATAGATTGCTTCATGACTTCTTGAATGAAACACAAATCTAAGAGTGATAGTGTTTGGGGCTGGATTAGTCTCCTGGGGTTGCAGCCAGTGTATGAAATTTCATAGCTTTTCCAAGGAGTTCAATAGTGCTCTTCTCTGTAGTGAGACACTGCTGAGTGACCCCTGAAAAAACACCCCACAGAATGTGCTTCAAAACGACCACCAAAAGCTGCCAGGAGTTAATTGAGCCTGGTATAGCCCAGAAATATTCTGCATGGCATAGTTCTGAGCAGCACTCATTAGGCCAGCCTAAACCTGAATTTCAGCAGACTTTGGAGGAAATCAGGATCCGAAGTCAAGCTTTAGAGTTTCTTTCTACCTCTCTAATAGAACTGCTCTTGAAATTCAGACTCTCCTCTTAATGAGCATCTTCTACAGGAAAGCAGACAAAAGGAATAAAATCCTTCCCTGGAATCTCAGGCTTTTCTTTAAAAAGAGTCTGATCTAGTCCTAATTCATTGCAAGCTGAGCCCACATTCCTCTCTGAAGAGCAAACAAAAACTGAAAAGTAAAACAAAGCAAAAAAAGAAAAAAAATTGGAGAAAAATTAACTCCTTCCCCAGAAGCAGCAAGTTCTCACAAGCATTTCCCAGTCTCTTCTTAAGCTGATGGATCAGATTCAGCTGCATTGGCTCAGGAAGGCAATTCCAGCCTCCAGAGGACATCTGGGATTTACACCAGTGACCCTGCAACAACTCTGCACAGCTTCTGAGATGCTGGGAAGCCTTGGGTAAGTCCTTTTTCCCCCTGCTGAATGAGGCACATGGTGGGTTATTAGCAGGCAAGGTGCAGGGAGCTGCAGGGCTCTGGTCCCTGGAAGACCAGGGCATTTCTGTAGGATGCAGCCAACAGAAATGCTCTATGAAGTGTAAAAGGTGCAACAGGAGGACTTGGGAGAGTCACGGATGTCCTGCCAAGCAGAAGCAGACACCCCACCCCAGCATAGCTTGATACTAGGGGCCAGTAGGGGCATTGCACTGTAAGCATCTAGGATCCCAGACTTACTGAGGGTGGCCTTAGACTGTGGTGAGTTTGCCCTAAAACTGCTAAGATTTATTAGCAATCTTAAAGAAAATATGCTTTGCTTTACACTGCCATTTCTCAGCCAGTAGGCTGAGACTTCAGACTTCCCTCCCCAAGTCACAGGAGAGGTGCTGTGTGAAACCTTCACCTCTTGGATTCACTTGCACCCAGCTAGTCTGACCATGAAAGAAAAACCCTAGAATGGCAAGATCCTGGAGGAGATGACGAAGGCTTTGAGCTGAGCACCACTGACTAACACTCTGCTGACTCCAGAGGGAGGTTAGGATAATGGCATGAGCCTTGTCCTCCTAGCCTTTGCCTGTGCTGCCATGGAAAGAGAAGCACTTTAATCAGGTTTTTTTCTGGGCTGAGAAGAGACTACTACATCAATAGTCCTACACAAGATGGCAAAAATGCCTACCTCTGAACCCAACAGGGCCTTCAACTCAGTTCCTATAGCAATCCTCATTGCTAGTCAATGAAGAATGGTGGCTACCACCTTTTCCTTAGTCACTCGTTGCATACGCTATGCAAGGTCCTGAGGCATTTGGAAGAATGAGCTCTTGCTCACTATCCAGCAGTTACAGTAACACCTGACAATGGTGGATGACTTTATATATATGTGATATGATCCTTTTAAGGGAAAAGAAAAACCTGCTCTTCATGAGAAAGGAAATTCCAGCATTCTCGATTTCCCCATCTTTGTAGATAAAGCTGCCCTTATGGGTTAACTTCACCTCCTCTTCACTCCCTTTCCCTCTTCCTCCCCTTTCTTTCTCAATTCTGTCTCCATTTTCTTTCTTCTTGTTAAAAGTTTCTTAATGCTGATGCCTACTACTTATTTTAGATTTAGATAGTCCAGGTAGGAATTGCCTGTAAAACCAGATCTTTCTTCTTCGGGAGGAGTGGGCATTCAGGTTAGTACTCACCAAATCACATGAACTCAAGTTGCATTTTTCTCTTAGTCCTGTCTCAGTATAGAAGAAACATTGAACCAGCTCCAGTCTAGCAACTACCTGAGCATGGCAAAAGCCATGCCCTTCCAAATGCCACTCTGAGTTCCCAAATGACTCTTTATTCCCCATATAACTAATTTTAAGAAGAAACTTAACTCTGCGATAGGAAGATGGGGTAAAATGCTTAACACAAGCTTTTCAGACCTTGGTTCTGTGCCACTGTGACTGCAGTTGGGTCTGAAGTGTGTTAGCAGGCACACTTCCAGGCCCAAAAGGATCCAAGATTGAAACACCTATATATGTAAGGAAGTCAGTTTCCTGGCAAGAAAATAAAACTGGTACAAAGCACACAAAAGGACCCTAATATCAGCGAGAATGTCACCAGCAGTGCAATACATTAAAGACGATCATTGAAACACATCAGGTTCCTAAGTATGACTTTCCCTTTCATGTAGAGAATGGACTGATTCGTTCCCCAAACAATGGAAAACTTTGTGGAGGCTCTGGAACAGATTGCTCTTTTTAGCTCCATTACTCACAGATCAGCTTGCCACATTCAGAAACAAAGGCGAGAGCTAAAACTCGTATTATTTGTTGTCCACAATTTATGAAAAAATAATCTAGCTCATAGGAAATGAGGTGCTTCAAGAATTTGCTGAAGTGAAAGCATTTCACTGTCAGCATGCAGTCAGTTTCAATATGACTCATCTGATCTGTGCGCTACTGTTTTATGCTACATTGATCCATCTAGGAATTATTGTGAAGACTTTACTGGATTTTGTTACCACTAGAAAAAATGCACTGGAACTCTGCTGTCTGGCTGTGCCTTGACTTTAGTCACAAATGGCAGTACGACATTGCCATTGCATTTTGTGGGCGTGGGCAGGCCTGTTGTATGACACGCTATCGGTACCGCAGTGACACTGAACAGTAGTCCTGTGTCCCGAGAGGAAAGCAAGATTTCGGCACACACAGCATTTCCTTGCATCGATCTCATACCCATTTTTGATAATTTTTGGTCTGCCACCACTTGGCACTAGTAAAGCATCACCTAAGCACGTAAAAGAAAATGAAACATAGTGTAAGCAACCCATTCAGAACTGCCAGCATCTAACACTAATGCTTTCTGACTAACAGCTTTAGGAATCCTTCAAAAGGTCAGCAAATGGCTCAGAGCTGTCTGAAACTCCAAGAGAAATATCTCCAAAACCTAGCACACACACATCCCACCGGGATCCACGTTTGACTCCCTCCCACCATGGAACCTACAGCCGCGTAGTGTGAACATGGCAGCCGGTGCTCTGCAAGGAGAGCCCACATCAGCTGCTCTGTGCAGATACTCCCACACCAAAAGGGATTTGTTTTCACAACACCATTCAGAGTGGGAGATTTCAGGCTCCCAAGGACCAACCCAGTCGGCATATTGTTTCAATAGCACTGGAGAGACTAAACGAAGATCACCCATAAGACACTGCCAATTGCCCTTTCCCCAAATGATTTTAGTGAAATTTTGTGCTTAGGAAAAGCTGTACATATAAAGAGATCGTTCATCACCCTGCTTAGGAAAAAGGCATAGAAAAATAGGATGTGCACTTTGATTAGAAGAATAAGTCTTTCAGAGACAAGTTCTGAGGCTTTTAGCATAATCCTAGCAAAAATTCCATGGTAATCCATGTTTTTATTCAGAAGAACATTTTCATTGTTAATACATCAGATTTTGCTTTTATCTGACTTATGCTCAATGATTATAACACAGACAGTGTTTGCATATGAAAGAGTAAGAAAGGAGTGAGTGCTATAGTCTACAGAGGAAGACATGAGGATGGATGAATGTTTGCCTTGGTAAATAGTATTAGAAGTAATTATTTTTAAAAGTATTCAGGTGCATCTCATTTTGCTTGCATGTAACTAAAAAGGAAGCAACTGATTTGCAACCTGGGATTTGGAAAAGCTGATAAAAAGCCAAAGAATATTTTTTGATGAAGCACTTGTTCAACAGCTGCAGTATCATCCCGTACCTCTTGGGCAAGTGCCAGGCTACCCGCTTAATGTCTGGAGACTGATAACTGTTCAGAATTTGATGAATGACAGATTGAGAAGGTAGACACAGTGCCTGGACTACAAACAGGCCTAGGGATGATATTCTTAAAATAAAAAAGTGCAAGTTTTCAGTTAATTAAGACTGTGATTATCAGTCTGCTGATATGCTTATTTGTTATTTTGAGGTTTCCCTGCAAATAAAAGGTTCTGAAGGCATCCTGGCAAGTCCTCGCTGATAGCTTTCTTGAAAAGAATTTGAATCCAAAGGACTAAAGTCTCAGCACCTCTCAATTTTTCTCCTCGAGAGCACCAGCACTATTTCATCAAACAAGCTGCTTGACTTTGCCAGTATTAACTCATTCTTTGCTTCCCTAATCTTTTTGTTTTCAGTATTGTCAAATAACATAGATGCAGAGAGATGTAGGGTTCTAAAAGCCAGTTTCCTCTGTTACAGCAAGTGTTATCCCTGGGGTCAAGGATTGTCTGAATCAATAACACACCAATCTCAGAAGCCCCATTTAAATGGTGAGTCAGTTCCCATAATCCAACCACATGTCAGACGAAAAAGAATGGTTTAGCAAACACTTTGCAGTCATCTGGTTTTTAGAACTTAGTAGTAAATTATTGGATATCAGTCCACTGTTGCAACTATATATCTTTACACAATAGCAATTTTTCTTAGAGTTTTGTCCTGCTCAGCTGCTTATTCAGTATTTTTGTATACCCTATATTTATTTTCAAATACCATTTTAAGATTCTCACTGGAATTTTTCCATCTACAGAAATTTTAAGGGACTAAGTTCACAAGAGCATTTCTCAGGCAAGGAAAGCTGATACAAAGAGTTTGGCTGTCCCACTAATTCAGAGCACAAAATGACTTATCTCTGGTCCAGTTTTAATTTACAAACAGCCTTTTCCTTCAAGACAACTGCATTCAACTGAGCTGTCCTAGACATGAATGCTTCTGTTGGGAGTTTTAATACATACACTGGTTAAATGAAACAAAATTAATATATTAACTATTTTCTATCAGATTAAGAAAATAACCTTACTGTGTAATTACACCTCCTGAGTGTAGAGAGCAGCTGGATAAGACTGGCCATGGGGGCACAAGCAGGAGTGGGAGCCCCAGCAGCACTCCATGGAAGAATACCTGGGAACAGCCAGGAGGGGAACCTTGCACTGGAGAGGTTCCCCTCAAAACATCCTGCCCACTAGCAGGGAAAAGGGGCAAAGACCACCCAGACACCCCCATCAGGCACAAACCTGAATGGCCAAGCTCCCTGCCCCTGCATCAGCTCTTGGACACGGCCACACTTACATACGCCCACAGTCACCTGAAGAAACTTTATTGCTGCTCAAGTGAGGGGTATGTTAAAATTAGTAGCAGGTGGGAAAGGAAACACAAATCAAGGTATTTGACAGATAAACCTTTTTTCTAGGGAAAAGGCCAAGCTCTTCCTAGTGGGCTAGGAGTCTTCTCTGCAAAACAAATGAACAAAAAAAATCACAAAAAATGTCTAAAGCAGAACAAAAAAATCCCCTGATATTGTGAAAGAGATATTATCTAAAGCTACTTTTATAACTTCCTCTTTCATGTTTTCTTTGGGATTACACAAAAAAGATTGCCAATACTTCATTTAGATATTTGTTGATTACACAAATCCAGAAAAGCTGTTGGTGAACAGAATGACAATAAACACTTTTCAGAACATTCTATGTGTGGTGCGCTTTTTAAGATTTGCTCAGTGATCACTCTGAGAAGTACATGTGAATTTGATTAACATTACCCTAGGACAGAAAACCTTACACTTGTGCTAGAGCAACTCTGAATCAATACTCTTGGCCAACACATACACATTTCTGATTTGGCCTTGAGCAGCCAGTGTGCTGCAGCTGCATTGCTGGCAAACAGCAGGCAGGAAAACAAGTTCAGGAGAGAGCAGCACCAGCACCCGTGCTCGGGGCTGGGAGCATTTGTTGCTTCCAAGGAGCAAACAGCTGTGCAGGGAATCAACTCTCTAGCATGGCACATTTTGTGTGAGGGCAGGCTTTCAACAGGTACCATATACATGACAGCACACTTTCTACTTACTTTGTGTGGTGTAGGAAAACCAAATTGCTTCTTAGAATTGAAGATATTTAGCCAGCCACTGTAGAGGGGCTTTAAATGAAGGACAAACACAAATCAGCGCTGGCTCTCAAAATGTGCCTTGTAGCACACGCCATAGACACTGGATATCTGAAGAAGACAGGGATTTGTAGTTTCATGGGAAAGATCAAATTAAATTAATACTGTGCTTTTTCCTAAATAGCTGATTTTACAGGAACATGAAACTTCATGGGAAGCAGTCAGTGCATAAGTTACCGCTTCCCTGCTGAAACTTGCCAGCAATGGAATGTACTGTGGCACCCTGTCTCAAGCAGAGGGATACCAAAACTGACATTAAATACAATGCAGGGTCTGACGAATACTAGGTGAAACCTGACACAAACATCAAACCATGAGATTTTTCGAAGTTGCACAGGAGAGACAAAATTTGCTAAGAATGTTGTGTCTTTAGCATGGATATGTGTGAGTGTGTGTTGCACTTTCACTGCAGGTAGGTCACTGCTGCCCTGATTTCCTGCTCATTTTCAGCATCTGTAAATCCTAGAGATTAGGAGCTGCCTGGTAAAGCTATGCTCTTACCTCTCAATTGGCTGCTGTGGAAACAGCAATTAAAAGTTAAATTTCATCATGCTTAAAAATAATCCTCTTTTCCCCTCTGGTCTAAGGTTACCAGTGTTAAAAGAAGGCAGCAGACAATTAGAAATGAAGGAAAGCAAAGCCTCAGGCTGGGACATACATACACACACACTCCACTCCTCCTGCCCAGGCATTGCTTCTTGGCTCCAATGGCATCATTAGCAACTTTGCCAGTGGCAAAGGCGGATTCTCAGCTGAACCTCAAAAGGTTTCCATAACTCCCATATGGATCTGGACCTCCCTAATGGCCAGAAACTCTCAACATTGCAGTGAATTTCTGGAAAAAAAATTTTTAAATATGGATATCTGCATTGTGCTCCTGCTATGGTGGCCAGAAGAGCAGAGCCACTTGAAGGAAGTGCAGCTTGCTCAAGGGACCAAAGAGCTGAACTGCTCCAAACCAAAGCAAGCCTCAGACAGCTCTGCATGTCATACTAAGATATGGTTTGTTGCATCATCTTTGGGTTTGGTTTTCAAGTTAATCTAATTTTAAAAACCCAACAAATTCTCTCCCTTCTCCCAGTTACAGGCAGCAAAATTGAAGGGCACAAATGAGATCACTGGTTTGGTCTCTGGTGTTAGCAGGCTGAGGAGGCTCAGTTAGGGCTTGAGATCTTGCAATTCTATTCTGCTCTTCCAGAGACTCTTCTTTCCTAAAACACCAAAAACCAAACTTGTAAATAGCTCCAAAGAACCAAACCATTTAAAACTGTAATTTATACTTACATTTTGGTAAGTGCATGTATGCCCATTCCTTTGTTAATAGTATTTTATCTTCTATCATTTAAAGTTTTTGAAAATGAAATAGTAATTACTTTTTTCAGAACAATTTCTGCATGGAGCAGCCTGATGAAATATAGGGCTTCAGGCAGATATTCTGCATCGATCACTGCATGGGCATATGAAGGAATTTGAAGAGAGAGAGAATTTCATATATTTGGAATCAGATCGTTGAAGGTGACTCTTGTTAGGAGCTTTTAGATGGAACTGCTTTATGTTTTCTGTCTGCATCTTTAAAAGAGCACTTTAGAAACAAAATTGTGCATTACAGTTATACCTTGCTAATTTTTAAGGAACAGAACACAGGCACTCTTTGGACTGGTCCCAGTGAACAAAAAGAATTTGAGAACAAAAACCCCAAAATCACTTAAGGAGAAAATAATTCCAGCTCTTGAGAAGTATGAGTGGTGGTAAGATTGCCATCTTGTATTTAAAATAACAAATTATAAATCCTGATCTTTAACACTCTGGCAGCAGAACTAAGAACTAACATCATCAGTGAGAATCCAAGCAGAAAGAATAAGTGCTTAGACCAAGGTTACAAAAGCAGAATGAGGAATGAAGCCTCGTGATTTTATGTTGTGTACTAGATTGCAAGTCAGCTATTTGGAATGATATTTTCTTTTTCCTTCTCTGCTAAAAACTTCTGTGTACAATGTAGAGTCATGGCATTCTTAATGGCTGGACTACTTCTGGCTTTTACAGTATGAGAAAATTTTGCTTCCTTGTTCTTATTCCTAAGGCATGTTGAAATATTATGGACTCACAATTTAATTTTAAAACAAAAATATGAAGTTGTCTCAGCCCTTACAACTTCACTTCTTTACTAGATTTTTTCATTTGAAAATTTGCTCTGTAAAAAGATAAAATGGCATTAAAAACTATCACAAATTCCACCTGGTATAAATTATTGAACAAAATCTCCCTGCTTTATCAATAACAAGAACCAGTTTGGAGAATAGTACCAGAAGTGTATAAAATAATCTCTTTACAGACTGTATGGTACCACGATGCCCTATTGCTTCTCAGAAGCTACCCACATCATTTAATCACCACATCACTGAGAAAAAGACAATCTGATATTTGCTTGCTTGTGCATCCTGGTTTGTTGACTCCGCTCCAGCTAGACAAAACCAAGGATGAGCACATTTCACATGTGAGTTTCATGCTCTGCAAGGAATGAAAGGTCAAAGGGTAGCAGGCAAAAGCTATTTGCCATTCAGTTCTAATTTCCCTCATAAATTATTAAACAATCCCTTATGCATTTCCATCTTTGATAGTCTTGTGGTATAAAGTGTAAGTCAATGGATAAGCTAATTGCAATAAGCAGAAGTGGTATTTAATGCACTGGACACTTTCAACAGCAAAGTAGTTCTAATTAGTGTTTCTAACTGATGTGACAGCAGTTTACAGAGCACCAAAATAGTTCCTCATTTGTCAAGTGGGTCCGAAGCTTATGGCAGCTTTCTGATCATCTCCCTTGCCGCAGGACCTGAAAGCACCTTCAAAAAGCTTTCTCTCATTGATCTTTAGTCAGATGCTGACTGAAAGGCACACAGCTTTGCCAGAAAGAAGATAGATAGATGCTGTACCAGCATGAAAATGTCACTTACTTAATGAAAAAAGGTACCTGTTCCTACCCCCTCTTTATGCATGTATACGCACACACATGAACATACACAAGCCCAAGCCCAGAGAGGAGTGAAAAGGGGCATTTCTATTAAGTGAAGCATTTGATGTGTGCGTAAAGTACTGGCTGCAGAAACTTACCACATCAGATCATGTAAGACGTATCCTTATGTATACACAAGTGACATCACACAGTCTGTGACTGATGGGCAGGGATTTTCAAAATTTCATTCAGCTCTTCCCTCTAGATTTTTCATTATAAGGCATGCACTGCATCAAATGAACTACATCATTAATTTCAAAATATCACAATTTACTTTCCTGGTCTATGATTTCTCCTACTGTATCAATAGTTCAGCTATCTTGCTGTTCTCTGAGGGCTGAGGGAGTAAATGATGGCCTGTCAGGTAAAGAGCAAGTATTTGCCGAATACAGTGTCAAGAAAGTTCAGAACAGTTTTCTCTTTGTTGCACTTGTTTTATAGCCATCATTAAATTAAATATTGTGGTTAGTTATGGGATAAACTATGACATTTTCCTACACAGCTCAGACAACATTTAAAGGGGCCCATAAAAGCATTTATGAGGCTTTAAAAATAGTTTTTAAATTCACTGCCAAGCAGGTCTGTCAAAAGCCACCCTTTACTGAAACACATGCACTACATAGCAGGAGCTGTGCTGATGTGCTACAAGCAGCATTATTTGACGGTACCATGTGTGTACCACAGCCTCACTCGGATGCTGGAGATGCAGCACTCCCTGGGATGCGTGTTCCAAACATCTCCCAGTTTCTCAAAATGAGAAGAGGATGCACAAAGAATTGTAACAAAACAGCTGAGTGGTATCTGCACACCCAGGGTGCCCATCCCTGCAGTGCCTGCACCACTGGCTTCTGACCAGGTACCTTGGGTTCTGGGGTTCTGGCTGTCAAACATCTGGTGCATCCTTGCCCTGCTGTGCTCCACCAGAAGCCCTTCTTTGCTAGGTCTCTTGGGAACAGTGCTGAAAAGCCAGCAGATATTTCAGGAGTGCTAAGCAGAACCTCCACCAGTCCATTAAGGGAGATTTAGAACTACTTTTGGCTCCGTGCCTTACTGAGGGATACCCTGTTCCACTGTTCAGCCTATGTGCTTCCTTAAAACAAAAGCTGAATTGAAAATGCATTATTTGCACCATATAGGGGTTAAACCAATAAGAAAGGAATACTAATAGAGAAAGATTTTGTGGTTATTCTTTTCCTTGAGAAAGAAAAGAGATCTTCACTACACATTTCATATCCAGAATGAATCCTGAAAGGGCAACTACGCCTTCCAGAGACAGAAGACTCAGTATCTAGAAATGGAGAACTAAAGAAACCAAAAAAACCCCGCATTTAGTTTCAGCACACTCAGTAGTTTTACTTCAGCAGTTTTTCAGTCCCAAAGGCATGAGGGAATAAGGAGCTATTTGGCTGATGTCAAAATTCCTTTCTCTCCCAAGGCTTATACCCAGCCTGAAAAAAACCATAATAAAACACCCAAACAAAATCCATTGCTACTGTGAAGAGCTTTGAAGCAAGCATGGTAGATACACAAGGATGACCAGCTGAGAATTAGGCCCACTGTCCCAGGAGGTGATCACTCCCTCCCTCTAAAGTCTGTCTCTGTAGATATTCCATAGTTTTTAAATACTCAGTTTGGCCAGCTGAAGTAACAGTGTCGTTTCAATTCAATCGTGGAGGCTGCTACTCCCAAAGCTCTCCTCTTGCAGGAGACCACAGCTCATAAAAGTGTGTGGAAGGCGATATCACTTAGTGCAGTGGAGGCAATTAGGAATATGGAAGGACCTGGGTCAGAAGGCAAGTCAGAAATAATAGAGAGTATGCGCTAATTGGAGAAGCTTTTTATTTTATTAGTGCTTCCATGTCAAATTAGTCAAATGTCTCAGGCACTTACCGAGTGGGTGAGCTATGAATGCTGCGTGCCTGCCCAACACAAAGCCATGTGCAGCTTCCCATCTCACAACCTGTGTTTTCTTTTCTCTGCTTTCTGGCCTCAGGACCCTGCCTCTCGTGCAGTGCCTCTCTGCATCAGCCTGGCCACCTTGCAAAGCAGATGACCTGATTCACAGATGTAAAACAGTTACGTGAGTAAGGCACCATCTGACACTCATTTAGCCAAATCTCAGTTACTGAACCTCATTGGCTTTACAGTCTGGCTTCACTGCAGAGCAAGGGAGGCAGTGCATCCTTAAGTCCATGCAAAATCTGCCCATGCTCTGCATGTTCTATGATAAGAAGCAAAATCAGTTATATGCTTCAACGAATGACAGCCCAATAGCCAAATGGCAAGGCAAAAACCTGGTCTGAGCCAAGCGGGCATGGAAACACCTAAACCACTGCACAGGTTCCTGAGAGAGGCAGAAGAGCTGGAGGGGCAGTCTGAGGTCTACCAATCCAGAATTTGCATTTGCACTGGTTTGCTCTAATTTAAGGCATTTTCATGCTGGCTTTCAGTCTAGGCAGAGCATTATCAGTGCCCCTTCTTCCCTTTGAAATTATCATACCAATTTTCAAAAAATGATCCAGAATACTATGCAGCTTTGTTTGGATTAAAAAACATTGCTGGAAAGCTTGCTTTTGCGTGGAAGTGCACCCTCTGCCTTTTCTGCTTTGAAAATCAAATAGATTATGGGTGATGAAACAGGAGAGAGCCTGTTTCAGTTTCCCTGTTCTTGTTAATCAGTTCCCAAAAGGCTTTGCATCACACAGGACAGAAGCAGCCAAAGTACCATCATTTTACCGTAGTTTACAATACTGTCTTGGAGAGACCCACATGTCTTGGGGTCAGCCATAGAAGCACTGCTACGTAACTTTTGTCTCGCATGCTTTGAAAACTGTTCCTCTGTTTAGGTCTCTGACCTCTCTTCCAAGTCCCTCTCTTAATTATTGCTCTTGTATTTTCATTTTTGTTATTTGATCCACTTATTGACTTTTTTCTCTGATCCCATTTTGTGTTGCCCTAGCAAGCCTTCCTATCCTTCTATCAACTAATGTCCTATACTTTCACACTAATTTTTTACTAAACAATAGCTCTCCAGTTTCTTTTGTAGGTCCAGATCTGTTATGAATATTAATAGCTTCTTGCAAGCTCTATTTGTGGGAGAGTGCTGGTCTTTGATCTGTGGCTTTTTCTTGAATACACTACCATCTTTGCAATTGGGTTTTGGGTCCCTTTTATGTTTCCCTACCAGATTCCTTTCTTCATTTCCATCTTTTGCTTTTATTGCAGAGTTGGAAGCTGTGGAGGACCTTTAAGCATTTTTCTTTATTAAGTAAGCCCTCTCATACTGGCACAGTCTATGGCAATTTCAGCCCTCATTGTGGACTATTTCTGTACGTTCCCTAAAGGCATCAAGCCATTCAGGTGGGAGCATGTAATTTGTTTTGTACTGTAGAATTCCTGCCATGCCTGTATGTATTTAGACCACAGGCAAACCAATAAAGTTGTCATAGAAACAAAGCATTTCATGAATAAATCAATTCATAACAAACTTGTAAACTTCGAAGAACCCACTGTGCTTTAACAACACATCTATTATATAGAAACGCTAATCATGTTTGTAATGAATAACATACATATTCTACACATGTCCATTTGTTTAGTCTTGTTGGGCATCTTATAAATATTAAGTCTTTCCTGCATGTTGTGCATGTCTCCACAGCAAGAAAAGACAGAATTGGATGCTTGCATGATAATGTACCAGCAGGAATTTTTCTATTTCTTTTTTGATGTGTGAGGTGGAGGTTCAGTAAACTCTGAATGCCTTTTTTACATGCCAGTGAGGATTGAAAGTATCAGTGCAGTAATTCTTTTTCTAGTCACAGACAACTTAATAGGACTTCATCCACTCTTGATATAATTATAAAAAAGCCCAGACAATGAGAGCCTGATAAAAGAAGCAGATAATATTGCTGAGAGCTGATAATACCAGCATAAGTTCACAGGCTGAGAAAATCCTACCTTCTTTTACTCCAGCTGAGTCTCACTGCACCTGTGGTGGAAATGCTGCTAGAAGTGATCATAATACAGTACTGAAACTTCACTTTGAACATCATGCTTTCACTAGCACCTAAGTGAAATGGGTGCAAAGCACTACCTGACTGCACAGCACTCTGTTTGCCTGGGTAGGAATGGCCAGGCCAGACAGGATGGGGATTTTTTGGAGTCTCAGTCTAAGTCCCCTGATTTCAAATGCATAGTCATGCAGTGAGGTAGTACTTGCTGTGAGTTGCACAGTGTGTTTGAACTCTTAGCTAGCAATGCAAAGCCAATGGAGATATATTCAAGTATGCCTATGAGAAACACGCCTACAAACAAGATGAAGGAAAAAGAGCACATGATGCAGGGGAATAAAAGAAATAACACATTATTAAATAAAAATGGTTAGCATTCAAATTCAGAGGCTGGGTGTCTTCCCACAGAGAGATACAAGTGATTAAAACACGGTCCATACAAGGACAGCCTTATGGGGCCCATCCATATGGGCTCCCAAAGGCCAGAGCCGGTCCCTCCCCAGCACCAGACCTTCTTTCCAGCCTCTGCAAATGAAGGGGCAAGCTGAGGTTTCTGTTACAGTGAAACACTGCCTTCTCCATACAATAGCACTCATGCAAAAAGATATGGATAACAGTCTTAAGCAGCTATCTCAGAAAACGTGTGCCTGAATAACAAATTGCTAACATAAATTGGTAGCAAGATATGTTATGTATGACACATGAATCTGCCAGGCACAAAGTGGAGTCTCATTCTCATGATTCCAGTAATTAAGCACTAGGTTATTAGTTCAATATTGTTCTATAAGCCATTAATATTAAGTGAACTTGATCACAAATACCATTAACTGTATAGATACATCTTACTTCAAGGAGTTATTCTGAAACAGCAAAGGAAACACAAACAAATTGGAGCAATATATTTTATAACTACAAGCTCAAAAATGAATTCTTTGGAACTCATTTAAGTGCCTTTTCTAGTTCTCTAGAATATTCATTATTAGCCTTGCAGTTAAGAAAATTCCAAGTATTTCTTTAATTATATCTTGGATATTTACAGGAGACAAAGAAGCACTTTAAAAAAGAAAACTCCACAACACATTTAGGTGGCCTGTTTCTCTGCAGAATTTCCCCCTATTCACAATTGGAAGGCTGCAAATAAAGAACTTGGCTCACAGACATATGCTGCAGGATGGGCAATTTTAGTGTAGCCTGTGCACAAGACCAAAGCTCTCACTGAGTTAGTGCTGTCCAGGAATAGGCTATAGGGATCACAGCTCGAACGCAAAAATCATCTGCTTTCAAATTCACAGAGCCTTCTTTTAACTACGTATTTTACAGATATGTTATTGCCATAGAACAATACATTACCCAGTAATTAGGTTCATTTATGGAATCAAATCAAGGCTGTCTACATTTCTGCTGGGTAATGTTCTTCACAAACAATGCTCTCTCCTGGCTCCTCTGATTATTTTATGATTCCTCTTGCTTCTTGTCAGTACAGATTAAAGGTAACACATACAGCTGGGAACAAACATAATTTTCCAGCAATAGCATTTTGTTTTCCTTAATAATTAACAAGTGCTGCTGACTAACCTTCCAGTATAAAATGTGCACCTTATCGAAAGGGAGCGGATACAGGTTAGAACAGCTCGTTTGGGATATCAAAATAAGAACTGTGATTAAAGCATTAAAGATTTAGAGGTTGACATTAAGGGATGAAAGGTGGAATTACTGTAAATATAAAACTGTTCAGCATTAAATGCAATGTGTTACACTTGAAACAGTCTTTCAAAGTGCTAACATTTCAGCATTAATTATTAATAGAAACTGACAGCTCATTTTTAATTTGAGCCTAATGACAAGGTTCCTTAAGAGATAAATACAACACACTGGCTCAGAGGGTTTGTGGATCTTTTCAAAGGCTCTCTAGGTTGTCTAGACCTTAATCTGAAAATTCCTCATAAAATAACAGTCTGCCCACAGAGATAAAAAAACCCCAAAAAACAGACAAATCAATGAGTACCAGCCCACCATCTCCTTGGGGACACCTGCCCCACCTCAGCAGAGTGGCACTGGCAGCACTCCCCCCCGTGCTACACATCCAGATGGACATGGAGAAAGTCCCAAAGGTGCGCCACCAGCCTTTCATCACCCCCTTCCCCATCAGACAAGGGCTTTGGAAAATATGCGTTTAGTCTTCTGACTGCTTTTCTTATCAGGCCACAAACATCATGTTCAGCCATCACTTAATGTCTTTAGAGCAACTATCCATCTCCTTTTCCTATTTGTCATAATTTTGAGTTATGTCACCAAAACAATGATTTTTAGGACCCAGTTCTGATCCCACCTCAGCCTCCATCACTCAGGAGTAAAGTCACTGCCATCAGGGATAAAAGGAGGACAGACATACACCAAAAAGAAAGGACAGGACCCCAGGTCAGGCTAGGCAGAAGGACCTTTGCTAAAAACTGCTGTTGCTCCATCACTTCATTGGTCCAAATAAACTTTTGAAGTGTCAGCTATCAATAAAAATACCATTAATTTATTTCTGCTACTGAAACTTGAATTATGATATTCAATGGGAAAAATGCATTTTAGATCTGAAATAGGATCTATTCAATAATATCTATATTACATAAAGCATATTAAATCTTTTGTTAATAGAAATATTTTTAGTAACCCTCAGATGCTCCTTTGGGACATCACAACTCTCCTAGGAGCGTGAAGTTCTAAATAATCCATCAGAATGAGGGTCAAACTTAGCTCATTAGCTTTGGCAGGTGTAAAGGTTCATGAGTGACAGTGCACTTTCCTTCTGGCCATGCAAACAAATTGCAGCAAGGAGACCAAGTGAAGATATATTGCCATTGCATTCCTACAGGGGAGCTGAGAAAGGAGGGAGAGGGGAAAAGTAGATGGGGCAAGCAGTGGGCAAAATAAAAAGACAGAAAACAAACACCTCATGTTTTAGGATATGGCTGAGAAAAATTTTCAGAAGAAAGCAGAAGGAACATGCTGATAGTTTTATCTGCTCTTACTGACACATTCAGAATTCCTCAGGGGCTGGAAAGAAACGAGGCAGTTTGCAAGCTGGGCTTTCACTGTGCACAACCCTGTCTCACAATATGACAGGAATTAACTTGTGTCTACAAAAAAGCAATATTTGGCAAAGAAGGGCACTGAGGCCATGAGGCTGTCAAATTAAAGGACATTCAGAGAAGAAAAGCACTTGTGTACAGGTTTAATTCAAGCATCAGGGTAAAGAAAGGGTAAATAAGGGTAATAAGGAGCAAGTAAGAGAAATCATTGCTTGGGAGTACATTATGATTTCACTGCAAAGGCTGCTGATGTGAATCTTTTTGGGCTTGGCTTTTCTGTTTACTCTGTGCTTTTGTTCTGCTTCAAAGGAATTTGTGCTGGAAGTAGCATCTTAGGAGGATCAAAGTTACAAGATGACTTTTGGGAAAAACATTTATCTAAAACACTCAGAACTTGACTTCTGGTGCTATCTTGGAGTTAGTGTTCACTCAGTTGCTTTTTGGCACACACAGTTCCTATAGCTTATAGGAAATCTGGTGAAATCAGATGTGTTTCCCATTAGTGTCAAACAATCTAATTCTACCTGCTCATGGTAATGTCCAAGTAGTGTATCTGAAGTAATTAAAAATAATATTTGGAAAGCAAGTATTTTTGGTTTTGTTAAACTGTCTTACAGAGATTTTGCATGATCTCTGTCAATAACTAAACACCTGTATTCTGGAAAGTGGAAAAGCTGAGCTAAGAAAAGCTTTTCAGTTTATATAAAAAATAAAACTGCTAAATTCACCTAAATGAACCATTTAAAGCAAATAGCTTTCCCAGTACTACTCAGGACTATTTGACATTTAGGAGTTGTTAGAGAAGTATGAAAAATACCTAATGAAACACACAGCCATACAAAAGTCAAGGCTTTTTTATAAGTCATTCTTTAATGAAAGATGAGGCATTTTCTTGTAAAAGTGTTGCCAGTGTGTATATTTCTAAAGCATATTAAGAAATGTACAATCAGAGGCAGCATGCTGTTCTACCTTCTGCTCATTTCCTTGAAAAAGTTCCTGTCACAAATAGAAATGGTATCTGAAAAGACCCAGCGAGTGCATCTTTTCTAGAAAAAAAAGAAAAGATTTCCTCTTCATTTGAAGATTTGATTCCAGCGATGACAAGGCAGTTTGCAATTTCAGCATGTCTCCTGATTTTTATAAAAGAGAAGAACAACAGCTTCAAAGGCCCAGCTCCCAAGTAAAAAAGTATGAAACTCTTGTAAATTTATCTCTTGACTCCTAAAAATCTGCTTTAATAAGCTGGTGTCAATACATACATTCCACTAATACATATGAGGGTCGCATATAGGTCTGATTGTTGTCCTGACAGCCTCATCCCATTCCAGCTTTCCCATCACGTTTTACAAACACACAGACCCCAATCACAAACATAAACTGCAGGCTTCCTGCATCCCAACACAAGGCAGCTCCCCTGCAGAAGGTGAACACCCATGTTCTGTGCCATGTTTGGAGGCTGTTCATACAACAGCATGTATCAGTATTTTCACTAGCTGCAAGACAGGATTTAATCTGTATTTTGGCCACATAACAGATGCATACCAGACAGAAAAAGCTGTAATATACTACCTACACGTACTTTTTGAGGGTACACAGCCTTCTTCTGCACAAAGTGTACACATCCTATTTTATGACATTTCAAATAAGGGCAGCAAGTGTTGATATTGCACATATCTTACTACATCAGAGCCCTGTGACATCCTCTCGAGGGCTTTTAAACTAGCAATGTATACTGTACGTGATCTGCCTTGCATGCAGACTAGAAAGTATTCCATATTTCTCATTTCTCCTTCCCTCTTCCTAACCTCACAACCACCTCAACCAAACATCTATAGAAAACAATAATGTGACTTCAAACAGACAAAAGAAATCACAAACTTTACTCTCAGTGATTGCAACAAAACTTGGCTGCCAGAGACTTGAGCTTCTTTCTGGCTTCTCCACCACACAGGACAGACTACCACTACCAAATCTCATGTACACTTACACAGTAATACCTCATGCCAGGATTTTAGAAGACAGCACCATCTCTAAGCTCATGAACCAAAATATTTTATTTTTCTAACAATACATTCCTCAATAAAACAAATGTGAAGGGCCATGCTAAAAACACAAAGCACTGTGTCCAGATTTCGTATTATTTCAGTGAGATCCTTTCCAGTGTTTTTTTTTTTCTGCGTCTGCAGTGGGTTTCCAAAAGAGGTAAAAGGGCCTCAGTAACTATCTCCTGGCTTGCCCTCCACAGTCCCCACTCAAGGCCAGCCCTTCAGCCAGCACAAACCTGAGCTACAGCCCCTGATGTCACTGGAGGTTTTCTGCTGGGCTGCAGATGGCGATTTGGCTCCTGCCCTGGTGTACATGATAGCCCTTTTCAGTGCGTGGTGCTTTATGGAGCAGCATTAATGACTCCTTGCTCTTTGAAAGGCAGACAACTCCTACAATCTGACACCAATAATTTATACACCTGAAGGCACTATGCTGAAAGGGCACCAGGAAATTTGTTTATTTTTCTTTCATCTGTCAAGATTGGAAGATTAGAAGGCGTGTATTTTTGAAGTGGCACACAAAGGGTGGAGTGGTGGGAGTTTAAGAGGCTCTGCCAAGGAAGAAGAATGCAAACCGAATGTTTGGAGCACTTGGCAATAGGCCCTGCAAGTCTCTAGGAAGCAGCGAGACATGGGGAGGGAGGAGGAGATGAAACCAAAGCAAGCAAGACAAGTCTGAGCCCTGAAGACAGACAGGGAGGGGCACCAGGCTGGGAAGAAAGGCAAGAAGAGAAGTTCCAGCCTGCAGTGTTGAAGGACAAGGAAACATCAGTGGGAGATGTCTTGGAAACAGCTGAAGAGCTGAAATTTGGGGGTAAAAAATAAATTGAGATAGGAGCTATCAAATAGGTGCAGAGGTTAAATCACATAAGAGGAGCTGGTAGGGAGAGAAATGGTCCTGTAAACCATGAGAATCAATAAAACAGAATTTAGGAGGAAAGATGTTGCTTATACCAGTGCTGACTGAAAAAATTTGAATGGGACAATGAAAACCAAGGCAGAGCAAAGTAAATATGAATCCCTGCATAAATTTTAAGTCCTAGTACATATCTTGGAGAACTGAGACAAAAGCCAACTCAGCTAGTGTAAAGTGGCACAGCTCCACTGATAGGCAAGGATACCTTTCCCATCACTGAGTCAGCCTCAGTGATGCCTTTAGACTTCTCTAGGCTCCTTGTGCACTGGCCCCCAGTACTTTATTAACTACATCACATATGTGCAGGCATACAAGGCTAACACAATGGTCTTACCACCAACCTTAAGAAGTGTCCATAAATTGCATTTGAGATAGGTAGTAGAAGTGGCATATGAACATTGACTTTTATCCATTACTGACAGACGCTCCCATAAAGAAAAAACTAAGGAGGCTTACTGTGTAATTGTTCAACACAATGATTTACTGTGCAATCCTGCAAAGCTTATCATGTAACTCATTGTGAAACTCCCTGATTTACTGTGAACACAGCAGAGCTTATCACAATGTTTCTGTGGGAAAGACTTGGCACCAGCTTGGGATAGGGTTTCACAGTCCATTAATGATGACTGACAGGTTCATTTCAAGTGAGTTATAAAAGTTCACTGTACAAAATCATCATGCTGTCTTTGTGATATTCAGATATTTTAACTTCAGTGCTGTACAAACACTCCTTACCACCAAGAAATTACTGAACAAGCACATATGAGACTGGCTTGGTTTACACTTCTCTCATGTTTTATATATTATCATTAGAGTCAACCTTCACCTTTTCATGGTCTATACATGAAAAATTGAAACACTTCACTTTTTTTTCAGATTGGACTAGGTGAGATATGTACAACCCTTCAACCCAATTAAGAAAAGTTAAATGCTCTCAGCTTAGGTAAAATATTTTCACAATCATAGATCAGCATTTTTGAAGGCTGGGAGGCACGTCTATGAAATACAAAGTGGCTGTCTGACATGTCAGATAAAGCCCAGCATAAAAATAATGTAAATGCCATTTAGTCAAATGTTCACCTGATTTCCTTTTTGCTTGGCTGGGCACACTAAACTTGAACAAATAGGATAAACATCTGATTTTTGTGGAATTCCTATGCTTGAGGCAGTCCTGACCAAATTGGAGTCAGGTATTGACTGCTGCAGGTAAGCAAAGAGATACCATCAGATTTGTCTGGCTCTGAACCAGTGCCATTCTAGAACCACACAGAAACAGCAGGTCTGCCTTTCTGTACAAAGGCCTGAAAAGGAATGGATGAAAATACCACTTGAAATATGTGGACAACATGTTGAATGTTAAATGCAAAGCTGAAGAGGTCATCCAGCAGATACCACCAGTTCAGGCCAATTCACTGTCAAATCTTGCATACAGCACAAGACTGACTACTTGCTGACACACTTTGCACAGGCCAACAGCAATTTTAAACACTCATTTCACCCTTCCCCATTTTGTAAACAGTAACCTGGGCTTTACAAAAGATCAAGTCTTCATCTCACTTGGCCACACTACGAATTGCACATTATTCTACACTGGAAAAGCTCATGGATTAATCTTGTTATTGTGAGCAAAGGGAGGATCAGGAAATGCCTAATGCCCAGTTTACTTGCAACAGCCCAGGGCATGTCAATGCATAGCCCAGCCATGTGATCTTTCCTTGTGTTGTCATTCAGGTGGGTGCTAAGACTTGCTTTCCTTACACTAGGCAAAAGCCAAACCTGTTGTAGTCCTTCAGAGGCTTTCAGCGCACACTGCACTGTAAGGATGCCCAGCTCAGTCCCCAGTGTGTCAGGGCAGGCTGCCTTTCACACTCCTGTCAGAGCTCAGAGCAGCCTTGCAGGAAGCAAAATACAACCCTGAGAACAAATTAAACGTGCCCAACAAGATGGGCCAGTTCAAATCTCCCACTCCTAAACTCCACTCAGTGCTGATATGAAAAGGCTACAAGTGTGGCTCTGCTGTGACCATTCATATTCAGTCAGGTCTGGACTTGGTAAATGGATACAGGCTGTAAAAACGGCAGCTGAAAATGGCAGCTTGGATACAGCTCAAACTACTCTGTTCTTCTGTAGAAGAGTTTGTTTAGGTAGCCCCATTAACAGCCCACAACTCTTTAGGCAGTTGGATGAGAGGAAGAGAAAAAGCATGCTGGCGGCGTGGCTCACACAACCCCAGGACCATGGCAAAGAGCAGGTTTCCTTTACAAACAAGCTGAATTCAGTACTAAGGTGTTTTTGGATCACACTACCTTAGCCACGACCACAAGACGAGTCTTAAAGCAATCTGTTTCTAAAAAAACCCACTCAGTTTTCATTGTTCCTGTTGCAAAAAATCATTTAAACACATTTCGCACTGTTACAAGCAAAGAGCACTGAGCCAGCATAGCCACAGAACTGCCTCAGCTTTCTTTTTTCAATGAATCAGTGATTTACTTCCCTTATTTATACTGGAAAACAACAGGATTTCCAACTCCTGTAATTAATTTTCAATACTGTAGAAGACTGAGCACCTGATTCACTGACTACAAAGGGGACCAAAGCACATGTTTCAGTTTAAGCATTTGACAAACTGTTTCAAGGAATCAGAGCCAAGGAAGTGTGCAGTGGTATCTGCTGTAGGTGCTTCCACAGCATCATTTTCCTCCTCATCTGCTAACATGAATCAGTGCTATCTTGCCACTGGACTGGCTGACCTATTAAAAATGTATCTGGACATACAGCTGTAGCCTGTGATATACAGTTAGCTCTGTTCCGTCAGATTGATTTAGAGAAAGGAATATGCTTATCTGGAAAGGTAAAAATCACAAGGCAGAAAAGGAACAGCTGGCAAGTCTTAAAGACAAAGGGGAGGCTCTCTTCAGACACTTTTCTTGTATAATTTATGCTGTAGACGTTTCACTCTGTCTAATTGCCCCATTTCAATCTAATGTCAGTTAATCAATGACTTCTGCATAGCATGGAGGTGAACCTTGGATGCAGAACAAATGCATAAATTTGGTCTGCCTTTTTGCAGGCTCTACTTACAGAGCCTCATCTTTTGCATTTGCTTTCTGGAGTTGAAATTTCTTCTCTTTTGACTCATCCCCAGCAAACACCCACGCTCTCGTTCTTTTGAGTCACAGTGTTTTTGTATTTTTAAATCATGATTACACTTCTGTAAAATGTAGATTTTTGAAGTACCTCACCACTGCTTTTTACTATTATTGTTTTATTATTCTGCTATTTTTATTTGGAAGGTCTGCTTCTCAAACCTATCCAGGTGGTAAGATCCCAGATGTATCATGAAACAAACATTGTGACTTTTTGCCTTGCTTCTAAAGTCTTGATTTCATGCCTTTCTTTCCCTTACTCAATATATTCAACTGTACTTTTAAAATGAGAATATATTATCCCAAGTACTTGGAGGGACCCACAGGTTTTTTTAATCTTCAAGGCTAATCTATGTACAGCAGTTGAAAACAAAAAACATTCAGATATTATGCCAATCAAACCCTACATGTGAAGGATCTGATTTGGCAGGTGCTCCAGTTTACAACTTTGTGGGATGAAGCCCATATTCTTCTATCACCTTCACACTAACACTACATTTAAACAGACACACATCCAAATACATTTGTAGGCATCCTGAAGGAGAACCCTGCACCTATCCCAGACAAGCAGACTCTTGCTTCTCCTTCAAATTTGCCCTATCAGAATCTGGCAAAATAAATAGGTATTTTTCCTATTTTTTGAGGAAAACTGGACAACCTGCCCCAGCAGTAGCTTAACTGAGTGTAAGCCTTGAAACCAGTAGGTAGTTTTCCTCTGTCTTCTTGGAGGCTAGATCAAGCCTTGTATGGAGCTGGACAAAGGCAAACCAATAAAGTGACACTGTTTTCCATATTTTTTTTCTAAATGGTGGAGAAATGCAACATAAGGTGCTTTATTTATCCCATTTCTTTAAATGGCCTACACGTGTAAGTTGTTCTGCTAAATGTATGAAACAGTGCCGCAGGTTTCTCAAGAGCTGGATGTTTATTGAGGAGGTATTTTGGAAAATTTTAACTTGATCCATTCTGCTACAAATTACTGTAGTTCTTCTCTTGAAACAATCCATGCAAATTGGATCAACTCATTTTCTAACACTCCACAGAGAAAAGCACTCCAAGAAAAGCAAACCAGAGACAAACCCTCCAGCTTCTTCTCAGCTCCCAGTTGCCACCGTCCCAAATCTTTTACCATGGCCTGCACAAAACACATGGAGCCAAGAGGCTCGTGTTTTGATTTATGAAATTCTTGGACAATACCTTGGATGTGCACAGAATAGGTAGACACAAGATCAGGCAGGTGAGCAAGCACTAATCACCACAGAAACCCTTTGGCTGCACAGGAGATCAAAGGCAAGCACAACCTCAGTTGCAGCTGTGTCAGCTCAGCTCCACCAGCTGCATCACTGCAGGAGCAGCAGCCCCTATCCCCATGTTCCTGAGGAAAAGTCTGGAACACTAGATCTGAAAAGTTATCACAGAACAATTGCTCCAAGATATTAAATCTAGCTATGTTTTTATTCTTCTAAGAAAGCTTGCCTTTCTAGTAAGAAATAGGTTATAGAGACATGGAGCAGGACAGGTTCCTCCAGGTTAAGTAAACTCTATTAAAGTATTTACTTAACCTTGACTAACCAATGTCTTCCTCCAGTGGGACAGGAAGGCAGGATCAGTCACCAAAGAGCTGGTGGGGAGAGCAGGGCTGCTTCAGCCACAAGTCCCACCATCAGGCATGTTCCCAGCAACGACACAGGCCTGGGGCCAAGCTTAGGGGATAAGCTGAAGGTCAGGGTCAAAACCAGATACACTCTACAGGCTGCCAGCCAGGTCCACACTGACAGGACAGCTCTGTGACCAAGCTTGGAGGCCCACACACAGGTCAGAGTGCACATCAACAGGGTGCACAGACCAGGAGCTGGAGACCAGCAGCCCTACAGCACTGTTGAGGGAGAGGCAAGTGCAAAGGGCTGAGCTTAAATCCTGAGTCCCTGGAGGGGGTGGGATGGCCCAGGTGAGGCTGCTCAGGGTCATTAATACCTATCAGTGCCTCAGGGCACCTGATACCTCATTTATTGTTCAATTAATTTCTGTGCACATTTACAGCAAAGTCGGGGTTTAGACTGCATTATACCATGTGCTTAAAAAAAAAAATACAGAACCCCACCAAAGCAAACCCCAGGTACCCTAATGAAAATATTGAGAGAAACCTCTATTAAAAATACCAGCTGTGATACGGAGCCTCAGAGGGGATATGAAGTTTTATTCAGTATTTCCTTGTTGAACTCAACATTCTGCTCAGGGAGCTACAATAGTGCACAATCAAAACCTTCTCTTATTTACCATGACAGTCTACTCTATTGTGTCACATTGTTGCTGGTACAGAAATTATTTGATATAATTTTTGTAGTTGCAAATTACATCTCTGAAATTTTCCATATGCTTTATTCAATACACATTGAACTGTTACATTAATTGTTCCAAAATAGGTGGAATTTGTCATAAAATATCAAGATCCCGCTAACTTAAAACAGCCTTTTTTCTTCTGCCTGAAAAGAGTAGGACTACCTGGGGATATTTTTTTCTTTGGCCAAAGGAGAGAATCAGACCGATGAGAGTTTGGCTCATCAGGAAGATGTATAATGTATTTTATCTTCAGTTTTTGAGAAAACCCTGTGTCAGAAACGTGTATTGTAGGTGGAATAAATTCACTGCTGTATAAAATTAGAAATCATTCTGAGATCACATGTAAAACAAACATAGTCAACAATAAGGTTGTTTTAAAAGCTATTTGATTTGTGGTAATATTCCTCTTCTAATACGCTATCATTAGTATTTTATTGATCTCAAAGTTCTTGGTATTTCAAAGGCTCTGATTAAAATTTTCTCCAAATATGAGAAAAAAATCTATTGTAGCAATTATATGAGCAATCCAAAGTCTGTAGTGTGTGTTGCTCTACAGGACAAAACAGTAGCAAAAGGAAATAAAAGCCAGTGTCAATCTTCAATGAAATTAACACAATTTAAAGCTGCTCCAGGCAAAACAATGAAATCTGTAATTTATCAGCACTGGATAACATCACCAGGAGAATTATTTAATGATTAACTACAGTGGGCTGGAGCCTGGGGTGAGGCTTGTTGGCTTACGGCTAGTCTTGGAGTGTGCTCTGCCTCAGAGCTGAAACACTGGCCATTTCCACTGGAGAATAAACCTCAGCAGGGTTGTCCTGCTGCGGGGGACACGACTGGGGCGAGGGGAATATGGAGATGACCTCCTCACCGGCTTTGCGAGTGTAGGAGTGCTCTGGACTGGCAATGAAAGCACTGATGCATTAGAACAGCTTTAAATGCAAAACCAATAAAACCACTCACCATAGGAAGGGCAGAAGCTGCTCTGTCACTGATGCAGATTTTATCATTGACCCTTGTAGAAACAAGATTTCACACCAAGTATTTTTTCCTATAAGGAACTGAAAAGGGGAAGGAGCTTCATGTTAGTATTTAATATTGTAGCTTAAGTACTGGCAAATTACATTTCTGCGCTTCATGGAAGCAATCTGCTCCTGTGACTAAACAGATTTTTGTGTCATAGCTTAATGATGGGGCTCAGAGTGACCAGGGGAAGCCACAGGGAGAGGTGCCACGTCTATCAGCCTCCCACGGGGCGCAGAAACACACACAGCATTCCAGAACTGGGGACCAACAACCTGTCTGTGCCCTAGAAATAAGGAAAATGGGACTAACAATATAGCTACTGGAATCACAGAGAGGCAAAACTGATGTAAACAAGAGCAGACAGCCTTGGGAATGACCTAACATGGTTTGTGAGCACACAAGCACCTTTCTTCCTTGCACGTAGTGGGGTCGCTCAGCTTCGGTGACCACTGCTGCGTCTTTCCCTCCCAGCCTCTCCCTGCACATTTCACAGCACCACCATGGGCCAGCATCCTGTGGGGCTACCCATGTCCTGCCCACCCCCAGCACGGCCGTGCTGCTGCTTTGGATTGCAGTGGCCTCAGGTTCCCTCGGAGGGCACAGCTCAGCTGGGCAAGGCAGAGAGGTCCATCCCAGCAGTGCCACCCAGCATCTGCTCTTGGGGCAGCCACAGGATCCCTACAGACTTGAAAGGGAGGAATTGTGAGCATATTTGGGAAAGTCAAAGAGCTGTTGGCTTTTCCATGTGGCTGAGCAGCTCCCAGCTGACGTCTGAGCTTCAGACTTGGCCCTGGCCCTGCCACTGTTGTTTGGCTCTTGCCCAGGGCTGCTGGCTTGGTCCTGGCACCTCCCTGGTTAGACAGCTCTAGGACGGGTATTCTGATTGTAGGTACGTGAGAGACTCCACCAGGATGGAGCCAGAAAGCTTTGGAGCAAATATATTTCCTCTCCTGGGAGCAGCACTCTGTCTGTGAAGCTACGCCTCTGCATGGTTTTCTATAGCCGATGAGCAAGGAAGACACCTAATTCCTTTTATTATATTTTGTAGCCTGAAGACAGTGGAAGTGTTGAGACAGAAATATCCTAGATCAACTTCTCCATCATGGTAATCAGATAGTGCATGGGTTGTTGATTTAATAATGCATTTTTGCTATATAGAGATGCTAAGACTGTGTAAAGTATCTTCATTTTTAAGTATTATAGTCATTGCAGTCCATTGGAACATTAGCTATGTGTTACCTCGGTCATTTTGTGTCTGGATTCTTTCAAATTTGTCATTTTTATGCACTCTCCAAAATGTCTTCAGACTGGCAGATCCTTTTTCATCGTAACTTCTGGGATGAACATCAACAAAGTTCTCATTGCTACAATTAACAAAAGTAAGGCTGTGTCTTCAAAAGACGATTGTCAGTAATATCTATACACAGCTTGTACTATTCTCCCTTTAAGTCTTGCTGTTGATTAACAGGGTGTGTTTTTTCCTGAAGAATATGTTGTTTTTCTAGCTTGCTATTAGCCTCCACAAATGACTGTGTGATGCAGTTTTGTGTCTCCAAGCCTACAGTAAATGAGAAACATTTTGTAGAATTTTCTTTTGCTCTTGAATTTTTCAACATGCACATGGGATAAGAATGTAACAAGACTCCAATAGAATTTTATAATTGGATCAAAACACAGTTCACCCACATATGAGCTGGATTGGTTGTGATAGATGTCAGGAGAAATTCTAAGGCAATACTAAAATTCTTTTATTCCATAACTGCCAAATAAAATAGTACTAAAAGCCCGTGAGCAAAAGCCTCCTGGTTTGGCTGGGTTTAAATAGGAAAAGAGTAATCAGATAGTGGATGAGGCATCAGTAAAATCAAATTATGTGAAGCCAAATGATACGACTGCCATACCACCCTCCCTACCTCCATTTCTGTTTCAGTTCTGAACACATTAATCATGGCTAGATCATTTGCACCTTTGAATCTAAACCAGGTATGCTATCCCATCTTTGGGAATAACCAAAGGCTGAGACTCCTTTCAGGTGTGTGTAATATCTCCTTGCAGCTCCTCTGGCCGCTATTAAGACCTCATCAGATCTGGTCAGCCACCCAGATGGAGGCCTGGCCAGAGTGTGCATGTCCTTTTGGGTTATTTACACTAAAGCTGAAATATTGACTTGCCTGCTTCTGAGGAAGAGGCAGTGATGTTTCCTCAGGGGTCTACAGGATGCTGCCTAGCCCCACCAGTCTGGGCTGAAGGATCCTACTGGCCCCACATTGCAAAGCTGAAGTTTCCAGGGTTCCCCTTCATCACTCCTGCCCCATGACCAGGTTGTTGCACAGCCCCAGCGCTGCTGCCTGTCCAGGAGCCTCCTGGCACCAGAGCTCAGCTCTTCTCTCTGCACCGTGTATCCACAGCCCTTGCACTGCTGAGCTGTCCCACACAGTGCCATGTGTTCTGAGCCGGGGAGCTCAGGTGGGCGAGCTCCAGATAACAGCAACCCTTCCTACACTGGGAGCCGGGAGCTGTGCTCTGAGCTGGCTCCCCGGGCGCTGCAGGACCCAGCTCGGAGACGCTGAACTCGGCTCCAAAAGCATGAGCGGAGTAAGACAGCCACTGCCAAAACGCTCCTGTTTCTTCAGGAAACACAAGGAGAAGCTGTGCTGGAGCACCCACGGCCTGCGTTAACCCCCTCCGCGAGCAGCCTCGGGCAGCGCAGGGCCGGGGATGAGCTCACCCTGCCCCGGCTGGCCGCATCTGCCTTCCCTCGGCGGAGATGGCGTCACCCCGACCTGCAGCCCCCGAGGACAGCGAACAAAAGTAGGGAGGGCGAAGCAATCGCCAGCCCTCCCGAAGCCCCGGTGCAGCCTTCTATTGTTGTGTGCAGTGCCTAGATCTTATGTCAGCGATGCAACATAATTAATTAGATTTAGATTAAATGAGAATACATTAAGACACAGTGAGACGCTACCTTCCTGCCTGTCCATCCCTGGAAGAACTGGGCACAGTTTCTTTCCTTATGCATATCCCCTTAATAATATATTTGTCACAAGGATTCTTCCTACACCCATCTGGCATATAGATATTTTTCCAAATTTGTCATTTTTTATGTTCCAAAACCTATTTTACTTCAGATGCTTTCATAATGAAGCAGCTAAAGCCTGCCATAGCTTGATATATGGAGCAGAAATCACATCTGTGCCAGGCTGTTTTCTAATCAGATAAAGCACTGAATACCTGCAGTGCTTTTTCTTCTGGCCTTTGAATAGATGTACCTGAGTGACTTCCAGTGCTCGTCTAGCTTTGCATTTTCAACTACTACAAAATACCATTCCTACTTTCAGCTTTCAGCTAATTTCAGTGCTTTTAAAGCAAAAGAAAAAGAACCATTAGAATTGCCTAGTGGTCCCCCGCACAATGCAAACCATGGAAAGTCATTCTGCAACTTGGGCATCAGCCCAAACACTTGTGCTTGAACTAGAGTGTACTTTTCAGAAGGACATTTGCCCTAATTTCTCCTTTTAATGCTGTCAATCACACCATATAATTTAGATATCTGTTACTAGTGAGGAGTGAAATGGGCAACAGAGTGGTGGGAACTTCAGTGAGTTGTTCTTACCAAATCTGGGCTCCAGACAGAAGGAGAAAAAGAGGTGCGATGTCCCATTTTCACTGGCACCGTAAGTCTGTGGTGCAAGGAACTTAAGAGAGTCATAGGAAGATGCTTCTACTTTTCTCTAAGTCTTCACCTGCCCTGCTGTGCCCTGGCTCCTCACCACTGCCTGGCTCCTTTGCATGCACACAAACAACAGGCAAGATGGATTCTGCAGGAGATAATTTCATCTGAAGCCACATTAACTCCCCAGACACACTGTCTGCTTCTCGTGGTACATCCCAGGAGAGGCTTTGCTGGCACAGCAGAGACAGGAAGGCTGATGGTTTGTGGCACTCCCCTATGCCAAATCCCAGGAGAGACTTCCTCCTACTTTGAATTTCCTCTGTTCATATAAAGCAAAAGGACAATCTGAGGCATTGCTCTCAGTATAGTTCAAAACACAGTTTGAAGTGTGAATTTTTCAATATTTGAAGCATTGGCTTTTATGATTTATTTATTGATATTCCAGGACAAGCATCACAGAGTGAGGCTGGCGCCTACTCCAAATATAACAATCATTGAATGAATAGCAATATTTTCATAGACATTTTGTCCATTACTATGCAGATAAATTTTGTCTCTGTATAATAACATGAAGATATCAAGATGATAAGATCAAGCATATTGGAGAAACACTTAAAAAACCCAACTCTGAACCACAACAGTTCATATTGTTTCATTTCTGACAACAGCAAGCGCTTTATGAACAGAGCCTGACTTTACAGTGGGTGTGACTCAGGCATAGGAGGTGTGCAGGTTTTGCTGCCTTTTATCCCTTGAGTCCACCTTGCAATATTGCTGGTATCCGTGTGTAACAGATAGTGTTGTGCACTGGGCTGGAAGATAATAAATAGATGTGAGCTGATGATTTACAGGAGGGTGCTTGGAACTCCTTGAACCACTGGGGAAGGGAAACTGTGCCAGTACAAGGTTGTGCTGTCAACCTCGCAATAGTTTTTCCTGTCTCCTGAGGGCAATTTCTCCAAGATGTAACGTGCTTCCTGCCTCATCATCTGGAAATTCACAAATCAGAGGAATTGTGGTTAATTACTAAAATGGCTGATCCATAGATCCTTAGCTGTCAGAGCCTGGGGGGAGGGGTTTAATTGTTGTTTTCCACTGAAAAGATTTCTCCTAAAGTGATGAAATAATTCACATTACCGAAGATTGCAAATAGAAGACTTTTGTGATTATTTCCAGTTGTTGCAAGAATTGCTTATTTAAAATGCATTGCTTTCTTAACTGAAGAAACTGATATTTCTCCAAACATCCAGAATAAATTTAGCCCTAAAACATTCATAACGAAGGATGAATGCATATCCAGGCTACCACTGCATGTGATCTCTGATCATACAGTAGTTAAGTTATACAATCACAGTGATTTATGGTACTAAACTGTGGAGCCTCATATCTGCAGGGGTGTGGGTAAAGGGGTGGAACTCTCATCAATCAAAAGACTATACTTGTTCAGCATTTGGATAATTAAGGCAGACAGTAAAAAAGCATGAAATAATATTTTAAAAAATGAAATCAGAATATCTATTTGCATAGTGTTATTAAGCAATACAGTGCTGAGACACCTTTTCAAAAAGCTTGCCTAGAAATCCACTTATTGTCTTGTAGCACTTGATATATGTGTTCTTTAAATTCACGCTGAGGGTATTTGTAGAGTTGTTATGTAATACACATACTGTCCTCGCCTTAAAAAAACAGGATTACAAATAAAGGCTGTCTTTTCAGTTTATTCCAAGACAGGAACAAAACAAAACAAAAAGAAAAGGAAAAAAAACCCCAAGCAATTTTAAAATGCAAAATTCTGAAATTTCACTCATCCTATTGATAGTGCTTTTCTTCCGATTCACCAATCCCAGGTAGAGATAGTGAGGCACAATGAGGGGCTAGCACAGGGGAACTGTATTAATCAAACAATGTTAAAAAAAAAAAGTTTAATTAACTGCATATTTTGTAAAAGCCACATTTCATTACTGTTTGTTAGGAAGATGGAAGCATGCACTGGAAACACTAATTCTAATTATTACTTGAAGTGGGAGTTTTTGGCAGAAGGTCAAGGAATAATAGAAGAATGTGTGAATCTGTGCTACAGCATAGCAGTAAGACTAATCATTTGAATACAGCCAGTTGCTTTTTCTTGGACTGTCTGTGTGCTGTTCAGTGTTCTGGATGAATCTAACACAATCAGCCTGTTCTCTGGTGTATATCCACTTCCTGCTGACTCAGGGCAGCTTGCCTCTTCTGCCATTTATTAAAATGAAACATTCCTATTAAAACACCATTTTTCAGAGAGATGACCAAATAGATATTAGTAATGACATTATTAAAACTATTTTGTTTAAAATGAACTGTCACACTTGTGTGTTGCAAAGCAACACAAACAAATCTATTTCATTTGGTGAGAGATTGTTTTGAAAAGCTGGATTTCTTTCTTTCTATTAGAAGGTACTGCAGAGGGGATGTGATGTGTGCTCCAGGAAACC
Source organism: Eulacestoma nigropectus (assembly GCA_013397775.1). NCBI lineage: Eukaryota > Metazoa > Chordata > Aves > Passeriformes > Eulacestoma > Eulacestoma nigropectus. The sequence continues at coordinate 441,429 of VZTE01005845.1, read as the reverse complement.
TCCAGCTTTTATAGCTATTAGAAAGGAGGAATATTGTTTCTAGTACTCTCCATAGCAAATAATGTATAATTCATGGATTTCATTAACATGCAAATATGATCCATGGTCTCCAATGTTTATATCTCCTAATAATCTATTAATGGTTTTAAAAGTAAAGGGTAATAGAAACATTTTGTATGAGCAACGTTTACTTGTGGCAGTGTTTTCCTCTAATTGTATAGTATAAGCATGTATAGAATTAAAACAGAAACAATGGAAATTAATGAACCTATGATTCTCAAATACATATTTATTGAACATAAGGTCACATGGCCAATAATTTGAGATTCGCTAATGAAAGACCCTATTATCATTAGATGACAACATGCCTTAGAAAAATTGTGCTAGGGAATGGAAAGGTACTTGTTCTATAACTACTGGTTGAAATGACCCCTAGATTTGGAAATAGGATTTCTATTGAGATTTCAGCTCCCCCATCAAACGTGGATGGGACAAGAAACAAAGAAATTTGACATACATCTCAAAGACTTGGACTTTTTCAGTTCTCTTTGTAACAGCAGTGGATAGATGAGATTTCCTGGGGGTGCAACCTTGTTTAATGTTTTAGGATCAGCTACTCTCCACTTCCATGCTCTATCTGAAACATCAGAGTTGTCAGTCTGAAAAAATGCCAAAACCCACTTCTTGCTTTGTCAGAGCAAACATACAGCACTGGCAAGCAGATAATTCCAGATTTTGGTGGTTTTTTTCTACTCTGAGCCCTTGCTGCTTGCAGGTTTGCATGTTTTGCCTCCAACTCTCTGCAGTTGCACAACCCCTCCCCGCCAGCTGATACCCCAGCCCATCACTGAACCCCTCACCTTTCCCCCTCCCTCTCCACAGGAGGATCTGCCAAGGTAGTGATTCACTTCTGTATCAGAAACCACACAAAGGGAAACAGTGCAAGACATGACCACATCTGCTCTTTGTAAAAAAATACATTTAAAGTAATGACGCTGTAGGCAACAATAAAACATTTTAATCAACTAATGGAAAGAAACATCCTGTCATGGACAGTTTTGATGATTTTCATATTATAACCCATAAGCACTGGACAGTATTTTAGACCAGGGTTGAGGACTTTTTCTCTGAGTCTGAAGAGTTTGTCTGAGGATAAGGAGAAAAAACAATACGTCAATCTCCACAGCATGTCTCTATATTTCTATTAAAAAATATTCCTCATATCACATAAATATGAGAGGAATGATGGACTTCTGAACATTTATTAACAAATAAACATAGGGCCTTTTTTAAAACAAATGCGTATATGATGTAAAAGCCCTTTGTTGTACCAGCCGCTTCCTACCTAGGATGCTGATTTCTCAGAGAAATAAGAACAAACTATGTAAGGCTGGGAAACACAGACAGGACTTTGAATCAGCACCTGAGCTCACCCCTTTGTGGGTAACTCTGTGGCATGCAGATCCTGACCATAAGCTTGTGCCAGTGTTCTAATCTCCTGTGATGATCTTTTTCAGGCTAACTGTGACTAAAAAGTCAGTCTTTTATCCCCACTCTTGTATGTTATATCTTTATTATATCTTCCTCCCCACTGAGGCATGAAGAACACTTATGTATCCATAACCCTTCCAGAAATGAGAACTGCCTGAAAGCTACAGCTGTGTGATTTTGGGAAGCTGGTTGTTGGGTCCACCAGGAGAGAGGAGGTTCAGAAAACAGTTTCTATGCTGTTCATATTGACCTATATGTGTAGAAAAAAAATTGATTTCTTTAGTAGAGGTTACCTGTCAGTATAAACAATCACAATCGCATTCACAATGAAAATACGCCAATTTTGCACAACAAAAAAGCCTGTTGGTACATACACTTCACAGTTCGTTACAGATTTCCTTAATTAAATTAATGTAACAAGTTGATTAGACTTGAGAAGCTCTGAGAAAAGTCAGATCCATTTATACTGAAAAGTAGGACTCAGAAATAAATTATTCACAGTTGATTAGACTAAGACAAGCATTTCTCAGACATTTCTCAATACTTCAGAAAAAGCGACATATTGAACTCTATTTTACTGTGAGGCTCAAAATGGCAATTAACAGTCCTAAGCTGCATATAAAACCCAGTATGAACCACGTTTACAAGAACATTGTGTGTGAATCAAATTACTTTATCTTTGGTTTGAAGAACTTAGAAATAATTGCCAATAAGTATTCATGTATAGGACCAGTTTTTTGAAACAAGTTATTTTAATTACTACTAGTGTCAGGAGTACGTGTAGGCGATTTTATTAGACTTAATGTGTTTAGTGAAGCTCCCTGAACTGTAGCTAGTTTATTTCTGTAGAGGATAAAATATTTAATAGATCTTTATTATTCTTACTTTCTAATATTGTATTTATTTCTAAATGAAATCTCAGCATTTGATGCTTTTGTTCCGTTCACAGAGAATACCAGGATGAAGCGCAGCAATGTATTATCCTCCAGAAAATGTGAACATCATCTAGATGTGGCTTTCTACAGACTCCACTTGTAAAATAAATTCCTTTCAAGCTGCATGTATTTAGAGCCCTTTCCATTTGTACCCACACCTGAACCCCGACACAATGATGAGCAAAAGCTCTTCCATGAAAGAATGTGAGTGAGGGAAAAACAGAGAGAGAGGAAATGTCCCTAAGATGTGAACGTCGTGGTCCTGAAAAATGATAGAAATCCTTGATGATTTTCATTTAGCAGCTCTTTCACTTCTAGCAACGTTTTTCTCACACATGGAGTTCCTCGAACTTTCCACATCCAAATTACTAAGAAAATTAACAAACAAATTATATCAGCAACTCTGTCAGTAAATGATGCTAAGAAGGCAATTCCAAGATATCCATACAGGTGAATGACCAAATCTTAGCATATATGTCTAACAACCTTTCAAGTGCTATGACTTGTGGATTTGCTTGCTTTTCTGTTTTCCTTAGCCACTGAGGCCATACACCCAGGCCATTTCCAGCACTGCAGTGACAGTCAAACTGCCCAGAGCAGCTGCACAGCCCAGGACACTCCACTGCTCTGTGCCACAGCTGCGGGATGGGCAAGGCCATGGCCTGCCTGGCACAAAAACGTGCACTGAGGGGTCACAGGCACAACCATGTGCACTGAGGGGCACAGGCACATCACCACTGTCTCCTCCCTCTTCCAGGCACAGACTCAGCTGGCTCAAAACCAACAGGAGGGTTGAAAGAGTAAGGCAATAAAGGTAAAACAATGTGGCACTTCACCATCATCCATATTTTTCATCACCCAATTCCAAAGGTATTATCTTGAACATGTCAATCCCATGCGAAGGTTTACAGACTGCAAACATTCATACTTCAAGGAACACAACAGTTATGCACTTTGCTGGTGTGATATAAATTAGCAGTTTCCCACTCTTCATTGCCACAATAAATCCACACAGAAAGAACTGTTGGTATATACAACAACATCAAAGAGCCTGGAATAGAAATAGTGAATTGCAGTTATAAAAATAAATTTCTATAAAGAAGTGAGAAGCGAAAAGGAGACGAATGTTCTAATCTTACCTTCATCATAATCTTATTAGCATTTCTCAGTGAGTAGTTCAAGTATCAGTCTATACTCTTATGAATCTGTCTCATAAATATGTCAAGTGCAAAGTATAGTTATTTTAATAGTCTGTGTTGGTGGGCCATCATGGATTTAATTAAGAGACAACTAGTGTATGAAATATGACACAAAAGCACCAAACTAAATGGAGAAATGTTTTACTGCAGATCTAAATCAGGGACACAGCAGTAATGATGATCTGGCCTTACAAACCTACCTACATTTAATTAATGCAGACCAGCACAGACCTGTTCATATAGGGAAAAAGAAAGAGGCATTAAAAATAATGATTCAAGCTATACTGTGTTATTTATAAAGATATTTGCATTATCTCCAACAGCATTATGTTATTCATAAATGTGTGTTGGTTTGTGGCACTTAAATTAATTTTCAAAAGCTGGAAATGCAACTCCAATAAAATTTAGTAAAATACTACTTTCAGCTATCCGTTTTTCCAAAATGAAGCCTTTATTAAGCTTCCTGCCTTATTTTGAAGGGTCTCAGAATGCTCAAATCATTCTGTTACAAAATTGCCAATATCCCTCTAAGGTTGCAATGAAAACTGTTATTTTCCACCCAAATCTGCTCTTTCTCCATCTTTTCAAAAAATGAGGGCATGCTCAGCACTGTGAGTATGCAGGATTAGATGTTCGAGCACTGCACAATCCTTCCTGCTATCATTTTGGTGCACTGCTTTGACTTGATAGAGATTTGGCAAGATACACTGGTTTTAAGAAGCAGTGCAAGAGCATATATTTTCATGTTTAAATTCCTTAAATTCCTACTTATGATTTTAACACTATTTTAGAAAGAAAGAATCCAATACTTCCATGAAACTATTCCAGTATCTTGAACTGATCTTGCAGAATCATCGACTGCCAACAATACCAGTTGCACTGAAGTTGAAAGCAAGGCTTACTGTTGATTTGTAAGGGCACAGGAGCAGACTCAGAATAAACAGTTAAGAATATGCCTGTCTGGCTGTAAGAATTGATGCCTGGGTCAACTACAGGAACCATATTTACACATGCTTTTCATGTCTAAGACTTTGCTTTTTATTAACCTGATCCAGCAGGTACTAGCTATTTTGTGTTAACTTTTACCAATTCAAGTGGCTTCCAGTCATTTAGAATAGAATAACCTTTAATTGGTTGGTTGGTCTAACAGGCAGTTAAAGTATTCAGAAATTTTGTTAACCTTTTACTACTAAAGGAGAAGAAAAAAGATGGTAGCCAGAAAGCATCGTTAAGTGAACTTAGTCCTTATTTTCAGAAAACTCAGAGCTGTGGACTCTAGCTGCTCTCCAAACACCATAATTTGGACTGCCAAGAACATAATAAAAATTGTAAATTGACACAAAAATGAAGTATTTGGAAGAAATAAATTCATAACTACTTGTATTTTTTGGTGAAGAAAACATCAAAGGTTTGCAACTCAGCCTGGAAGGCAAAAATGGATAAAAGGATAGTGCCTATAGTTTCAAAATATTTTTCTCTTTAATGAACAGTTGAAAATATCCAGAAATCTCTTCCAGTATCACTGTATTTCAAAAGCAGTCAAGTCTTTTGTGCCTGACACGTTTATAGTAAATCTATTATCATCTGTCGTGTTTGCATAAATTGTCCAAAAGTTCATCCTGTTTTGGCTGTCTTTCAGTATTCATTAGTATTGAAGTAATTTTTGGAGTAAATGAAGGGGAAAAATGCCCAGAAATTGAGATAATGCATAGAAAGAACGAGACTTCATATAACTAACAAGAACAAACAGAGTTTTATTCAGCTAAATTCACAGAAATTTGTTTTTTATTGAACTAAACAGTATGTAAGTGTGTATTAAAAAACCACAGACAATCAGGATGAAATTCTAAACAATATATGATAAGGTAGTAATATAGTCCCAAATGGGTATTTATATGGACACCTAACTAATCAAATGGCTCCTGTCACAGGTCTTCTGTGAGCCTTCACCTGGATTTCACATACCTTTGCACCTTCCTCTGACAGTAAGAATTATAGTGCAGAAACACAACTGCAGTCTTTCACCGTCTTCCTCAAATAAGACAAATATAACAAAAATGGAGAAAATAGCACTGACAAAGAACTGCCGTGGGGGCACAGCCTGAAGCATGAGGCTGGCTGAAGCTCCTGTCTGAGGGGAGGCACTGCACAGCTGAGGGCCCCTGCCTTCTCCTGGGTTCGGGTGCCTCTAGCCCCTAGAGCTTGTCCTGGCTGAGCCCTCCACTCCATCCGGGATGTTCACAGCACCCACAGCCTGCCTGTTTCCCCTCCCAGCCTCAGGGTGGGAGGTGTCCCCATGGCCCTGCCTTGCAGTGCTTGGCTGTGCCGTGGGTGTTTGCAGCAGGCAGCATGAGCACGGCCCCCTTCCCAAGAGGGAGAAAGGAACAAACAGCTTTCAACTTCTCAACAAACACTATTCAAGAGCTTCCTCTCAGGAATAATTAGAGGCACTTTGGGTGGCATTGTAACTGGAGCATCTAAACACCTTTTAGGTTCCTTGTAGCACAAGGTAGTGACTTGATAAAAAGGGCTGAAAATCAAGGACGTAATTTTGCTGAGTTACTCAAGTAACAAAGAGGTGAATAGGTAAGAAATAACTGTACTGCTTCACTGCAACCAACCAAACAAGGAAATCCAGAGCTTTCCAGTCTAGACTCCCACAGAATCAAACCTGAAGATGTACAGGAAGAAATTTACCCTGGTCTACACTCTATACAGTGTGTTCATTAGATTTTAAAATAATAGGGCACTATATCTCTTAGCCTCAGGGCACGGTTTCTTGTGATTTCCATTAAAAGTCTTGTTGACAGCAGCGTTTGTTCAATGAAGTGTGAACATAACAATGGTTTTACAGAGTTTTACAGAGTAACTTCCATTCACAGAAAGCTCCCCACACCTCTGTATCAAAAACAATTTGCAGAATTAAATATTTAACAAACAAATTTGAGATCTGCAGTGATTAAATTAGTGAGATAATTAGGAAGATATTTAAGGTTAATGTTTACAAGTAGGTTAATTATATCCTTTCCCAAATCTCTGTTTTCATTTCGTTTGACACACGTTGCAATAACAGTGAAAGTGAGGCCACGTTTGCAGAGCTGGCAGGCAAGGCAGCATGTGTCACCAAAGGTGACTGAATGCACACTTCTGAGGGAACTTTTCTCCAATATACAGTCTTAGAGCTTTATGTTCTTCATGTCCCAGCAATTTGCCATCTTTTAGGGTGAATTCCTTTGAATATCACTTCAGATCTGTATAAAGAAACGTTTTCTACAGGACTTACGGGATTTCATAGCTTCAAGGCTTCATACAGCTCTCTGATGTTAATTACAAAAGTGACAGCGTTTAATGCTCTGTACTGAATTTAGTCTACATGAACAGCTCCTGTGTTTAAGCTTGCAGACCCAAGGCAATGTAGAGAGCTGAAATTCCCTCTGATTGGATGTCGATGATGTTACTTCACATTTGCTGTAATGAAATTAAGAACAGAATCTGCTACAATGATCAGCAGGATGGTTGTAGAGAATCAAGAAGGGAATAATGTGCTACAATAAAGTTTTAAAAAAGTATTTAGCAGTGATTTGTACAGAGGCAACAGGACATGACATCTGGATTAACTTACTATTTTGAAAACGTGTCAAGTCACTGTGGCCATGGACTCTGAGAAACCAGGGATCACAGCCATGCACACAGTGCGGTGCTCCCCAGCCCTGAGCTCAGCCACAAGCTGATGCTGTTGAAGGGAAAGGTGCTGAAGTTTTCCAGTAGCAGAACAAACATTTTTCAAGCATCTGAACACTGTTCCCTCTTCTGCCTGATGGAGACTGTACATTTCTTGTCTTCTCAGCACACCAGAGCCCAGGACCAAACTTCCCAAAACTTGATGGGACTAAAATCCCACATATGGGGATGAGCCTCAAAATTTTCACCTCTAAAACAAGGGAAGTAGAGACCCAGATATTGTCAAACATTAAAGCATTTGATATTCAGACCTTATTTAGACAACACGTGTGATTTGTAACCATTACATCTGCCCCAGCACATTTTAAAAGGTTTCCTCCTTGGTAAACATACAACATGTAGCCTGCTGAAGGCTTCCCAGTCCAGCCGCCCTCCTCCAGCCACAGGCAGCCTCGGAAAAAGTTCATTTTTCATTCATTGCCAATTTTTGATTCTTCCATATGAGAAGACAGTTGCATTTCCCATAGGGTCAAGGCTGCTGGAGAGGCTGTTCTCATGAGCCGTGGGATCCTGTCCTGCCCCAGTCCCTTGGAGTGAGCACTGTTTGTTGTCACCGCACAGCAAGGGTGGCTCCTGGAGAGGCTGTGCTACTTCTCATTCTAACACAGCTCCAGTGCTCCCATGACCTGGAATAGGGCCCATTTCTCCCCAGGAAGAGGGTGTTTTCTGTCTGTTAACTGACATCTGCTTTCCCTCATGTGGACTCATAGCCCAGCCTTCCCTTGGGAGAAGCACAGGCCGGGCTGCCAGGTCCAGCCTGCCCAGCTCCTCCATCCCCCCCTCAATTGTGGGGTTGTAAAGCTGCTACTGGGAAAGCAAAGCACACTCACCATGCCCCAGGGGAGGAGGGAAGCCAGGACTGTGGGGGACAACTGAATAAAATGATTTGTGGAAAATTTTCTCCAGCTACCATTTTACTGAGAAAAAGGATGGATGCAGAAGTCTTATCCCTGTCTAGGGAGGATGTGCTTTTCTGTACCTCTGCAGCTATAGAAATCAAACTTCTGAGCAAAAGGAGTCACCTTTTAAACTAGAGTGAGCCACAGCAGTTGGTTCTTGGGTTCTGCATTCTAAGAAACTCATTGCACTATGCTGAAACTTTAATTGTCTTCTGAATTTTTTAAGCTGCAATGTTTTACTCAATGTTGTTTTGTTTGGTTTTAATTTTTATTTATTTTTTGTTTTATTCTAGTATGGTGCTGTTATTTGATATATTATTTGATCATTTTGCCATACCATTACAAAACATTAACGTGCCTATGCCTGCTGGACAGTGCTGATAAGGAGGCTCACAAGACAGGAGCTGGTGCAAATCAGTCTCTGTCCTTTTGAAAAATTAGCCGAAGTAATTTCACATTTTTACTTTCCCAAAGAGACACTGCAACCATTTCTCTTCCTTTCTTATTTATTGTTCAAACCACTGCAATGCAAACATATACTTCTCTATCCTACATCCCTACTGCCATAGACAAGCCCTCCCCTGTAGTATTTCAGGGGCAAGCACAGAGGTGGGGATGCTCTGGGCTGCACTGCATTTGCACAAGTGACTGCTGTGAGTATACATGCAAGTAGAGCAACTGATTTTTGAAAGGCAGTTAGATACCCAACCAGTAATTGTGTACACAATTACTGTGATTACACATGTAATCACGGTCATTGTGCTTTTAAATGATGCATGTGCTATTCTAAAAATTCACTGCTGTATTACTAAAATTAATGGGAGCTTTGCCATCAATTTAAACTGATGGAGAATCAAACACTACGGATTGTGGCAGTATCCAAGATATGTCCAAGAGCAAATGCAATTTTTGCAACCCAAATGCTGAATTCTCAGTGTATTGAAACAGTAAAAGAGGGATGGAGACAGTTTTTTAGCATATCTAGGTATATATTCATTATGCATTCATTAATAAATTATCATTTTTGAATAGAGTTCTGGATTTGATTCAAACTACACTGACATTAAGAGAAAACCAGGGCTCTGGATCAAGGCTTCTTCCCTTAATGTTTCCAATTAGCTCAGGTTATAGAGCTGTGCATGCATTTGTTCATGACAAAATCTTTGGCTTTTGACTGCCTTATCTTTCAAGAGTTAAACAAGATTTTGCAGTGAAGATGCTGTGCAATACAGTAGGTATAGTGATATGTAGTATTTCAAATCTAGTCTTTGTCCATGTTCTAACAATGTGCATTAAATGTGTTACTATTGTCTCTTTTTCCAATTAGTTTACAGCCCTGTAGTTCCAGCTGTTTTATTCTGAAACTCTAAAACCCTGTCACTAGGGAGTTCTGTGTAATTGCCCATAATATGCACCACATTATCCATTTCAGGAACTGTGCTGAAAGACAGCAGCAATAAGGGGTTTTCTAAAGGCAGTCTGGTTTACACTAATGGATCTAACAGGAAGGAAATGCAATTTGAAAGAAGCTGATGCATATGTTCTATTGTTGAATATAATGTTTGATTTAATTATTAACTGTCTGTGATGGAAAGTCAGATCCTGCTCAGTTCTGCTTACAGTTTGGTACTCTGCTACCAGTAAAAACAGACGAGATTCAGTCTCAGGATTTAAGAGTTCTTTGTAAAGTACTGACATTTAATTGTGCTTTTATAAAATATCAGCTGAGGAACTTCAATTGCACACTTCTCCCATGCAGACTGGTTTCCTTTTATCAAGCTAAATATACAATATAGAAGCCAACTCTCTTTCATTTTCCCTTGCATAAATCAGGAGATTCTCAAAGTTAACAATCTGCTGTAATTATTTAAATAAATATGATCCAAATTGAGTTCATATTCACTGCTGTTCATGACCTATTCATTTTTATTTTATTTTACTTTCATGTCATACACATAGCACTGCAGTCAATCTACTGTATCACTGAGGACATTCACAATGGACCCAAGTGAATTTTTAGGAAGGAGTTAAAATGTGCTGGCATGACTATACCTATCCTTCTTTTATCAGGGACAGAGGATTTGGCAGCTCGTTTCAGTCCAATTCTATAATTGGTGTTTTGAGATGTCTAGTAAATTGTTGCATTGTGTTACAAAGGTCCCTAATTCCATGGGTGGGTGTTAACATGCTGTAAGGAATGAATTCATTATGGAGAACTCTTACCTGAAATTCCATTATCCTTTCCTCACCATGGTGACTCCTATCAAACTCATTCATATAACGTAATCTGGAAAGAAATAGGTACTGATGCTAAACGGCTGTATTTTCAGAGGAGCTTAAAGGTAAAAAATCACAGCACTTCTGCATGATTCAGACAAAAACAGTAGTTTAACAGCACTAGTAAACAAAATAATTGAGCAACGTAATTTCAGTTTTGTATTTTGTATCTGTCTGGTGAGATTATTATCTTCGAAACTATCTTAAACAGATGCTGAACTGCAGCTGAAATTAAACAATAGTACTGATATTTGGAGTGCATCCAGAATGCAGCTTTTGTTACACATACCTTTCTACAAGTAGTGCACACAGCATTAGCTCTGTGGGATGCACCTTACTTTGCAAGCTCCAAAGAGATTGGTTACTTCTGCCAGGAGGGTAATAGAAAGAAATTAAGTTTCTAGGAAATACAGCACCATACCTCAGATCCCTAATTGATTTGGACAGTTTAAGAAAAAGTAGAGACCTCTTCCCTGGCATATTTGCATTCTTGGTGTCAGTCAGTAAACTTCAGGCAAAGAGTATGAAAAAGCCACTACAGCAAAATCCATCCCACACATATCTGGAGAGTTTTGCTTGTAATTTGTTCTCTGTCATAAGGACCTGAAACAATTTTTTGAAAATATCAAACATTTTGAATACTTTGTTTTAGATAAATACCTAAGAGCTTAGATCAAAATATATCCAGACAGCTTTAGCCCATGGCTCCCATCACAGCAGATTTCTGCTGGGTCTTTCCTGGGTCAAGAACATCATAAAACCAATCTTTCATAGGCTGTTTCAGGACTCCTGAAAAGGACTTCTTCTGAAAAACCTTGCCAGAAACCAACAAATGCCAAGATGTGCAGCTTCTTTCAAAAAGTTAACAACAAACCTGCAAAACAGGTATGAGCTGAGGTCAGCTCTCGTTTTGCCTAAAGTTTTCCCTTAGTTTCACTGTTACTCCTACTCCCAATTAAAAGTTTATTGAAGCACTTTGCATACTCTAGTGTATTGAAGAAGCAATTGTTGGAGTGAAAAGGAGAACTGTCAGTTCTGAAAATAGCTTGGACTACTCATGTGTCATTCTCAGTGTATGCTGAAATATCCAGAAAAACGTGGCTCACACTGCAGATTGCATCAGACACCGACACATGTATAAGCAACTCTCTCCCCACTTTCTCCTCCTGAGGCTCATTTTTATAAAACACATGGTGAGAACTAAGCTGTGCTTTCTGCCATTGGAGTAAACTACAATGGAGCAGAGCACAAAGGAAATTTATTCCCCATGCGTGTGTAGGATCTGCCTGTAGAGCTCAGTGTGAGAATTAACAGCAGACACGTGTAACCAGCACACTGCAGGGGAGGGGGGAAACAGCCTGGTTCATTTTCTTGAATCCCATGACCACACCTCAGGTAAAGCTATGTATGTGCTGAGTGTCAGATCATTTGCAGATGACAAACGCGAGGTTCTTGCGCAGGTCCTGGGAGCTTATCCTCCTATCTCAGCCACACCAGAACCCATCCAGCCTGAGCATCCCCAACGCACACCCAATGCACCCGTGTGACCAATCCACCCACACATTCCCTTCTCCCCTTCTCAACACGCAGCACCCTGCACTGTCCATGCTTTGTCTCCATCCCAAAGTACTGCTCTGTGTTTGCTGGCTTAGGCATGTCCAAGAGGGGGATTGAAAAGGGTCTCAGTGGCTACATAGAACAGCAATGGAATAAGGGAATTCACAGGGAGACAGAACTGAACTCATGCAGGTGTTTCTCCATGTCTGCTGTGACTCCTCTAGGCAGCAAAACAGGTGAGTTTGCTGCATGCTAATCAGGAAAAAACCATCTGAAATATGCATCTGCACATGAGCATCTGTGCAGAGTTTCTCCAAACCAGTTCTCAAGTGCATTTTTTTCCCTGTATGGGCCTCTTTTGTACTTAGTTGTGCCAAGAGGCTTATTTTGTATAGGTGGAGAGACCCCTATCCACCAGTCATCAGGGAGTGCTATTAATATGCAACATCTTGAATGCATGAGCTGAATGACAAGCTGGCAGTGTTTGAGAATGTGTGGTCCAAGTTTATGTCTCTCCCTGAAGAGGCGAAAAGCCCCTTCCCGAACTCTCTGCCAAACTGTGCAAGAGATGAAAGAAAGAAGAATGGGCAACCTACTTTTTTTGCTTCTCACTTCCTAATACCTTGACACTATCGTTTCCTTCCCCTGGCCACAGTTAATGTGAATGGCTGATTTCAAATAGTTTGCTGCTGAGTTTCAATGTTGAAAGAGAACAGGACAGCAGAGTCATTAATTTTTTTTTTTTTTTAAATGCTTGTGGAAGAAATCGGAAACATTTATTAGACCTTTTTATACAAAATTTGTCTTTTGGATTCATGTGTCCTTCTCTATCCTCTGTCTTAAATGTCCCAACAAAAGTGAGTTAAATTGAGGTCCTGAATTTTAGGCATTTTTGCACTTTGCTTTTGGTCACACAGTGTCACCATGCAAGGCTCAGCTCAGTGAGTTTTTAAGCCTGGAAAAACCTGCTGAGTGTTTTATGTGCCTGAGTAGCAAGAAAGGATACCAGCATGTCTCGTTATGGATTAGCTAGGAGGAATAAATGGGTGTTTCTTATACTCCTCACCAAGAAGATGGGGAAGGATGCAGAGGGAAGAGGAAGAATTAGACAGTCACCATCCCTGGCCTCTAAACCAGCCTGTGGTTGTTCCCAGACATTCAGTGGGGCTCAGGAGCTGGTCTCTGCTTGTGCAATTTAGCTGCATCTACTGAGATGTTCACCTAGGTCCTCCTGCACAAGAAACGTGCTGGATGCTGTTGTGACATAACATGACATGACATGACATGACATGACATGACATGACATAACATAACATAACATAACATAACATAACATAACAATGCTGTGGTTTGTTTGCAGCATTGGTGCCTTTGGCACTCACGAGCTGTTCAGCTTTGGGGTGTTCAGAAAGAATTAGAGGAACAAAGGCCCACAGATTAAAAATTTGCTTCAGAGTCTTGTGATGGAAGAACCAGAAGTACCCAGACAGGCCCATGTGTGTCCATGTAGTCTAGGTGCAATGTCCACTCTGTGAGCAGAATGGAAATAAGCCCACCCCAGAGACCTTTCCTTGGTACAGTCACTCCCACTGAGTCCACGTGGTCAAGCAAGAAGCTGGTTTTACAGCTCTCCGTGGCAGTGTGGAGCTAGGGCCTGCTTTTGCAGTACTGGATCCCAGCTGGTTGGGGCCTCCCAAGCCATGAGTTTCAGACCAGCATTCCCCCAGCAGTACCCTTGCTAGAGCCTGGCCTGATCAGCAAACAGCACCACCCCAGCCTCCATGCAGAGCAATAACAGGAACAGCAAACTGGGCTTTTCAGACACCAGCTGTTTCCCTGGCATCGCTGCCTCCCTCTCTGCATGTGCCTTTGTCATTCCCTGAATCTCTGCCCGCTGCACAACTCTTGGAATCAGTTAAAATGACTTTCGGGATGTTTTCCTCTTGCCTTAAAGGACTCGTGTACTTTGCTTTTCCCTCAGTCACAGCAGAACATAGAAAATGGTCTACATGGAAAATGTGAAAGATGGTTTCTATGTAAATTGAAGGTAATGTCAGCCAAAGCAATTTGTTCATTTAACATCTATAAATAATTTTGTATTCTGTATTTACAAATTTATATTCTTTCTTATGGGGAATCTATTTTCTCCATATTCAATTCATTTTTTAACTGCTCCAACCATTTTTCACCATTCCATAAAGCAGCTTCATTTACAAATTATGCTCATCAATCACAAGGGAAATTACATCTTTTATTCCTTATTATGAGATTGAAGTTATATCCCTTTTTTGGGAAGATTGTAGTATCTTACCAAAAATTCTTTTTGCTTCAGGGAACGGGAAAGTAGGGAAGGTCAGACAAATGCTGCCAAAGGAGAAAAATTACTAGCTACAATTATCTGCTTGAGAAAAAAACAGTTACAGTTTGCAGAGTGATGTGGAACAAGTACAAATACATACTTTTATAATGTTATGACCTTCCTTAAAATTCTGTCATGCAAATGTGTTAAAATGTAGGTGAGTTATTAAGAATTCCGTAAAATAGACAACCTATTAATGCAGAAGGAGCTAGCAACAAACTCACACTGATACTTTAAAACTGGGAAATATAGTTTTTTATCAGTTTGCCCTTAGAAAGAGTGAAGAGATTTTCCAGGATAAGAGACACTTGAGTAATTTTAACTTTCAGGCTGACGTATCTCTATTGTTGAGTGCATGTAACCTCCCCGAGATCACAGAGAGGTGCTAGGCACAGGTCTTCCACAGAAGAGAAAATCAAAGCTTTGAATCATACATTCAAGGGCTTCTCACTGAGAGAGAAGTGAAATGATTTTAAACAAAATTCTAGGTATTGAATAAACACCACAGCAGCACGGATGGCGGCAGCAGAAGCTGGGTTGTACCTGGGCTGTTCCCCAGCTCTGGCCCTGGCTTTGCATAGTGCTGTGTCCGGGATTGGGCCAACTCCAGCTGTGGCAGAGCAGGCATGGGAGTGTCCCCACAAGCAGATGAGCCACCTCCTGTGGCAGGCAGCACCAACCTCTGCCCACTAGAGAGGCCATGCCTGCAATATCAAGCATCCTTTCTCCAGGCACACTGTGGTGTTTTCTAGTTGCAACACCTCTGTGTATGGCCAATATCCTTACAAGCACCCTGTTCCTTCTATGAGCCACGGTGGCTTTACGCCAGCAGGCTGCAGTGAAGAGAAAACATCTTCTCAGAGCTAAAACACACCGTCTCAGCCTCCTGCTCAACTGCCCCCCTGCAAACACCACACACATCTAGACTTGGGGCTATTTTAATGACACCAGAGAGACTCCACTTACCCTGCTGAGGGTATCCTCTGATGCCACTACAGTGGTGAATAACTTCCCCCTACACTGTCAGCAAGACAGATGTGGATTTCTTCTAAATAATAGAGATCTGAAAATAAAAGGATATTGATTTAGGCCATCTTGTCAATCACAGGAAAGAACAGTCCAATGGGTATAGCATAAACGAAATTTGCAACAAAATGTGCTTTTGCTTCAGAAGACCAGCAGATATACGTGGTTTTAATGTTGGTTGGATGGATTATGAACTTCCAAGCATTTCCTCTGAGAGAAAGTATTTTGCTGGAGACGAGCAAGACCAAGAGAACAAGCTCTCCACTGGACTAAAAAAAAATATTTAACCAACAACTTCATTAGCACTTTAGAAGGGCAGCAGCAGGAAAATCTGAGCAATGTGCTATGCAGCTGAACTGAGTTTGGCAAGCACCTGGTGCCTCTCAACTTGTGCAGATCCCTCAGCCACTGTTGGCACTCATGTATTGTCCAGGTTCTTGATATCTGGTTGTTTTGAGATGCTACTGACACAAAAGCCTCCACCATTTGGATCTTGCTGTGTTGCCCCTCATGCCAGCCTCGGCCATGCTGCTCCACGCTGCCGAGTAACCCCAGATCCTACGGCCAGCAGGCACTTGCTACTAAAATGCACAGGGAGGCAGCCCAGGGTGTCATGGCACAGGGCTGCACAGACAGACCCATGGCATGGGACACTACACAGCCTTTATATTAAACAGAGCTTAAAAGCTGCAACGATATTAACAGGCACCAAAAAATAGAAGCACAAAGGTCTTTTAATAGCCTTGTGCTGCTCTTGCCATGAGCTCAAGCGCTTAGTGAGGAAGTGACCTTTACAAAATTATTGTTTATGATCTCTCCATGTGTGCCAGTATAGGCACAAAGAGTATTCCAATTTATTTAAAAGGTTACATATCAAAACTGAATATGCAGTACAACTGTGTTATCACACTGTATAGCTTTCACCAGGAAATCCAACCCTTGAGTATGACTTCCAGGCACTGGGGCCCGATTGTCACTATCCAAACTAGAGATGAAGAAGCAATATGTAACAAAATAATTTATTCATCCTTCGTTTCTTGTTTTTAAATTATCTAAAATTCACTCAGAAAACTCCCCAAATAATCCCTGGCTTTAAATTACTCACAAATTTCTTTCAATAAACAGTATTTTAGCTTGCAAATTATTTGAACATGGGATTCAAGGTACTCAATACCTTTGAAAGCCAAGGCTGGTCATGCTGAAAAATTTGGTTGTCTCAGTTTCAGAACCTGATTCAATTTCTTTTGAGTTGTATTACCCTCTTATGGTACCTTATGCATAATAAACAATGTCTCCCTCCCCTGCTGTTTGTTAGAGGCACTGGCTGTGCCTGCTGAGGGAGACTGACCCAGCACTGCCTGTGACCTGCCCTCAAGCTGGCTCTAGTAACTAGGTGGGAAACCACTCCCCTGTTCTGAGGGAATACCTGTGTGTGGATATTTCCTTGCTCCACCAGTAAGAAACTGTCCTGAATTAGCCATAGGGAATATGCCTTTCAGTTGCCAAGGTAAAACATGAAATCAGGACACATTTAGCCCAGCAAAATAAGTGGTTCCACTCTTGTATACAACAATGGATGAACTCCCGAAATAAAAACTAAACTAAAATTAAAAAGTTAATTCCTAGACTGCAGTTATAAATAAGGACCTCTATCAATAAGGATCAGCAGCACAGGGGGCTGCCAAGTCCAGGTGCAAACCTCGCTCAGGCTGTTCCCCCTGAGCAGCCCCTTTCCCTCATTCCAGGTGGGTGAGCTCACCTGCCTGGGCTGGCCAGTGAGGTCCTGTGGTCACCTCTGCTGCCAGTGGCTTCTCCTCTGAGCCTCCCCACGCATCGCAGCTCTGGCCAGAACTGATCCCACTGCATCTATGAAAGGTTCAAGCATCCTTCCTGCTTCTCCTTGTTTCTAGGAACACAAAAGTACCTGTGCCAAGCAGGCCCACACTCTGTCCTTCCAACTCACCTGCTGGTGTTGGTTTCTTTTCCTGTTATGGAAGACTTGCCAAACTGTCATTTCTATTGTGTTCCTTAGTAAGAATATTGTTTTCAGCTTCAGTTCTTCCTGCAAGTCACAGCAGGCTCTAGATTATGTTCAAACTGGATACACCATGAGAACAGTTTTATACAAACATCTTATTAGATCTAGGACTTCTTATGGGAAGTCAGCTTCTAATTGAAACCACACATCCCATTTTGGAGCTCCAATGACAGTCATTGCACGTATACCACTTTTTCTAAGCTATTCCAAACTATCAGCCATTGCAATCTATCACGATTCTTGTCTTCAATGGTAAAAAATCCAAACAACCGCTTTCTTAAAATTATTCTGCTTGGACACAGTCACTGAACTTTCCTGTGGTCATGTCCTGACAGCACAAATGAGGAGAAACTGGCCTCTAAAATTCACTTCATGCTGAAGTAAAATGTTCAATGTACTTTTAAAAATTCCTCAAATGGAAATTTGAAACCTGCATAGTTTCTTATATTCTTGTATATTCTAATTTGTTTCTGCTTCTTGATGAATCCTGCAATTCACAAGGTAAAGGTTTTCCAAAGCATTCCATCCACCTAAAACCTTCCTGGAGGCCTTCAAATATGCAGTCCCACAGAACAGATCACAAATATCAGGCAGCATGATGTAAAATCCAAATTTCACAATTAAATATATCACTGAAAAATTACTTTCTGCAAGTATGTGAAATATCTAATTGAATATTTGCTTTGGAAATATTCATGAAAGTTAATTTCAAGTGCATGTATGCTTGTAGAGAACAAATTCACAAAGTCATAGGCATGATCAATTTGGAGTTAATTTCTGAATTTAAATGAATATTCATAGACATTTTCAACTATTCGTTTAACTTCAATACAGACTCATCAGGACTCATTTGCACCTAGTTTTTATTAGTGCAAATGAGGATTAAAAACACTGAAATCAAAAGTTGAGCATGTCTGAAAAATCCTTAAAACTTACAATTAAACCAGCCTTTCTTACCTTCAGAATGGAATAAATCTAGCTTTCTTTTTCTAGCTTCCTTTTCTATCAAAATTTGAGAATGATTTGTTAACTTTTGAAGTTATTGTTCCGCTGTCAGCTAAAGCTATTTATGTGCCTTGATACTAAACATCCCTTTACATAATGGTCTCTTCCTCCCAGTTCCTTAAAAACTACTCATCTGCGATACTTTCTTCCCCTTTTCCTTGGATTCAGTTTAAATGAAGTTTATAAAACTCTCATAAAATTGTCTATTTCAGGCTTATTTCAAATGCTACCAAGTTGAATATTAAAAATTCTTCCACTTATGAAAAATTTGACAATATCAAGAAAAAGAAGGAATATAATTTAGACAGTAAACTTAAGCAATGGGAGGTCAATGAGTTATTGAACCATTTTCCTGAAGAGTAGCAATAGTCACACTTAGGTTACTTACACATTTCGTGTTCTCATATGACTGAAGAATTTGTGGGATATGATAATACAGTAAAATTGCATTGTTTGAAAAGCTTTAGTCATGGAACTTTGTTTTCACATCTTGTGATTTATTCTTTCTCAGTTTGAAGAGAACTCAGCAGTTCCTCATTTTATATGTCTCCAAATTTATCTGGAAACACTGGGATGACCCCTGAAGCTGTTTAGAAAGATGGGACTATATTAAAGGTCATATTTTCAAAGATATCCTAGGTGATTTAGAAGTATAAAAGCCTATTGTCCTATAGGATTCAAAATGTCCTAGTCACTCCTAGAAAGGGTATAAATCTGCGACTCTTTGGCTCTTTTGACTGCCTCCCTAACATTACTTCATCAGAGCGATGCACAGTGATGTACACTGAGCTGCATCACAAAAGCTAAGAAATTACATTAGAGCTAATGAAGTTTGTGCTCTATGATACCAAACACAAGCCTTTTCAGAAAATGCAACAATGGACCTGATGCCCATCATTCTTGAAGAGTAACCAATCCTTTCTTCCTCCTTTTCCCTGGAAAGATGAAGAAGAGATGTAGAACAATATCTCTTAAAAAGAATGTCATGGCACCTTCTGGATGTCACAAATGCAATATCTGCAGTTATTGTTTACATTTATATGGAGTTAATTGCTTCACTACAAAAGAATTTTCTGGGAAGTATTTGCAACAAATGAGAAATCTAAAAAAAAAAAAAAAAAAAAAAAAGGGTTCCCCCTTCCCTTTTATTTTTGAACCATTTTTCTTAGATTATCCTAACATCTAAAATCAATATTTTTCTCTCTACTTATTTTCTTCAGAATCCAGCTTCTGGGCATGTTTTATACAAGGCAAAGTGAAAAGCTTAGCTTTGAAGTCACAGAAAACTCACTGGCCAAGTGTATCAACAATTCAGGGAAATACACATGAAGGCATAGAGGGGAGAACTGGTACAGATCAGAGAAACTACCCAAGCTGCTGTATCAGTTCAGCTTCATTTATTAAAAGGAATTGACAAGATACTCTGTATTGGAGTCTCAGATATATTACTTACAGAACAACAGGTCAAACTTTATGAGAAATTTCTGTTGCTGCCTTTCGAGAATGCAAAGGTCTTACCACAGGTAGATCATTTAACTCCCTTGAGATATGACATTCTTGTTCCATCCTCTTCACCTTTATTTCTTAGATGATATTCACTCTTGTGCAATAATCAGTAATTATCTACAGTGCTGAAAATACAAACGAAACATGACATTTCCTTAAATCCTTTCCTATTATTAGAATACTGAGACAGTCAATGCTAATTGATTAGCTAAGACATGTCTTAGTGAAGAAAACTGGTTTAACACAGGTTTTAATTTCAATTGAAGAATTCTGCAGTATTCTTTCCCATTCAGCAGAAATAATTTTCATCCTTGTCCTCTTTGCCTTCTCATTCGCCCCACAATCACTTATTCAACTCTGCGGTTGTGAAGATTGCAGTAGCTGTTAGTCTACATGAAGAAACTGTTATAGGCACACCAAATAGATGATATGCAAATATACCATTGTGATTCATATGTTTCTTTAGGCTAATTTATATTTTAATGAATTTGGTCATTGGGAATTGAAATACTTTAGCTTCAGAAATAGAGCTTGTTGAAAACCTTTCGCTGAAATATGTAATTTTCAAGCAGGTTTTCAGCCAGCTCAAATCATTGTTGAGATCCTTTATTTAGTGAACCAACACTTCAATAAATAAGACAGAGATACAACTTTTGTATAATAATCCATAATTTGATATATGAGAGATAGGGATAGCAGAGAAAGCCATGCCCACTGGGACAAACTATTTCTGAGGTACAATGCAGTTATAAACCACAATCTGAAAATTACTCTAAAATCACTTTGCCATTGTTTTGTTGCAGGAGTAGCTTCTTTCAGGATATAATTTAAAGTAATTTAAAAGATGCCATCAAGATTGAATAGACAAATTCTAGTCATAATTGGGAAACACAGGAGTGGCTCATGTGTCAGACAGAGGCAGGAACGGCCTGACGGGAACACTGATAAGGTGGAAGTGGTCGGTGTTGCAGCCTGGTATCACCAGAGCTGATCTGAGGAAGATCACCCATACCAAAACTCCCACAGATCTGAAAGAACTGCAAAACGAGCACAGTTCTTACATTAGCATGCAACAGAGCATTTTAGGGGGGAAATCCAGAACTCAGGTTGGTGAAGAGAATTCAGGCACTAATGAAATTGCTTTGGGAAGGGGTGTAAGCCTTGTCCAGTGTGACAATGACTAGCCAGTGCCTTCTGAATTCATACTGAACCTTAAAGGCATTCATTTTCCCTGAAAAAAACCACTGAATTTGAATTTTACCTAGGCTGGATACAGTCTAACATCTGCAAAATCTAGATTTCAATTGGCAACACTCAGCTACAGAAAATCTGAGCTTTTAAAGAAGCCCCTTGCACAACAGGCATTTTGGAGCTCTGGTTCATTAGCTGTGGATTACTGAGCTCACTGCTGCTGGAAAGCCTGTGCTGTCATGGTCAAGCCAGAGTCGCGCATGGTGGCCGCTGTTGGCTCTTTAAATAGATTACTTCAGTTTAGATGGAAAGAACAGGCAGATTCAAGATCACAATCAGGAGGACAGGGAAAGACAGAACGAGATTAAGAGAGATATCACTAAAAAATCTCACATGCTGAAAACAGTGGCAGTAAAATCACAATGACAGAACAATCCTTTATGTCATACCACTTTGAGAGAACATCGATTTAAAAGGTGTAATCAGATCCATTTATTGCATGGACTAAAAAAATATGGAAACTGTGAAAGTGAATACAGATGCATCCTTTGCTGTATTTTAAACCAGTGGCATAGCTTTACCCAATTAGAATGAAATCCATCTTATAAGAAATATCTAATTAGATATGGTAAACTTATTTTATTCTAAAAGAAAGACATTGATGACTCCTAATTATACACATACATGTTCTCCAAGTAAATTACTTATTGTCTAAGTCATTGCGCCCAACATGTCCTTATACAACAGTGGCATCTAGTGGCCAGCGGCCAGGCTCTGCTCCGGCTGGAAGATGGAGATGGTCCAACGCAGGAGTAATAACAAATACCACCGGGTTTTTGTTTGTTTAATAGATCGCATTATTTCAGATAACAAAATACTTCATGGATTATTATGCTCATGTTAATTACAGGCCTTTCAGCATCTTAGCAGAAGGCACGAACCGATTGATACTTGGACACTAGGAGAGGAAAGGGAAAGCCTACCCGCTGCCAGTCCAATGGAAACTAGGGCTGTGCCAGGTGCTTTGTGCCATGGCAGCGACATCGACACATCTAGTCTCTTTCTGTACCTCCAGATTTGTCCCCTGTAGTTTTTGGTCCAGGTTTATCACTCAAGTTGGGAGAATTTTTGCCATCAGCTAGGTGTTGAGCAGGGAGCTGGCCCGGTGGGTCCATGCTGACGCACAGCCCTGGCAGCCTCACAGCCGCACCTTGCGGGTAGCACTGGAAACAGGAGCCCCCAGGAGCCCCCAGCCACCCCCAGCACAACCGAGGCTACCCAGAGCCAGTCGTGCATTCCATGCACAGTCCACAACTCCTCACATCGAGCTGTTCTGCTCCACGCCCTACACCTCAGCTATAGTCAGGTGCAAGCCCCTTTGCTTCCTGTTGGCCACCCTGGTTCTCACACTGGTGAGAATACAGCAGCATGTGCTGCCTCTGATTGCAGTGCTAGAGATAAAACACCCAGTGGAATAAATAATTACATTTTACAGACCTGCATCCTGGAAGTATTTGTAATTAATGAGAAACAGAAAAAAATGATGTGATGACAACACGCCCTAAAAGCAATGCATCATCATGGCCCTGAATAACCCGCCATCAGCTGACCGAGCACTGCATCTACCAGCAGATCTTATTTTATGAAAAACAAGAACTTTATATTCTAGAACTAGCTGGAAGTTCTGGATAGCAACATTGTGAGTACACACTCTTGCTATAGATGCCTACCACAGGCTCCAGTGAAAGCCACGTTTTAAAAAGTATATGCCTCTGAGATCCAGTACTGACCTTAATGGTCAGACATGCAAACCCAAATAGTATTTATCAGCTCCTCGCTGTAACAGGCTACTCCTATTCCCAGAAAAGCCTTGGGGCTTGATACCAGAAGTCCTTACAAATCAGACATCATCAAATTGTCAGATTGGCAAGCTGTGATCGTGGTTATCTGTGATAACCAAATAAAATTCAGATTCCACCTCAATTCACAGGAATGCAGTACGGTTTCTGAGAGTCTACCAATTCAAACGTATTCCTGGAAGATTTGAGCCCTTATTTCTTGACAAATAAATATCATAATTGAGATCATTAATTAAATTTGGAAGGTCCTTTTTTGTGTGTTCTCGAAAAAAAAATCACAATACATTAAACAGAGATTTTCAGCATCAACTAATTACAACTAGTATTGTCTTACATTTAATTTTTCCTGATCAATGACATTACAGAGAGATAGACAGAAAATCATGTAGAAATCAGCTGCTTTGTTAAGTTTTTTTGGAGGTAAAAGACAAGTCAAAGATTTCATGCACCAAACCTGATCTCTAACCAGTCTGGGATTTTCCCAATTCCCTTCTGCTGGGTCCCACTTACCCGGCTTTTTCTCTCAATCCAGCCATCCTGCGAAGGGCTGCACTAAGTCAGCATTCTTCGACTGGATTGTTCCAGTGATCAATAGAGAAAGGACAATGATTTATTTATAAAGCAGCAATGCAGCACTGCAAGAATTAGTTCTCTTCTGGAAACGTTTCTCATTTTACACATTTCCTATATAAAAGAATGCACAATAAACTTCAGCATGAATTGCAGTGCAAACCACATTTTAACTGTACTCCTTCATTTGTTTCTTTTTGGGAAGTATTGTGTGGCTTTGTTGTTCGGCTGTTGGGTTTTTTTTGGGGGGGGTGTAGGAGTGTGTTATTATTTATTTATTTAAAGCTTGTTGTGTATTGATTTAGCAAGGAACAGGTAATAGCCATATCAATTTTCTCACAGTGAGACGTACTGGTAGAAAAACAATTTAATAACTAAACATAAATGACTGACCTATTGGCTAGGATGAGCTATTCTATTATACATAGATTATAGAGCTGATATCTAGAAATAACTTAAGATCTGTATTTTAGATATGCTTCAACTAACATAGGCAGTATTTTTAAAAGCAAAAGGGCCACATCAGCAGTATAACATACACTAGAAACTGATATTTTGCATAGGAAATGGGATATATGTCTCTGAGTTCCTTATTATGTTGATTATTACATTTGGGAGAAATAACATTGAGTATTATTATGGCAGCTTGAGAAATAACAACATATCTGAATCTGCAAAAAATAGAGCTCATAACAATCTGAACACACACTCTGTTTCAGAAAAAGTAAATGTGATAGAAAGTATGTTTTACATCTTCAAAAAGAGATTCCACCCCCCCCTTTTGAGTTGTATGTTTCTTCATAATCATCATTTTGCAATATAATGTCAGAATGAAGCACAAAAGAGAAATTTTTTCCAACAATTGGAATTGCCATGGCAACACCCCAGATCTCAGATAAAGTTTGGTCCTGTACCGATAGTCACATTAGCATTTGTTTTTGTGCTAAGCGCAATACTGCATGTGAAAAGCACCTCGGTCTCTCTAGTTATGTATAAGAAGATTTAATTTTATTATTTCAGAAATGTGAACTATAAAATTTTGACAGCTCCATAGAAAGCTTCACCTTTAAAATCACGTTTTTGAAATGACACAAATCATCAGAAGAAAATTAGGTACAGCTATCAATATTAAAAGCAGTTGTTTGCATCTCTAGTCTCACTTATGCTGAATCTGAATCATCATCCACTGTCCTCTTTACAGCAGCTCTTAACTTTCCCAAACATATTGATCTTCAGTCTTTGAATTCACATACATATATAAAAAAATGGATGAATTTAAGCAACACCTTCAAGCTACTAAAGAATCAAAGTATTTTTCCCCAACATATTTATGAGTATAATTTACTTACACTATTGCAAAGAATCAGTTGAAGATAAAGACAGACATTTCTTTTCTGACACACAAAAATCCTATCCAAACTATAAGGAAACTAAAAACCTTGAAATTACAAATATTCCATGCTGGCAAATCTACATATCTATAAAACATATACATGTCAAAACACTTAGGATGTATTCAGGAGGCTTTTATTCTGTATCATTACTCTGCAGGCTTGTAGAACAACCTACCAGAAACAAAGTACAGAGGGACAACCATGACCATTTGAGCTGAAACCTGATTCCTCCCCAAGCAGAAAACAAAACATGGATATACTTACTATCAGAGTAGCATACAGTTCAGATTTCAATCACTGATTTTTTCAAATACTGTAGAGGCAGATGCTGTATTTCAAAAAAACATGATGGAAATATCTAGGAGATAATCATAATCGTTCTCAAATAAACTGGCTAACAAATATACAGAGTGCCAAATCACTTACTATGAATTTTAACAGTTCTGATGACAAAATAAATAGTAAAGAATGCAAGATGAGACTGAAATTCTGTTGCAAAAATAAGATTTGAGTGTAAATCACTGGCAAGTGTCATGAACCACAAAAACAAAGTAATACAAGTATGTGGTCTTGGTATACTCAAGCAGGTACCACATACTCTGTAATAAACACAATAACGAATATACTACACAATGTTTCCAGCTGGAGGGGGAGTAACTCAAAGGCAAGATCTGTGTCTCCTTTCTCTTTAAGGGACAGATAGGTAAACAACATTGGCTAGGAAAGGATCTTCAGAAACCTGACATTAAACAAAGCAGTCATGGCTGTCATGGGAAAGATCCTAAATTCTAACATTTTATGAGTATACAGGGTCTGCCTGAAATACATGCTGGTGTTTGAAGTGTTACTGTTCTCCTGCTCATATTACAGATACAACTTCATAGATCCAGGACGACAGGCTTAACTCCTCAAATTAAAAATGTGACAAGCTGCAAGCTGTATTTAAGGGCAGAATAAGCCAATGACCAAAAGCACAAAGCTATGAAAATAAAAAAGCCTAGGACCAGATACTGCTGGCTGCTGTGGGGCTCACTTTCTAAGCATCCAGAAGAACTTTTAGGTCCCTGTTTACTTGCCCCAAGAGCAGTACTTTACTCTTCACTGGGTATCTCAATACCTTCACACAACAGCATCCTACCCTGACACACAAGTCCTTAGAGTTAAGTGAACAGTCCTTCACCACTTTTGAGATCAACAACCTCTACAGTTGCAAAATCCTTGGCAGATAAATTCTGCATGTCCCAGATGAGGTCCTGAGAAGCCAGGAACACGTGCTGCACCAGAGTCAACTTAAATGTGATTCCTTTTTAATATTTTCTATGGGATACTAGGGAAGAGAAAGGAACATTATGCTACAATTCTTCTACATTGTTTAACTTTTTTCTTTATCCTATTAATTTCTATCCTGCAGAACAGGCTGTGATGTTCAAAATCATCATTTGGGTTTACCCCCGTTTTAAGGCATAAATTCTAAATTAAGAGACCTTTGTTACGGAAAAGGCAAACCATTCTGTTAATAAACATCATATTGCACTCTCCCAAGCAAAATGTTTACTTTGTACAGGTAAAAATTGGCAAAGATACAGGTAAAAAATTGCCTTGAAGATATAGGCATACTTGAATCACCTTTTCCATAATTTACATTGTTAGGCATCCTCCATGATGTGAGGCAAAAAAATTAGTTGAGCTATGAATACTCAGTATTTTGGAGATCATAAGCTGAAACAGAAAATTGGGAGGGAGATGGGAAGACAGACAGCAGTAAGACTACATCACTGAGTATCTGGTTTCTTCACACCTTTTCTTGCTGCCCTACAATTCTTCTAGTAGCTCCTCTTTGAAGGGAATAATACCTAGGTAGCTGTGTCACTGGTAGCTCTATCTGCAAGCATGCAGTTGTGATTTGATTATGCAATGTTCTGTTTTAATAGCCATTTGAAGGCACTACCAAAATATCCCATTGCACATTACGGTGACTCTTGTAGCAGTAACTAAAGATGTAGTCCCCAGGAAGTGCCATTTGTTTCAGTGGAGCACAGCTGCTCTAGAGGAAAAAGCCTGGGGCACCCACAGCAGCGATAGGGAAGCAAAGGGAACCAGCAGCTTCAGTCTGATTTGAAATAGGATTCATCTCCATTAAAGTATTTATTTGCAAACACCGTGCACAACATTTTTAGTGGAGTCTCCGTTTCTTCTATTCTTAATTTTTTTTTCCAGGTGTATTGATTATTTTGCTAATGTTTTTCAACGCAAATATATCTATTCCTTTCAAAAAAGTTTATCAGTTCTTTTTTTAGCACGCACTATGGGCATACATGGAAGTTACACATTGAAAAACATATGCCACTTTTCAATTTATTCTTGAGCTCTAATGGAGGAAAACCAGCAACCCTTTGAAATGTCTTTCTTCCTATGCAAAAAATTTAGTTTTCATTTTTTTCCATTTTATAAAAACATTCTGAAATGACAATTGGAACCAATAGTTTCTGAAATTATTTCAAAGGGGTTTACAACAGCCTCCATATATAGTTATAATTATTTCTGTAGAGAGGCAAAAAAAGCACAAAAATAAAATTCAAGACAATTCCAAACTCCTCACCTCTTCCTAAAAAATCAGGACTACATTTCTTATGACCCCTTATTTAGTAGGTTGGGCTAGAAATTTACTTTTCATGCTGTCAAAGTTGTGTGTTGTGATATGGAACAGGTCATTTAATCTATATCTGCTGTTCTCCTTCTCCCTTCCTTAGCTGTCTAATTTATACAGTGAAATATCAGGACAGACTACAACACTGCTGCCAACACAGCACATAGAAAAATGAGGCATGATCTTTTAAATACAGTATTCATTATAACACTGGCACTGGAAATGCTTTACTCTTTTACAATGCAAATAAGCACATCTTAGTTATGGAGGTTACATATACAGATGTCACAAAAGCACATTTAAAGACAGGCAAATATATGAAAAAACCCAGAAGAATCTGAATGAAGATTAAATTTCATGGGGTAGAACTCTGATCATGAAGGACACTTTCTGCACAGTGCATAATGGAGGGTACAGTGTTTTCATTTATATTCCTCAAACGTGTACATTTTCAGTGTGCACAGTTTCAGTAATTAGAAAAGAAATTTGGATGTTAGAGTTTACATTAAAAAAATCATCAAGATGCCTTTTTCTTGTGATTTTTTTTCTTTTTATCTGCTTTATAATTTTTAAATTTCCTTTATGCAATCTCAATATACTAAAGTCCAAATCACCTAGCTATATCACTGGCAAAATAAGTCATATGTCATGCTCAATTTTTAGAGTCATTAGCTATCTGTAGACATCATCTTATGCAGTGGAGTTAAAAAATCTAAAAAGAGAAAGACAGAATATATCTGAGGGTAAAAAGCCTTTGTGGGTGTTGATGGGAGTATATGGAAGAAACCAGCAAGAACAGTGGATAATGGAAGATTGCTAGTGCAGGTAGTGGGCTTATCTATATGACAAATTGATGAAGAATGAGGAGGAAAACTATGTTGATTTAATGCTGGCAATTTGAAGCATAGGCTGCACAGCTGTTTCAGACAGAAATACTAAGATAAATTCAGAAGCAACCCCTGCTCTGACAGATTAATAAAAGACCAGGAATTATTTGAGCTTCTTAGAGGAAGGGATCACTAAAGAGCCCTTCAAATACCCAAGATATTGCACATAAGAATAGAAGAATGGCTCATCCAGCCCTTGCCTGTTATCAAGAACATGCTTTAAACTGAGATTCAAGCTTTTCCACCAGAGATGAAAAAATACATATTATAAGTGAAAAAGTAAAGAATAAAGTGAACACTTGCTACCGATACAATTTTAGGAAAGAAAGTCATTGGTAGAGCCTTCAAACAGGATACCTAAAAAAAGGCTTACCAAAAAAAAATTTTTTAAAAAGCTGTACTGGGTCTTCTGTTTCAACTCATTTCTTAAAATCATTACTAGCAATAGGAACATTTATCCAGGTAAAGTGAAGATAAAGACCTTTCACAGTTCTAAAGTCAGATAAACCAACTCCAGGTAAATATTTTCACCAGTGCTTTAAACACGTCTGTGAATGCTGAGCTCTCCATTCTCTGGTCAAACATGAAAGGCCGCCTTTCCCTGGTTCTGCCACGACTGTACTACATGCCCTGCATGCTCACTGCTAGCAGTGTAAGTCTACATAGTCATTATAAAACATATTTTAGCACATTTTACTAAACAGCCAGCCATGCTTCTTAGCTGGATTTCTGGCAGTTTGATTTACTGGCATTTTTGTCCAGTTCCAGACAACCCAGCACTATCAGAAAGGTTACACTGCATCAGCAGCTTTCCACTGCTCTGATCCAGAATCCTTTGGAAAAATTATATAGATTAATTTACAAACCAAAGGATCAGAACGGAGAGTTAGTTCTATGTTAGGAGAGGAGGTTCCTATGGAAGAATACTTAGGAAGTGTTAAGACTGCAAGGTAGCATTAAAAAAAGTAAAAAAAAAATCCAAAACCAAAAGTAAGTAGCTTTGGTATCCCTCCCCTCCTCCCTCAAAAGAAGGGAATACTTCAGTGTGATGGCTCGCTAATGAATTATTCACAGAAAGGTAGGGCTTTCTTTCCCAGAGGTTACAGCAATGTCAAGTGAAAACATGTCAGTCTGCCAAGAAACACCAATGGTGTGGAATATTTCTATGGAAGATGACACAATCACCCTGCTAATGATGTGAGCTCTTTTGATGAATGTACCTGAATTACATTCCTACAAAGGAAGCCAGGCATTATCAATAATTTGATATTTAATTTTGGGAAAATTTAAAGATTAACAAGCTCCTCTGAGAAAATGCTAAAACCAGGTTTTATTTTTAATTTATCAGCATTGCCTAAGTTTATTATTCATCGCAGAGTCCTCTTCCAGCACTCTTTTTGGAGTACAAGCACTCTAAGCAATAATTTTAATACTAAAATGACCTATGTTGTAAAAATGCCCACCACCACCTCATCTCAGTTCTGGAAAGAATTTCTCAAACTTCAGTTCAACAGACAGTCCTAAACTGTGGGGACGACCATAGGTCACAAAATGTAAGTGACTTGCTCTCTGATATTTGGGCTAAGCCTATTTTTCTTACAGTCCCAGTCGATATGGTAGAGAAAATGTGGTATTTACAATGCTTTTTGTCAAGCTGTTGGTTCTGATGGCCGAGAAGAAAACTCCTTTGTCAGGAAACCTATTGGGAAAAGATCTGTTGTGGGTTTCTTCACCTCATTGACAACATCACCACTTAAATAAAACTTAGAAATAAATTTAATTTTTCTAAACAGATTATGCCGCGGTGCTCGCCAAAGGGCTAGCTTGGCTGGACCCAAGCACCGGGCAATCCCAGCCCATGGCTGTGGAAGAGGGCAGAGGTCGGTGGGAGGCTGGGCGAGGTCTCAGGCAAGGCTTGCCTCGCCCACCGGTGATCAGGGCGTGGAGGAGAAAGAAGGAGAGCGAGGGACTCTTCTTGGGGGAGCAGGAACGGATTTATTGGCATCAGGGGAAGGGGCCAAGAAGAGCGCAGAAGAGCGTCTGACAGGGGGTTTTATACCCCGTTAGCCAGGGCAGAGCAACTAACACACAACTAATCACAGAACAGACAAGGGGAGGTACAGAGGCGGGGAACATTACACAGTAACGAATGAGGGAAGGGGTAGGTGGGGAGGGTGAACGTGGGCCAATCGGAACTGATTACACAACCAGGAGGAGGGGAGCACGGCGGCCATTGCTAACGTGCGGGGTGTCACATCTTTCCCGCCGAGACTAACGACTTTTCCCGCCAAGCTGCCTCAGGGCAGCCATCTTGGAGCAGGGAGCCATCCTGGGGCTCTTGGGGAATCAAACCATTGGACCCATTGTCCAACTGAGTTCAGGGCACCATGGCGAGAGCCATGGCTCACCACAACAAGATTGCAATTCGCAACTTCATTTATGCCTAGTGCTAGTAAGAGGTCTAAAGCACTTACCTTCCAGGACAAAATTTGAAATTCATCTAGTGGACATGATTGTTATGGGAAAAATCTTTGTAGACTCAAGTGTGTTCTTCACAATCTCTCTCCCTCATCCTCAAGAAGAAAGTTGAGATCACTTCACAGAGTTAGCTGCATTCATAAATCAGTGGGAGGGGAATCTCACAGAAACTCCATAATCTCTGTTGTGTACCTATATTAAGTTTTGGTACGTTTCAGCCTACAACTGAAATTCATGTTTTTGCAAATCTTGATCTGCCCAGTATGTATGAAAATTAAGTTACAGGCAAGGAATTAAAAAGAATTTCTAGACTGAGCCATGCTCAGACACTTCAAAAAAAAAAGTTTAATACTACCTAAAGGTACAAACTGTACAGAAGTGTTCCAGCCCAAAGGTGGGGTAAACTGGCCCCTAAGAACACGTGGTCTCTGAGGGGGGCTGTGTGTGCACTACCTGCAGCACGCTGCCAACACCGGCAGTTCTGTGACAGCCAACACTTATAACCAAAGCTGGAATCAGTCAAGCATTCATTTGCAGGTACAGGAAGGATTTCCTTCAAAAGTTGTTCTCAAGCCTCAAGGTAGGACCAGTGCACCTATAACCCCTTGGATCATTTCTCCTTCTTCCAATCCGTATATTTGCTGTCATATGATCAGACATGAGACTTCATGAGCCAGTATCTTTCTGGCCAAGGAACTATTGATCGCCATCCTTCACTACATCAAACTTCTTGTATCTCAGTTGCAATGATTGTTATTAAGCCCGTGGACTTATTCCTACTAAGCAACCTCACCACAATCAGCAGCAATGTCTCTAACGAAGACAGAATAACACTTTTCATTATTTTTAGGGTGATACATTTAACCTCAGAACAGTGACTACATGTTGTTCTTAGTGGTTTGTTTCTGAAACTGCTTGCTTAAGGCTGAGTAATTTTATCATGTTTAATATCCAGTACAAGGTCTAGCTCTGACTGACTTTAATTCACTTTACTCCTATCCTTCTTTAACTCTTTTGCATACATTTCTATGCCTGTCAGTCCTTTCTGGAATCTTTTTACATTCTGCTAATTTACTTTTAATTATGTGGCTATTCATCCAGTTATGTTATTTCTACAATGCTTCTTTCTTTGTTCTGGATATTAATGCCGGAGAGTATTAGAACTTTTGAATAAGAAAGTTCCAGACCTTTTCCACATTTAAGTTTCAGGGCTTCGTTGGTAGATTCATTTAATCGTTCACATCTCTAGAGTACTGAGCTTTGAAATCCTCAGTTACATACAGATTTCTTTTATTCTTGTCATTTAAATTTATCTGAATCACACATCATACATTCTTCAATCAGCTCATCTAGAATATCTTCATTACTTAAATGAAACCTTATTGATGAAGTGAAAAAACTGTCAGCTATTACCAGCAGAAATAACCAGTACTATCAGCATTTGTTCTCCAAGCTATTCTGAAGAAGTTAAATACTTCCATATGCAGGGCTGCCCACTCATATGGTCACAACTCCTGGTAGTACTTAAAAGCTTTAACCACGCACAGAATGTTAAAACATAAAATGCTTTAAAAAGATCCCTTTTAGTAAGCAAATTCAACCCTACAATATCCTACAGACTCACAAAACTAATATAATTTTTCTATAATTCTCTGATTTTGAAGTGGTTTTGATTCAAACAACATAGCTACACTAAAGCTATTCATTTCTTTTATCTGCCTCATAAATTAATACGCAGTTCTACCTTTTGTGATTACCACATCAGATTTCTCACCTTTTTTTCCACTACATGCTTGTAATCCATCTAACATAGAATCATTAAGCGGGAAAAAACCTCCAAGATTATCAAGTCCAACCTTTGACCTAATGCACCATGCCCACTAAAGCCTATCTCAGTGCCACATCCCCTCACTTTTTGAACTGTGTTTCTGCTCACTGTCAGCTCCCTCATCACTGGAAAACACTTGAATTGACTTTTTCTGTTAACAGGAGATAGGTTGGACAGTCCAAAAATCTGTCTTACCCCGTTTCTTGGCTTCAGACTCATTCTGACCATCATGCCAACCTCAGCCCCCAGAGGCAGATTACCAAAGCTATTTCCGATTTTCAGCTTCTTCAGCATGCAGCAGTACATACCATTATTTACCTTCTGGTCAACTGTGAGATAATTTGTATCCATTCCACTCTGCATTGTGGTTACCTAAAAATTAACTGATTCATTTTTTAAATAGACATAATTTTGTTTAGAAATAATTTGGATTTCAGGCCATACTTTTACTGGAGACTCATTCCTCCAGCTTGCATACTGATCTGCATGTTACTACATTACTTGGGGGTTTTGTACTATAAAAATAATGAGCAAAAAATGCTTTACTAACTAGATATACTTTAAAATATATTGCATAACCAGAGGATTGCTGAAACATTTTTCCATCTGGGTTTAAGTTCATAACTACCATGTTTGTTTTTATTGTTTCCTTTCACCTCCTTTTCTTACTTCTATCAGGCATGTTTCTTTGTTCCAGTGTGCATGCAAAATTAAAGTTAAAAAAGCATCCTAAAATCAGTAGCATATTTTCATGGGAACCTTCAGCTAATCTGTTGTCTTGTGAATAATCTGAATTGGTTCTGCTAAAGCACAGGAATTAGGAATCTTCTTGGGGTATGCTCCCAAAGCCCTCAAAAGGCACACAGATATCAAAGATTTGCTCCAATCTACTCAATGACTCTTTTTAGCAGAAGGAATGGAAGGCAAGAAAGGCCTTCTTGTGCTGCAGCACCATACCCAAAATACTTCTGTGTTGCCTTATCAGCATAGGGCTTCAAACAGAATCCATACAGCTTATAGGAAATGAGATCTTTTTGGCAGAGTGGGAACCAAATATAAGTCGTCTTCCAAGTCTTCCATTCCTCCTGGTGGCTTGATGGGCTTTCTGAAACACACAGATGCAATTTCACATGAAGGCACTCCTAAAGTATTCCAGCCTGGTGAAGAGCTGGAGTAATTCCCAGCTGGTTCAAAACCAGTTGAGTTTACCACTGAGACCCTTCCCCCTACATTCAGCTATGGAGTCTGGCCTCAACAGTGTTTGCCCATCTAAGAGATAATCTCAAAGGTGCTAGAATGGTTAAACTGGAGTTTCTCTTGAGCAAAACCAAAGGTGCTTTCAGAGATGTTGCACACGGAAAATGTACTCTTTCCAATAGTCATGCTCTGTTCATTGCTTTTTTCCTCATGTGTATCACACGAGAACAAGAAAAATCTAAAATTCTAGTCTGTTTCAATAGCCTCATATACAGTTTAGAAATGTGAACAATTTGGTAGTGTAAATCATTAAGTCAGTTTAAAGAGAAATTTTTACGGAACACCAAAATAACTATTATAGTATATGTGGCCACAGGCTGAGAAATGCAATCTAGCAGATGGTCATTTGCTGTCTTAAGTGATATGGCATATAGAAAAAAATATATTATTCTGTTAGTGCTTCAGAAGCTCAACAAAGCCAAAAGTAGCATGCAGCTTTGTGTCACAGATAACAAAAGCACAGTTATATACTTAAGGTAGAAGGAACTGACCTCTCTGATTTCTAAACCTTTTCAGAGAATGGAGCAGGTTAAGTGTAAATATTGTACTACATGCCTCTTAAGTTCTCCTATATTCCTTCTTATATTCTTCTTTTTTAAAGTCTACAGCACCCTTCTAGCAATTGCTTATCAGAAAGATGAATAAATAAGAGAAATCTAATGTATTTAAGCTTTCATCTAATATGACGGGGATTTAATTCCTAGGAGCTGGGGAAGTACACCTACTCTCCCCTGCAGTTTCAACTTGCCTAACAGTTTTTCTGTTTCTCTCAGTGGTAAACAAGTACCAATGCTGTCTAACTACAGAGCTCACTGCAACTCACCAGAACACAGTATTTCAATGCCACAGTCTATCCACAAACCTCATTTTAAACAGAAGTTCTCTCGCAAATCCACAGGGTCAACATCATCAGTACATTGCTATCACATCATCCCTAAGTGAAAAATCAGTTGGATATAATAATGACCTATTTAATCCCATTGTTTCCCTTCTAAGACACAGACCAATCTGGTCTTTTTCATTTTCTCACAAAAGAGAAAACTGCAGGAAACAAATGACTGCTTGGGCAGCCACTGTAAATCGCATCTGCTGGAATACTTCCTTCCCATCTGATCTAGAGCTCTTGCAGCTGTAGTCTGACCATACTGTCCAAAGTCATTCTGTTCTTGGATTACATCATGGTATAAAGTCCTGAAATTTATATTTTTTCCCCTGCTATTCTTTTCTAGAATTTGGCAATGGTGTTTCTCGGTATTTGGAGACAAATACTTCTCACTTTTCAAGACACAGAGCCTTCAAAATTGTACACAGTGCAAACACACTAAGACATGCTAAGAGGAAATGAAAAAAAACCCCCATCTACAAAATTACTGAAGTCTACTGCCCTGTGTACTTGTGCCACACCTCACTCACACATTTGCTATATAGCATTCCCACCAGATACATCACATGCCTTAGCTAATCCCAAGCATGTCATGCAGTTGTGATAGAACAGACAGTAGCCGGTTTGTTGCCTTTTATGTGTTCTGAGCTTAGGGAAATAAATACTCTGTCACTTTACTGTCCACCAGAAATAACCGATATTTTTAAAACATGAAGACATTTGGAGGATGTAATATATAATTAGGGCACACTAGTACAACAGTTGCCTAGTATACTACTAGTTTTATATGTATGTACATTGGCAGGAAAATTTTGAGTTTTCCTGAGAAGTTTTGCCTAAGGGGTAAGAGATCAAGCCACAGTGTAAAAAAATTCATTCTTCTATAAATCTATCTCAGCTCTTTTTGAGATTTAGGCACCTCTTTTAATGGTGTTGAAACTATTTTGAGCTATTGAGTGACTTTATAACAAATAAAGTTAGGAGAGGAAGAGGACGTCAAGGAGAGGAAGAATCTTTTGTTAGACCAACTGCCAAGTTTTCACACAAGGGCTTTTCCACAGATTAATATTTGATAAGGAAAATATCCTAAAATACTGTAAACACAGCTGTTTCCAATTTAGGCTTGACATCTTCTATGTTGGGCAAGCTCATTGCTCACAATGGACCTCAATATTACTCCTTTGTATCTTTAAATTATTCATAACCCTGCTTCCCTGACCAATCAGATTGCCTGATAACATACACTGTTCTTTGGTCACTCCTGAGTCTCACCAGTTTCCAGATTTTTAAAACAACCTCCACTATTAACTGAAAAGCATCATTTGTTTGCAAGGACTTAACAGCTCTTCATACACTGAGAACAGTTTTGCCTTATAGATTACAAAAATAAAGATCAGTTACAGTCTGTGCAAATGAAAAGAAAGCTATCCATGAAGTAAATTCAGAATTTATACCTGAAGACACTTCAGGTGCCCTGTCAGGCTGTGTGGATTTTCCTCCAGCTCTGGCAGACTGTAATTGTTTACTTAACCTGGATATTGATTGTAGTTACACTGCTGGCTCACGTCCTTCAGCTGCAATTCTTATTGTGGCAGTTTCACATACATCACTTAAAATTCCTCTCTGCAGCCATGCTGTTCATATTCTTTCCTCTGGGTCATAATCTACAAAACATGACCATACTTTCATTTCTGCATTATGATGATGGGGTTTTTTTTTTATTTTTTTGATCTCTGTAGAAGAAAAAGTGGAAGCTTTTAGCAAGAATGACCTTGAATCGCTGTCCTTTACAATTAGTATTATACAGAGTTTTATGGAAGAGCTCAGATAAAAGTGAGAGATTCTCTAACAGTGTAGCTGCAGTATGAATTTTCCACGTGTTTTATGAATACCTATGTACGTGTCGCTTTCTATCAGTTAGTATTAAAGTGTTAATTAGGTCACATGTAGATACAAATTTTATGTCAATAGTTCAGATGTGATTTTGAGGACTAAAAAAAAACCTTTTATATAAAACTTTCTTAATAGTCATCCTGTTAGTAATAAACTAAGGCAAAAGGCACACAAATTTGCTATCTAAAAAAATAAGTCTATTAAAACATCATCAATACGAAGTGTTAATTCAACCATGATGTGTCTTCTGTATTGGTTTAAGCGCTCACCTACTACAAACCTACTTAGGCTCACCTACTGAAAAGTTTTTAGGGTCACTGAAAGCATGTGTGAACATTAAAGCTTGCTAAATCCTTACAAAGCAATTCATTAAAGGCTAATTTACCTTGAAATAGTGGCAAAACCTATGCCTAAAAATCAAAAAATGATCACCAGTTTACACAGCATTTTCAGAGCCATTACACTGTACCAGCTGAAATACAGAATTCTTAAATTTAAATGGATTATAAACAGACACCTGTAAAGAAATACCTTTCATATCAACCACTGCCTTTTTTTTCCATTTATTTAACAAACAAGACCACACCTGGTCATTGACAAACAGGATAACTGAGGTCCAGTATTAATCTGTTTCTCTTTACCTAGAGTTCCAAACTAGGCATTGGAAAAATTAAAAATAGAGAGAACTCCAATTCATGTATCAAATTAATTCAATAAGCCTTTATATGTGTGTTTATATGAATATTTTTTGCATACTTTCTGACTAGCAGATACTCTAGTATTTCACGCCATACAGTACAGATTGCTAAATACACAGTTCACCAAAAAACAAAAACAGAAGCATTTTTTTGAAAACGTGAAACCATTTCTCTGGCAGAAAAGACAATGCTAGATTAGAACAGATAGACTGTATTTGACAACAATGCAAAGTATTGCCCCCCACAAAAAAAAAAAAAAAGAAAAAAAGCAATGCTTTCATATCTAATGAAGCTTGGGAACTGTTTTTAGATATTGTAAAATATATGAAACCCAATAGCGCTTCACCTGGAATATTTTCATGTCTAAAATTTGGCAGTCACATAACTTAAAAGGATAGCACATCTCCAGATATTGATCAGGGCTTTGTACAGCTGCAATGCCATAAAAATGATCTGCAGCTATAAAAGAGATAACATGATTATGAGTACACTACATTGTAATTTCCTTCGGGCAGTCAGAAAGGAAAAACAGCCTGATAGTCTCTGAGAAAAATAAGCTTGCAGGATATCCACCATCTGACAGATAAATCATTTTACAATATTACAATTAAAGAATCTTCCAAACTTAAATTAACAACAACAACAACAAAATAACACAAGAACTTAACAATTACCTTTCAACCACAAAACAAGAGGCAGCTTAAAAGCTAATCAGCTCACAATGTAGAGAGTTTTAATGCTCCAACTTCCTTGCGAGTTCAGGCATGGAATATAAATAGTCAACCTTATTCTGAGCCATTAAATGGAGCTTACTAAAAAGCTTGCTCTAATAAATGGTATGATACGAAGGTCAGCCCTTAATTCACCATCAAAATATCTTCTGGGTGTACACATAATGACTTCTGCTTATGCACTACACAACCCTGACAAGAATGCTACTTGACAATCCATTTCAGACCTAGAAAAACGTTCTCATTTGCGTCAAGGTGCTGAATGTCAGCAGATTCGCTAATACGCTTATTTGCACTGCAGTGGTGGAACAGAGTAAAACACCATGAGCCCTCCACACCCTGCTGCTGCCTGGCTAGGGAGATGGTGAAATGAAACAAGATTTAATCCTGTCCATATCACTGTGCAGTTGGTGAAACTTGACAAGTCAACATTAAGTATTCAAAGTGGTATTGTGGCCTAAAGGGATCACATGCAGCCTGCACATAAGAGCAAAGGAATAGCTTGGTTCTGCTTCGGTGTTTGTAAATTTAATTTGTTCAAGGAAAAGCAACTCTGGAAGGGATTACTAGCTAGGATCAACACTCTTACCAAAGAAAAAGAGAAAATGCAAGTAGAAATAATATTGACGTTTTTGTAATACAAAATAGCTTTTTGGGCTTAAGTGAATAAATAAAATTTGGCGGTGATTGCAGCTCAACCCTGGCATACGAGAATATTCCACTTAGTGTTCCTGAGTAGGAGGGCCTGGAAAGCTTGAGTATTTCATGAAAATTGCATAGGCTTTAGAAAACACTGTATTTTACAAAATGTTAAAATTTATTTAGCAAAGTATTGTCGAGTATTGTTTCAGTGCAATACCTATTTCTTTAAATAAGTGGGGCAACAATATTCATGGCATAACAACATCTAATTTATTGACTCTTAATTATTGCCAAGATCTCATTCCACAGGTTCAGGGAAGGATATCTGCAGTAAAATGTGTAAATCCCTAGTGCCCAGGAAACATGGAGCCTGTGAATATATACACATGGAAATGAAGAAAAACTAAGATTATAGCAATACACTTTTGAAATAAAAGTACGAGAGAAACCTGTAAATCCCCTTTGCTAAGCGTAGCTCTGTATTTACACTATCTGCAATACCTCTGAATAGAACAATTATGCAGTTATTTAAAGTCATCTCTGGTCCTACAGCAGAAAATGAGCACAAAATTCCTGAGTCTGCAAAATGTTCCTTTTGCTAAATACTGCAGGGGAGAGGTGCTGGCAAGCCCCTTGGGACTCAGCATGGGTGGGAAGGTGCCCTGAAGATGTATTTGCTTACTGGGCCCTTTCAATAGAAATTAGGGACAGCAGGGGTAGAGGGTGAGGAGGGCAGCTGAAAGTGATTGCAGAACAGTCTCCTACTTTGTTTTAGCAGGGGTCCTTTTGTTGATTAAACCTCCAAATAACTGTTAAATGCAATGCATATTTTTCTGAGTGAAGGACAACGAATACCTTTTCCTTACAGATTGATACTTCAAATTTAAAGCACAGAAACATAAGCACTGCCAGCAAGGAATCTAAAAATATGTCTTCTTAAGCTTGATTAATGAGCTAATAAAAAGCTATAATAAGAAAAAAATCCAATTAAAGCATCTTGTGATATTTCTCTCAAACAGAAATAAAGAATCCAAGAGCACAGTAAAACTTTGAAAAATTAGTATGATACAGACAACAGCCTTAGTATTCAAGCCTACAGTACATCAATTTTATACTTTCTTTGACTGGCTGTCCTTTATTTATCATTTCTGATGTGTATTGTCTAAAATTGTGATCCTCGATGAGTTTTATTTTGTTATTGCCTCACAAGCATATCATCTGAATTTAAATACAGACATATTAAAAACTCAGGCATTATATGGGTTGTAGGTACTTATTCTATTCAGAAAACCTGGAGGCCTCTAGCACAACATGTGGTACTTAGAAATGAGGGGCAAAGCCAGTGGAAACTATCTGCTATCAGCTATATATAAAGTCAGAAAACAAACTAGCTACACTTCTCACTGATGCACAAAAGACAGAGTAGAAAATTTATATTGCAACAGTCACTTTTCATCAGTCTTTTGTACCTGAAGGTAATCAGAAGATACAGGAGCAGCGAGGACACTGGCAAGGAACCGTAAAACACACAGAGATGGGAAGAGCTGTAGATTGGACGCCAGATGAGAAGCACCCGCACCACAAGGAGCCCCATCCTGCTCCTGGCAGCACCTGGAGGTGAGCAGCTCTCAGCCGAGGGCCCGTGGCAGTCTGTGGGGAAGGCAGCACACCAAAGGAACCCCAGGCTCCTCACAGGCGCAAAGCCGAGGCACAGCAAAGAGCAGTGGGGCAGGGGCAGTCTACACAGGGTTGGAAAGAAAAGAAGCCCGGGGATCTCGTACCAACGGACCCGTACCAGTGTCAGTTGTTATTTTAATACTACAGAAATTGTTTATTTTCACTTACTGGAGCGTCCTCAGCCATCAGCGAGTGTCCGAGGCTCCAGGACAGGCGCATCCCAACTCCCTCTGCCGGTGGCTCCGCGCCAGAGACCCCCGCAGCAAACGCTTCCGGCACCTAAAGCCCACTGCCCCCGGCTCCTAATGACTTTTAGAGTATTTTTTAAACAAGAATTAAAATGTCTTAGTAAACATTCTCTAATTAGGCAGACATAGTCTTTGTCTCTTCGCACAGTTCAGTGAACATTTAGTGTTCATTTTAATCCCTTTATTTCAAGTTGTGGTTCAAGACTTTGCTGAAAAGCATGAAATATCAAATGTATTTCCTCATCAGCTGCCAGCAGTGTTTCACGAAGGAATACTTTTCAATACACTTCCGTTTGATTACGGGGTTTGCCTTTTCTAATTTGACAGCAAGGGAACCAAGATACACAAAGAGAGTGTTGTATCTGCCTGTTTAAGAACCCGCCCAGGACTCCTGAAATTTACATTAACAACAAAGTTGACTTCAGCAATTTCAGGCGGCGCCTGGAAAGACGTGCCCTGTTCCGCACTGAGCAAACGGGGGCCTTGGTAAGGAGCCCGGCCCCGCAGCGGAGCTCCTGAGCCCGGCACAGAGTCGGTGTCAGAGAAGCGCTGAAGCCCAGGGCAGGTCAGAGCTGCCTTCCCCTGCCGCCACCTCCCTGCTCAGCCCTGGCTCCTGCAATGAATAGCGCCGGCCACTACTTCCACTTCAATACTGGCAACTTCGAAATCTCACAATTCCCATGCTTTTACTTTAAAAAAAGGACAGCTTTGCTGGTTTTAAATGTTTGGTGTCTCCCTCCCCGCTTCTTTTCTGATGTAATGTGGTGTCAGTTTGTTCTCACAAGCACATTTCTGACGCCAAAGTAGTCCCTGGCCTCAGCATCAGGACACACACCTGACCCCACGGCGAAGGGTTCCAGCTACGAGTGACAGAGCGGCTGCCCAAGGCGTACGAGAGGCAAGAGACAAAGCAGCGACGCGTGGGTTTTGGCTGCTGCCTCGGTGGCCGGACCTGGGCGCCTACCAGGAGGGAAAAAAGACCAACCCGGAGAACGCAGGAAAGCAAGCCTGGGTACGTCCCTCCCGGGCCCTGGGGCTACTGAGAGCAGAGCGGGCGGCTGCCCACGGCCGCACGGGGCTCTCCAGACCGAATCACTGCACACACTTTTTCCAGCAGCCCCGGGGGCAGCCCGGGCGGAGTCCCCCGCGCCGCCACGAACACGCCTGTGGGCGTTGAGCCGCCCCGTCCCGCCTCC
>VZTE01005845.1:356491-399001 GCA_013397775.1 Eulacestoma nigropectus | reverse complement strand
GGTACCGGGGCCGCCGCTCCCCACCGGCGGGGAAGGGCCCGGGGCCGACTCACACCTCGCTGCGGGTGCCCTCGGCACGGCCCGGGGGCCGCTCCTCGCCGCCGCCGAGGTGCTGGCGCTGGACGATGAGGAGGACGACCTGGAGGTGTTCAGCAAGGTACGGTAGCGCCCTCCGCGGGTTCTGCTGCGCGGGGGGCGGCCGGGCGGGCTCGCCGGTACTTTGCCCTGGCAGGCGCCGGGCGGGACGGGAGTGGACGGGACGGCTCCGCCCCGGGCGGCGATCGCGGCCTCTGCCCGCCCGCCCCTCGCACGCACGGTGCTCCCCGGTGCCACCGGGGCTCCGTGACGGGCCCGGCTGCCCGAGGGAGAATCGCTCGGCGGTCCCCGTAGTCCCAGGTGACTTCTCGGGCACGAAACGCCGGGTTGCTGCTTGGGATCAGCAGTGCGAGTCATGACTGCGCTTACCTTAAATATGCCATCTAATCTGAGCTCATCACTTATGTTCGTCAGGTGCCATATATGTATCTGTAAATGAAATAAACAGTCCTGTTTAGTAATTGCAGTTGTGTTTGAATGTAAATAAATGTTTCCAAGTTTCAGTTTGAGTTTTCTTTTAAAAGATGAAGTCTCACACCTTCACATAGGAGATTTGAGAAGATAACATCTGAATTTTGATGAAGGGAATAAAATGAGCGTAACTGACAATGTATCGGTCCACGTTCAGAGAGCACACAGCCAGGTACATGGGTGCCGGTCTGGCCGATAGTGCTGGTTTTAATTAAACCAATGAATGGGGGTATGGCTTCCACGTATATTGTTTCTCATTTAGTACTGATTTAGTACAGGTTAAGACAAGACTTACCTCTTGCCTTCTCAGCAGTTAAAGAAGAGAGCATGTCATGTCATTATCAAAGGCAGCATCTAAAATATAATGTAAGGACATACAGAGAGCTAGGGTGGAAAAAATATATATGGGGCTAAGGTGTCGTTCACCATCTGAGACTTGTGAACTGCTGTGACAGGATGTGTACCATGGGAGAGGAATAGCAGGTACATTTCCAGTTTGAAAATGCAACCACATATTTATATTCAGTAGGACAGATTGTCACAGGCAGTAAATGTGTGGTTTTTACATTTCTGTAGGTATATTTTGTATTTCTGAGATACGTTGTTGTGGTATGCATGAATGGAATAAGGACTTCCTTCTTAGGAGCTATGTATTTAAACTCTGACTGTAATAGAATTCTTGAAACACATGGCTTTTAAGACCAGAAGAGGGACTATTAGGTGATTTAATAGTCTGTAACATGCAAGAAATCAGGCTAAATTTCACCAGGTTACCTGTATTTTTCTGAAGCATAACCAGGGTCAGGCTGAATTATATTTTCTTGGAGAGCACCAGTCCTGATTTGACATAAAAAGATGAATGATTCACTGAACTTGCATGCAAAAGCAATGCTAAAGTAGAATTTTAGTTGTTTATGCTCACCTTGCATCCTTTTCCTTTTATGAGTGAAGTTCAG
Source organism: Eulacestoma nigropectus (assembly GCA_013397775.1). Classification (NCBI taxonomy): domain Eukaryota; kingdom Metazoa; phylum Chordata; class Aves; order Passeriformes; genus Eulacestoma; species Eulacestoma nigropectus. The sequence continues at coordinate 397,478 of VZTE01005845.1, read as the reverse complement.
GCAGTTCTGCATGAAGCTATCTGCTTCTCAGCAGAGTGTATTGATGGTTATGCTGCTTGCTTGTCAAGAGCAATTCTCCTTGGGAATAAAAAATAAAAACAAGTGGAATTGATACAAGTTACTGCTGCTTTATGGCAAATACCGAGATCTTTAAATTCCTACCTGGATTCATGCCAAATATTTTTTACATATATGAAATCTTAACTACTATTAATGCATGCTACATGATAAGTTATTCCTGCAAACAAGAAAGATTGTTATATTATATGAAAATACAACTTTCCTTCCAAAGCTTGGACACCTGCAGGTAGTGGTTATATATATCAACCAGAAGTTCATGGTTTGTTTTCAAGTGCAATTTGAGATCTGATCTTTTGAGCTGATGAAAATCTGTGAGGTTGTTTGGGCTTTACACCCTATTTATTCATGTTGCATACATTCAAGGGAATCTGACAGGCTAAATGTGACTTACGACTGAGTTTTGTAAAACCAATTTTTCCATAACAATGTTCCAGGACTACCTTGTTTTAAATTGCATCTTAATGGGATTCCTCATGCAGTGTGTGTAAGGTAGTAGTGTAGCCTTTGCAGGCCAAGCGGGACGGCAGCAGCCGTGCAGAGCTCAGTGCCTGCCACTCTCGTCAACTTCATCTTTCTCAGTCTAGGCAGTGGATTGTGCCAGCTAACAAAATGGTGAAAGATGAGATTCTTAAAAATTGTCAACCTCAATACCCTAAGTTATTACTCAGAATGTAAACACCAAGTTTTTATTTTATGAAAATCCATAGACGTTTAACCTGATAGTGTTATAAACCATTGACCTTGTATCCTCTGACATATCTCAGATATTACAGACCAGCATCTTCGGCAGCTCTGATAAAGCATTTCATGATGTGATGTGCATTTCACTTTATCCTAGTTTCCACTACCACTGAAAAAGTTCTGAATTCTTTTCAGCAGAGACAAATTCTGGGAGTTGAGTTATTAGTCACACAGATACAATGTTTTCAACCTGCTTTCTTCCCTTAGCTTCAAAGTATAGAGTACTGCCTGTATCACAAATACCCATTCAGTTATCCTTTGCATTCCTTGATAACTGGTATGTAGCATTGACAAAGCTGTCAGCAGTTTGGTTAATACTTAAAATCTTTAGCACCTCTGCTTTCAAACTCTGTTTCACAGTGTTTGTCCTTATTTCAGAATTACAGAAAACTTAATGATATTTCTGAAAAATATGTATATGCCACTTCAGAATTCCATAGAGACTAATTTTTCTTCAGGATTTTTCTTCAAGGTCATCAAGGATTTGAGACAGAATAGTTTCTTGACTAAAAAATTCACTTATAAATCACTGTTCCTGAATCTCTTTGCTTCTTTGAAGAATGCTCCAACAACCAAGCTATTCACTTATAAGAAAAACTCTGCCCCATGTCCTTTATCTCTAGACCTGGTTTTGGATCCTGGCTTAAGATTATTGCAAGCTCTGGATCATTGCTGGAAGGTAGGGATGGATGGATGGATGGATGGATGGATGGATGGATGGATGGATGGATGGATGGATGGGGCACAGAGGCAACCCTGGGTCAGGGACCTGTGCTCTGGGAGAGAGCATTGTTTAGACAAACCCCCAGGCTTAGTGTCTTCTACAAAGAGCTGCAGTCTCAGCTGCGTGCATAGCCTATTTTGAGGCTGCTCCTGCTGTATGAGCGTTTTCCTTCCCTTATATATTTTGGAGTATTACTGACCAACTGCAGTCAGATGTGAGACTGAGACAGGGTAACTGCAAGTATTAGAGAAAGGAGACCCAGAAAACGGCCCTCATACTGCCAGGAGCTCATTGATTTTCTATCTCCTTGGTCTCTTGGCCAGTAAATCGAAAGACATGAACCTCTTTGTGGACTGGCACACACAGCTCTGCCAACTGCTCTGTCAGGAGTGAAGGGGCTTGGAAAGAGAAGGGGTACTGCAGGTAGGTGGGGATGGGGGAGGTGTGGAAAATGACATCATTTTCTGGGACAGGGCCTTGATGCTCTTTGCATGGATGAAGAGGAAGAAGGTTACACAACCCAAGAGCTAGAAGAATTGTCTGTTTTTCCTGTGCTACAGAACTCCTGCTCTCATCTGTATGCACACAAAAACATAGTTCCAACCACAAAATTACAGCTGTATAGAAAATTATCATGAGGTTTTTTACTATGTTTCTGTGATGGCGTCAGACTTAGGTCACATGAACTCCAAGAATTACTGGAAGTAAACCTGAAGTATCATGAGGATAAAGAGACAGATGCTTGTTTAAAACTTGCATGCATTCCTTTGTGTGCATGTGACTACTAGAGCTGTATTAAGCAATACCAAAGACTTGCTTATTCTGTGGATTTTTATTGCCCATATTTTGTTTCTTAACCACATATTCATAAGCCCGTCCACATAAAAATATACTTTCAGACACCTGCGTGAATAGAGCAATTTTTAGTAGCAACCTAGAAGAAGGAATGAAACATTTAAGACATTAATGTCCCATAGAAAATGAGAAAATATGAAACACATTTACCTTGATCCAATTTGGGCCTTGCAGAGTCATTACTCCTCAAATGATATGGCCCTTCAAGTCCCTTACATGCTCACATGCATTTTTCTTTCCCTGGAAATTTCCCATTGTCTCAGCACTTTGAATTGCATGGGCTGCTCTGAGCTAGCAGTCCTCATTCTTCATCAAGACCATGGGCAGCCAGTGCTAGCGGGCTCTGAGAACAGCTCTATTTATTCTGCACCACTCAGGATAGTGCTGGCTGTATAGAAATCATGTAGAAACACACTGAGTAAAAGTAAAATGACTGACAGGTGTACAAGGAAGCCCCACTATGTAATATTTAAAGTGTTGTTTTTTAGTCTTCTGTGTTGCTTTTTGTCTCCCTGTTCAAAGAACTCAATGTAGTGATGGGAGGACAACTGGTACATAAGCGCTTTCTGGGCATAATTACTGGTATAAATGTCTCTTCCGTATTTGTGGGAGTACATTGATAAATCTGAAGAAAAAGAACAAGATAAGGTGTTCCAGAGAAAGTTTTGATCCAGTTGAATTCAAACTCTCACCCAGCTCAGCAGCATTGCAGTGGGGTGCTCTTCATTCCTGTGAGATCAGCCTTGGGATGGTGCCATGACTCCATTTAGTGCGGGCTCGCACCTTTCCACTCCTGGCATTTGAGCAGTTTTCTCTTTAACTACATCCCTTTTCTCCTTCCTCCATTGTTAACAAGGCACTGGAGAGGGCAACTCTTCGCCACTCGTAGTCAGTGTAGTCCAAGTACCCTTTTAGAAAACTTCTAGAAAATGGATTAATTTTGAAGTTTGTTATGAAAATAATTCTTTGCATTGGATATATTAAAAAAGCTGTATACCATATTTGATATTTTAAAAATAGTGATTTATTTCAATCTCTCTGTTATTTCTAATGATTTATTAATTTGTTATGCTCTTTCATGAAGTTAGTGAATTCAATTTATTTTCATAGTAACTGTATCCTTGAAGATTTTAGGTTAGTAGATCTCACCCAGACTTGCATCTAAGGAAGAAAATGAGATTTCTTGCCTTTTTCCAGTTTCCACCTCGTTTCTCAGCAGTTGAGTGAGCACCATTGAATGCACTTGCAGAAGCAGCTGCTGTGGGGACATATGCTTAGAGTTGTGTGGAAGTGGTCAGAGGTATCAAAAAGTGGTTTTTCACTTCAGCAAAACAGTGGTTTGACTTTTTTTTAAGAAATTAAGCAGCAAATTTGTACTGCATCCTTACATACTGTTTTCCTTAAAAAAAAAAAAATTATATACCTGTAATTGTTTTCCATTTCAACTTTTATTTTAAAATAAATGCAAACTGAAATATCCAATCCAGTAAAAATTCTGATTTGGATTTTGCCTTGTTTTTTTTTACATCATCATTTTTTTATCCTTGCTATTCAGATAATTAGAGAGAATTCAAATATTCATAAGTCCTCAGTAACTGGCTTCTAACGATTTTATTAAAACTGGTAAGTATCCTACACAATTAATGAGTGCTTGGTTCATAATTCTACTATTCGTAGGCAAGTTCTCTTTCTAGCTATGCATAACATTCTTCTCAAATGGTAGTATTTTGTTCTTTCATCTGTTTTAGAATAAATCTCATTTCTTACATCCTCACCAAAGCAAATACTGAAAAGGATAATAGATTTGCTATGTACTACATAATTCTTTCATCTGCTCCAAGTTTTATCTGTTCTATCAGATTATTTAAAAGCTTGCCATTTTAGCATCTGAGACGTGTTTGTATACAAAGATGTATTGATGTGGATGTTCTCATGTCTTATCTGTAGGATACATCTCTGTCTGAGGTAAACTCATTCAGTCCTTCAGTGCCAATATCCCCCTCATCAATGATAAACCAGTATAAATTTGAAGATGGACCAGAATTAAGAGATCTCTTCATTACAGTCGATGATCCTGAAAGCCACATTACAGCCATTGAAACATTTATTACATACCGAGTAGTCACAAAGGTAAGTATCTATTCATGGCTTTAATGGCTTACTTTGATAACAATTGGCATTTTCACTCTTCTTGCACACCATTCTGTGGGATATTACTAAATTTAAACTTTACTCTTAATTTTGCCATGAGTTATAGACAACTAAAACTGCATGAAAGCGTGGTAGATAACGGAAAAAAATTCAGTGTGATTCTGCATACACATGTGCTTAGATTCTTTATGTTGAGAAAATAGTTAATAATTCTTCAATGGCAAAATGAGTGCTCTGAGAGAATAACATTTCCAGTTGTGATCTTCAGCAGGAACAGGAAACAGCCAAAAGACTGATACACTTTGAAGACGCTATATTAGCACAAATACTGATGACTTTTGGATCACTTATGGCTACCAGTCTTACGTCTTGCATAAATGTTACCTGCTACAGTCTTTCAATTCCATTCTTTTCTAATTGCAGCATCCATTAACATATGGATGTTTGCTTCCCATTTAGAGTTGCATGTGATTTCTGAGGAAATTGACACAATTCTCCAATGAAAAAGTAGTATTAGGAAACAATAAAGTGTATTTTTAGTTGTTCTGAATGCAAGTTATTTACAGGAAATAAGGAAGAAAGTCAGCCTTTTGAGACCAGCCAGGTCTTCTGAGATTACCAGGAAATATTCTGCAGGCTGCATTTTGAGAATTGCACTGTTAATTTATTTTACTTTGAGTTCTTTTTAAAAGGTTCATTTAAAAGCAAATTTTCAAATGGGAGTTATTCATCTTTAAATAAGAGGAGATATCAATTCCTCTTAAAATATTTAAGGAGTAGGAAGAGAGCTATCTTTTCTAGGTTGCTAGCAATAATTTTCACTTTATGCCTGTTCTGTAGACGAGAGAACATTTTTTCTTCAGGCAAGTATGAAAGGGCTGTAAGGTGGATTGCTTTTGCTTTTTTATCTCTTCTTTTTTATATTTAATTTGGAGTGCTGGTTGCTGATGATAAAGTAACAGCATTCCTCCCACATACCTTGAAAAATTTTTATTCAACCCTCAAAAACGTTTAAATTACAAAAGCATGTTTTGAGGTTTTTGGAATTTACTTGCATCACGTTATAAATCTCTGTGCAACAATGAGTGCTAAATAACACATGTTAGTAAAAACATGGGCTCTTTGTGGCTTGCTTCTAGAAGACAGAGCAGTGGTAAAATAAATCTCATGGTCTGACAATTTTGTAATCAGTAATAAACATTTTTGTAGGCATTAAAGGTTTGTTGGCAAGTTCTAACAGGGGGCTGCAGAACTGGAATCAATGATGGGCCGCAGAATCCATTAAGCAGTGCAGGAAGTGTTATTGCTTGTGATATGCTGAAGTTTTCATGTTTTGAATGTGCTGGTTATTGAGCAGTATCACAGGTCCCAAGGACCTATGTCAGCTCTTTGGGCTTTGTTCAGAGTGCTAAAAAGTGGACTTTCCTCACTTGTCGATTACTAATCACTTTAAAAGAAGTGCCCTGAAAGTAACGAACATAACTGTGATTGCTGAAAGGAAAATGCCACACTAAAGTAATTACTGCAATAATTTGGAAACATTGTGGTAAGATAATCATTATAAGTCACAGCACAAAGTGCAGCTTAGTGCTCTTTTTTTTTTTCCCCAATAGAACTTTGATTTCATGCTAAAATAGGATGTGTTAACTCTTCAAGGAGTTGATCATTGTTCTTTAAAATAACAGCAAAGCAATAACAGGGACAAAATAGAATGTATGTATTCCTTTCAAGTACTCAGTTTTCTCCAAAATCGAAAACTTTTTTTTTCTGGTATTCTAACCTCTGCTTTTGGTTTTCAGACAACCCGTGGTGAATTTGACTCCAGTGAATATGAAGTTCGAAGACGGTATCAGGATTTCCTCTGGTTGAAGAGCAAACTTGAAGAAGCACATCCAACACTGATTATTCCTGTTTGTTTGCTAAAACTTAAGTTATTTTTATTTGTTTATAAGATGGCTCCAGTTTTATACAGAGATGTTTGAGGTCTTTCTTCAGCTTCTGAAGCTTCACAAACATTAAGCCAACCTATTTGCCTTAGCTTTATATGTATGTGACAAAAATCACATAAAGGTATTTCTTAGGTTTTTAATTGTGGCATTTGCAGTAATTTATGTCCTTTCTTAGTTGTACTCGTGTTCTTCTGCACTGTGTATGACAAGAACTATGGTATACCTTAGTTGAACATGATAACTTTATATAGCTTTTGGGTTACTGCGTGGTGGATTTTACGAGGTATACCTCTGATTTTTAGTAAGGAGAAGAACTGTTATAATACCCTGAATATTATGCAAATTATGCAATATATTTCTTCTTTTTTTTCCTTAGCCATTGCCTGAAAAATTCATAATGAAGGGAATGGTGGAACGATTTAATGATGAATTCATTGAGACTCGAAGGAAAGCTTTACATAAATTTTTGAACCGTATTGCTGATCATCCAACTTTAACTTTTAATGAGGACTTCAAAATTTTTCTTACTGCACAAGCCTGGGTAAAATGACTTTGTTTTTATTTACAGTTATGTGAAACCACATGTTGTGTTAGTAGGGTGTATCAGGAGCCTCCCGGGTTCAGTATTCAGTAGTGTCATGGGATCATGGCTTGTTACAGAAGTGTTAGAAGCAAGCAGGGATTTATGGAATATTCATAACCTGAGATAACCTTTTCTTCTGTGGTTTTGGTAATCATGCACATGACCATAAATATTGCTGTACCTTCCAAAGCTGTTTTTGTTACTGCATTTTAGATTTTTGTGGCAAATTCATAGTATTTCAACTCTGCATGTTTTTTGGTACACATACGTGCTTCCAAGATTATGAGGAAAACAGTGGTTTTAATTAATTATTGTTTTGGCATGGCACTGTCTTTTCCTTTTTTTTTTTTTAAGTTTTACTGATCTCAAAAGAAAAATACAGCCTTTTCCTGTTGCATCGTTGCAAGATGTGTCCGGTTGCAAATTGGAGTTTTGTACTCAGAAAAGAGTGCCTCTGAATTTCAGCAAAGGTTACTCTAGCAACATATAAAGAGAGTTAAAAAAAATAGATGGATTCTTCCCCCAGTAGGAAAATTGTCTGCTTTCTCAAAGACTTACTTCTGCAATCATTACCTCTGCTTTTCTGTTCAAAAAGCTAAATTGCAAACTAGCTAACTCACCCTGAGGAGGGAAGGGGTAAAGGTTTTCTGCCATCTTCAACCATTCTTGTGAGATTGTCGTAGATGGCATGCTTGTGTTTGCTCAGAAAGGCTTAGCTAATAAATGCACAAGACAGGTATGGTTCTGCCACTGGTCTAATAATTATAAGATTTATACACTAAAAAGACACAGGTTTATGTATGTAGTTTTGTTGAAAAAAAAAAGAAAGAGAAGGCGGTTCATTTATTGTTTTCAGGGAATTAACAAAAGTACCTGGAAGTAAACAGAGCTTGTTCTGTCTTTAGGAACTCTCCTCACACAAGAAGCAGGGTCCTGGTTTGCTGAGCAGGATGGGACAGACCGTCAGAGCTGTAGCATCTTCAGTAAGAGGAGCAGTTAAAAATCGTCCTGAAATGTTTACAGAAATGAACAATTACATGGAAACATTTAGTCAGAAAATAAACTTACTAGATAAAATAGCTCATAGGATTTACAAGGAAGAAAGGGGTAAGTAGAAATCATGTATCAGTTTTATTGATTTAAGAAATTTAAAAGTAAATTAGTTTTCAATGTGGCAGGCAAAATACTCTTTCCAGCAAGCAAGGAAGATGGGAGATTTTTATGTTTATACTGTGTTTGTCTTTCTGGTCATGTTTTTGACAGACCTTCAAGTTAGTTTGAATAATTTTTTAATAAGGAAGAGTTTTAACATGTCATTCAGCTACTTACAAGGAACTTAGAAGAAAATGTAGTAAGTGTGGCTATATTTTAACTTGTGCTTTTTGGAAAGCTGCATGACCTTTGGTTTTTAACTTTCAAGGGAATGTACAGTTTTCTGTGCAACCTCATAATGACACAAAGCTATGTTGATTCCAGATCTCTAAACTTTGTTCAGTTTTGTTCTGCACCTTTCTTCTGTTGACCAAGTATATTTTAATTTTTTTATAGCTTTACTGTTGGCCATAATTTTTGTCATGGTAATCTGTGCCTGTTAGAGTTTTCTCAAGAAGGATGGCTTAATCTTAATTTTTTCCTTAAGTAAGTGTAGTTCACAAACCTAATTGGAATGTTAAGTTACTGACTTTTCTGAGATTCTGAGATGATCCTGATCTCAGACCATGCCTGTTCAGTAGAATTTCCACTGGGCAGCACTTGAAGTATTTTCTTGCCTATATAATATTTGAAGAGCTGCACTGTGTTAATAACTGAGTCCTTGAGCTTTTTTGTGCAGTACCAGATCTCAGTGTGTCTTCACTGAATTGAAAGCGTGTTACAAAAGAAAAATACGTGTTGGTGAAAAGAGTTCCTTTTGATACTGTTCCTTCCAGTGAAAGTAGCTGTCTAAGGCCTGTAGGTTCAAGGTATCAGTGCCAAAATATTTCTTGGAAAAGCTTAAGAATTTTGACATGCTCCCAAATGCTGTAGGTTATATCTTCTTTCTAGATTTTTCAAATAACACTTCTCAGAACACTTCTGTGCAGGGCCTCACTGTTGTGAATAGGAATTGTGGATAACTCTAAAACAGAGAACATTCCTGTTTGCAGTACCTTAATGTGGGATTCTTGATTACATCTTCTGTGGAGGGTTTTTTTTGTCCAAATAAATAAGTAAAAGTAAATACTACAAATATTTACAATATCAAAATAAATAGTACACTCTTCATGCCACATGACTGCTTTCACCTTTCCTAGGACATTTCTTCATTTAAATTTAGTAGTGACGAAATTGCATTTTCAATACATGACCAGTATGTTCACAGTATCCTCCTGTGAACTGCAGCTTGGCTGTGTTTAGCCCTACCAAATGGCTCAGTGATTTGTGGGCCTTCTCTCTGGTTATGGATTATCACTTGGCCTAGAGACATAAGTAACACATAGGATACCCGTGTATTTAAATTAATAAAAACTGCTGAAGGAGATAACACTTGCAGAGCAGGAGTGAATTTCATCTGAAGCTTTTGGGACGTAACAAAGCTTCTAGTTTTAATAACTGAGACTGTATTTGGAACACTGCTATTACCAAGAAGCAGAGGAATTCAGGGCAGCAGAAGTCAGCAAGTCAGACCAACTGCCATGGCTCTCGTTGCTCTGTGTGCAGACATTGTGAAATAATGCAGGTCATTGGGTGTCTGAATGCACTTCTTCAGGTCTACTTGAGTATGTGTGTCATTGTGAAATGACTGGGGCATTTTTGCTGATGGATTTCTCAAAGCTACTTAATTACAACACATTGATTCATTTATTCATAAACAATGAACTGGCGTTTACACATCTTGGTCATTTGAGCAAATGTAAACATTAGCCTCAGTCTCTCGCTTTGTTCACAGTAAATATGAAGTCGCAGGTGGTATCACTGAGACATCTGTTAATGAACAAAAGAGTAATACATGTATATGTTCCTCTTAAGACTATTTTAATGAGATGAAGGAGTACGGCCCCATCCACACGCTGTGGTCGGCATCGGAAGAAGACATAGCAGACTCCCTAAAGGGCATTGCCAGCTGCATCGACCGCTGCTGCAAGGCCACGGAGAAGCGAATGGCAGGGCTCTCAGAACACCTGCTGCCCATTTTACATGAATACGTTCTCTACAGCGAAATTCTCATGGTAAAGTTTCCTGAAGGACTCTTTATGGCTCAATATAAAATTCGGCTTAGTCCAGTGACAGTGTCCAGGAGAGAATTTGTAGCTGATGAAAATGACTTTACAGTCATTACAAAACATGCACAGCATAGGATACCTGTCCATTGTCGGGGAATCTGATTGGTCCTGTTTCCCTTGCTAATCAGGTAAGAGGTGCCCCTTCCAAATAAGAAGAACTTGATAGTTCTGCCTGGCAGGCAGCCCTGGGTAGCTGTGCTAGGGTGTCTAGTTTTGCTGTCTTCAGTGAGCTCTGCATTGTAGCAGAGAGGGTTTGGGGACAGCAGCTGAGAAACACCTTCCCTGACACTGCCAAAATATGAACTCATCGAGTAACAGATTGTGTGTGGGAAAACGAGTGGAGAGGTTTTTCCCTTTCTAGGAGCTCTTCCTAAAGTATGTTTCCTTTTTCCAGAACAGCTGGGAACTTCCAGTTCCTGCACCATTATATAAGCATGTGTTAGTCTTTGCCATAAGCTGCTGCTCTCAGTTCCCTATATGTATGTATTTTTCTTATGCTTGGAGAGGATGTAAAAAATCAGACTCCAGAGTTGATCTATTCAGTGCTGGTGGATAATCAACATAATTAAGTAACTGAATTCAGTATGTCATGATTTCCACTTTGCTGCCTCCAGAAAGCAGAACATGTGTACAAACCCCTCTTTGTCTAGGTTTTGAGCAGTGCCAGCTGCGGAATCTGTTCTTGTGTTACTGCTGGGAGCCCAGCTCCTGCTGCAGTGGTTTCTGAGTAGGGGCTGAGAGATCCATGGGCTGTGGATAGAGCAAGACCCAAGCTAACTGAGCCTTTGGTGGCACTGTGCAGAGTATTGCCACTTTCTCAGTAAGGCTTGGCTGCCAAGAGCTAGGAATTCCTGCTGCAATGACTGCTGTCTTTAAAACAAGCTTCACAGTAAAAGGGGCCATACAAAATGTCCTGTATCTCACAGACCTCATTATTTGCATGTACATGCTGGTAGATGGAGGTAGGTACTGCTTTGCTTAAAGATCTGAATAGATTACTGTGCTAGCAATTTCAGGTCTTCTTCTCCCCCACTTCCAACCTTATTTTTCAGAATTTCTAAGTCTGTTACCCATGAGCAATTCTAGTCTTCATGCTGCTGAGGAGATGTTGCCTGCCCATTGCCTTCATTTTGCACACCCTCACCCTTTCTCAGGCGTTCTCTTTTGTCCAGAGCACAGAAAGGTTTCTGGGGACAAGCCCCAGGATGACTGCCTGGCTCTTCTGCACACCTTACAAGTAGCTCTTGCCCACTGCATTTTTTTTCCCTGCTTGTAGCTTTCTTGATGCAGCACTTGCAACACAGTATTAGGCTGCCATGAGGTCCTGTCCAGAGGAGAGATCTTCCTTCAGTAGCTCATTCTTGTTCTACAACTCTTCCTTTTCCTTCATTCACCATGGATTTTTATTTTTACTGCCTAATTGCTTGCTGCCTATTTTCCTCTTACGCTTTGGAGAGGGAAATACTAGTCACTAAAATAAAATACCTAAAACCACCCTGTGGAAGTCAGCCACTAGTAAATCTTTCAGAGGTGTGTTTAACCCCTCATCGCAGAGACCTTGGTGCAGTGCTGCCAAGTTCAGCCTTTAACTGGGAAAAGAGGTGAATTCATAGCTGAAATATTTACATCTGGACCAACCCCTTCCTAACTGACCCACAGAGCAAATCTGCTGTCCCTCAGGGTTCAAGTTACAGCATTAATTAGTTACGGGTCCGCATAAAATTATTTGTGGGTTTTGTGGCAGAGTACCATTAAGTATTATACAAAAAAACTGTAGAAGTATAATAATATGTTTTAAAAAGAATGCCTCTGTTTGCCATTAGAAGTCAGCACTTGTCTATAGGTGTAGCACCTTAATATTAAAATAATTCGTTTTGTCTTGTAATTCAAAGTGTATTTGTGATAAATGTTGCCAAGCAGTCATTAAAAGTTTTAAAAGAGGCAAAAGAAATAGGAAAAAAGAGAAAAAAAATTGTACTATGATGAAAAGCTGTTCCAGACATTTGTTTTGCTTCCGTGCTTTCAGCTAAACATTTTCTGTATTTATCTAACCAAAAGATTCCAAGCTATTGATGAACATTTGTCTGTATTGCTAATTTATTGCTCAGAAATGCCCAAAGTCATTTACCAATTTTCATAGTGACTACCTGTTCAAAAAGAAACATTGAAAAATTATTTGAAAATTAACCTCCTAAATTATTCTATCATGTTTGATAAAGTATCAAGATTTCAGAGAGAGCTCAGTCAAATAGGAGAGCTAGAGAAGGTAGAGCTGCTTGTGCCCTTTGCTGTTTCAACGTGCCCTGTGCTAGAGGTGAATACTGAACATCTCTGCAGAAGAAGCAGTAAAACCAGTTGTGGCAAGGTAATGTAAAAGAAGGTTTTGAGATTTGTAATTATATATGTCCTGCTTCTGATTTTTTTTCAAAAGGACTGAAGCCTTTTGCAAGGTAAGCATACCTGAGTGTGCTTTTACAGATGAGGAAGCTAAGACAAAGAGACATTTGTAAGGCTTCATCAAGGTCTCAGAGCAAATGAGCATTGGAAGTGGAAATCTAATCTGTAATACTGCTCCTCTTTTGTAGCTTAACAAGTCATGTTCCTTCCCCTTTCTAATTATTTTTTTGACATACTGCTAAAAACTCAATACCTGCTTAGATAGTTACAAAGGAGGTAAAAATTACATATGCTGAAAATAAGCACATATATTAATGGTAGAAAAGCCATCATTCCTACAATAACTTTATCTGATTTTTCTGATTTTTTTTTTTCTGATTTGTCACTACATTTGGCACTTACAAAATAGTATTAGAGGTTAAAGTCACAATTTCAGTAATGCCTTCTATACCATTTTTAGTCTATTTCATACTGTAAATTTTATTCAAAGAAGATACTTCTGTTCATGAGATTTGGCAAACTCATGTTGCTGTCTTAAAATGAATATACGGTAAGTCAAGATGATGCCAAATAAACTGCTGTAGCAGTTTTGCTCATAGAACTGGCAATGATACTGTGTATGGTAGATTCTTGTGGTACTGATTTTGGATTTAGTAAGATTCCTGAAAAACATGTAATAAAATACAGGTATGAAAAAATAAGTCTTCATGATTTTAATATTTTTTGATAAAACATATAACATGTCAAAATTATTAAATGGTATCGTTCTGTGATCTTGTTTAATAAATAGCCAAGTTGTTTGATGGTTTTCTGAAAGAAGTAAAATTTGGTGCAGTTTACTGTTTTTTTTTTTTTTTTCTATATTAAGGGTGTTTTGAAAAGGAGAGACCAAATTCAAGGCGAGCTCGATTCCAAAGCTGACGCTTTAGCCAATAAAAAGACAGAAAAGGATCTGGTGAGTACGTTCAGAAAGCCGGACTCTTCCAGGCCTTATTGTAACTTCGGGAGACGCGTGGAAGAAGGAAGTGTCCCCTCTGAAGCCGCGTGCTGGGACTGGGTGCTGTCTCTACACCTCTGGTAGCTGCTTGTGCCAGGCAAAGGCCATCGTGAGAAAGAAGCAACGCTTCAGTAGCTGGGCTGCTGGAGGGAGGGGCTGGTCATAGTGGGCGACCACTGGGCTTTGTCAACACAGACTGTACCACAGCTTATTTTTAGCATTTCTATTTACTTCCACACTTGGAGTTAAAGAAGGTAACAGTTGCTGTGGTGCTCTTGTGGCTGCTGCTTCATTGATGTAGGAGAGGGAGAGGAGGTGATTAGGATCAGCAAAGCTGTTCGTTAACTTATTTAAAATAAAATGTTCTGCATTCTTTTCTTTCAAGTTTCTGTTTTTTCTAGTTGGGCCCGGGGACATTTTTTTTGCTTCCAGTATGACACCTTCATTCATTCTAGTGAAGTCAGACTGTAACTGGTAGCCCATGGGGACTGGCATCCCCAAAACCATTAGCAAGGCTCAGTGAGCCAATTAAAAACAACTTCTGGGATGAGAATTGGCATTTTTAAAATTTTTGATTGTTAAACTCTCCAGCCTAAATAATGTCCTTTTAGCACGGTATTAACGCCAAGTGTTATACAGTGTAAATAATATGCGAAAATGACTAACAACTTTATAGTACATCAAAGGAGAAAATCCTTAACATTACAGATACTTTTTATTATGCTTGTTGTAATTAGTTTCCATGTTAAGATGAGCTGTTTACATAGTTTTTGGCGCTTGAAATGCATATTTTCATTTGATTTTTTGGCACTGAGATGAGTGAATAAGAATGTATTACCGATCTCTGATACCTACAATGGCTGTGGTATATTATATAACAATTTGCAGCTGTGTACTGCATTAAGTAAATATCTCTAGTTTTGGGGTTTTTTTTTTCCTGAAGCAGAAATTTTGTTTACTTACTGCCTTTGTGTTCTCTAATTTGTTTTTGTTTCTCTACTTTCTTTGCTGCTTCTCCTGTCCTTTTTCCTTAGTTTAAAGCTTGAAGCTCTTATAATATGCACAGAGAATGGTGAGTTGGAGAAGCCCCCTAGGCTGGGAGTTGGGTAGCCAAGGCAGGTGCATTCAGCGATCAATTCAGCTCCATACACCTTGTTTAGCCGTCAGATTCATTGTTGTTTACTGTAGAAAAGACAACATAGCCTGCTAGGATGTGCAATCTTTTCAGGATGCATTTCTGTTATAATCTGATGGAGTTCTCAGACAGCATGCATGCTCTCCCTTTTCCTGAACTGTTACAAATAAAAAAGGAATATTTATATTTTAGCACCGTATTGGTCATACCATGTTGATTTGATAGTGACAATACTCCATCATGAGATGTTTGTACTTGCTTCCAGTAGGATTTTGAAATCAGTTTGCCCAAACTTTTTTTTTTTCACTGTATATATGTTTCCGTATCTGCATTTACAATTTGATAAAGGCTTTGGACTCTTTGATTGCCTAGGTGTTCAGATCTTTGCTTTATCTTTCCAGCCCCTCTATTTCTTACTCATTTCAGAGAATCCTGTTTTTGAGAGCCTGGTTCTCCTTGCAGTCTCAGAAGAGCAGTGAAACAGATGTCTGTTAGTCTAATCTGATAATAAAATCCTGTGTTCTTTAATTGAGTGGCAGCTGTATCCTGAAGACTTTTTCTTAATTAGAAACTGAAGCCTTTTTCTAGTAAGGATAATTTGGCAACAGAGAATGGTGTACTGCTATTTTTAACCATTCAAGTGACTTAACTATTTTCTTGGTCATTTTTTTACTATGTTTTCATTTTTATTGTGTTGAAATATTTTTCTGATGCTTCTAATCAGACTGATTTCATAATGAAAGGTGGTTATAACACAGGTATGTTGTTTGAACGGGTGTCAAATACTGAGTTTGGGTGTTATTTGCATGTATCTATTCCTAAGCAGAACTCCTGTAGCTTCTAATGATCTCATAGATGTCAGATTGCACTTGTCAGTGCAATCTGGTAGCCAGAAATTTTGCTGACAATGAGTGGCATGAACCCTAATCTCATTTGAAGTACATTTCCGCCATAGATAAAGAGTCTCAGACTGTCATTAGAGCTGATAAAAGGCTGTGAGATATTTAGCATTGGTCACGGCAAACATTAAATGATTTAACAAACACGAGGTTGTACAGCAGAAGAATGCAAAACATCCCCAAGGTCAGTGCAGATGAAATAGGCTGGAATTGCAAATTAAACCTTACGGGACATTAGGCTCATTGGCTGGGAAAGAAAATGTTTTCTTGAGCCGTGTTAGAAAGCTGCTTGTGGTGCTGCTAAAAAAGCCAAAACCTTGGTTTCCACTTCAAAATTTGGTCCATGAAGGAGGCAGTTGTTCAGGGTATGGATGGTTTGAAGACTTTGATTTTGGATGCAGGCTCTGACAGAGATATTAGAGAGGACTTTGGTACCCTCCTGCTTATCTAGACATTTCTTACCTCCAGAGCTGTGGCTGTAAAGATAATGGGATATGCTGCTCCATCACTTCCACACTCCATCCTGAAGGCTACACAGCAATGCTAGTGTATCCCTCTATGGTTTGGGCATGGTTTCAGTCTTGCCAGTAGGGCTGATAATAATTCTGACAAAAGGTTGGTGTAATGTGGTCTGACAGAGCGAGATAAGCATTAAATGGCAACTTAAGGATTCTAGTGTTCAGGCTTGAAACTGAGTAGTAAAGAGATGAAGTGCTGAATCTATTACATTCTGAATATATTTTGTGTTTTAACTCCAGGCTAAAAAGGGGTTAGTATCACCAAGCTGTAGGATTAATTCATGTAGCAGATAGAAATCCATGCAATTTTGCATAGTGAGATAGTGTAAAATGTGTCACTTACCAGGTGATTTGGCTATTGGGCCAGGCCTGTTTGGCTGCAGGTCACGCCATCCATGTGTGGTAGCACTCTGCCCTAGCAACACCTGGCTCCCACCTTCCTGTGCCCTGGTCCCATGTCTGATTAGCACTGTGGTGGCCTCTGGTGATCACTGATGGGAGATTTCATTTCTCTCACTGTCTGCCTCGGTGAGATCATTGTAAGCAAATGCATTCAGAATCCTATTTAATTTGCAGGATCAATTGTAACAATTTACACCTTGTAAATGAGGAACACACTTGGTAGATGTTTTTGTTAAGACCAAGCCATTCTTCTTTCCCTTCTGCTGTCATGGTAGCTAAAGAGAGTAGCATTGATGGGTTTTTTCAGTTTTGAAAAAGTAGATCTTAAACATCTCTACTTGACATGGTGACGTGGCATAATGCTGTCTTTAGACCTTAAGTCCAACCCTTGCCTTAACACAAGATGTCGTTTCTTTGGGGCTTTAGAGTGGGATGTTTAAACTGCATATCCAGGCAGAGTTGTATAACAGAGTTTGCCTGTCCACATCATGTTGTGACTACAGTGTGGAAGAAATGCGTAGTTCCTAGAAAACGCCAGACAAAAACAAACTCTAAAATAACTTACTTAAAGTTACAAGGAATGAGGTAAGGGGAAGCTGCTGCAGCCAGGACTTCTAAGTCAGAGAAGTTCTTTATGTGTGTATACTACTGCCTTCCCATATAGGAACTTTGTTTCTTGCAAAAGCAGAGAATGGATTAAACTGCATTTCCTACTCTAAATCATCTTAAAAATGTCATCATTTTCAGTATTCTGTGCACATTCGTTTTTTAGTATTTGAAGGAAAGGCAATTAGCATGAAACATGGTCAAAATACCAAATCCAGTTGTCTGTAATGCCTTTAAAGGTAATTCCCCCACATTTAAACTTTGGATTAACCTTTTCATTTTGAATACAGTGTTGGTAGTTGAAATTACCCTTGTCTGTAGCTTGATTAGTGGTCTGGCCAGATAATTGAACTTGGGCTTTTCAGTAAAGTAGAAATAATTTTTTTTTTTTTTTTGTTCCTGATTAATAACCATTATTTCATTAATCTAGAAGTGTGGCAAAGAAAATCAGTATAGAAATCAAGTCTAACTAAAAATATTTATTATGGACTGTGGATAATATCCATTCAGATAAAATTTTCAGTTTTACTAGCTAAGTAGTTTTTGGCTTCTTTAAGAGCTAAATGGGATCCGGATTCCATGACCATTTCAGGCAGTGTTTGATGATTCAGTTTGTGTCTGATGGCAGCATCACTGCTCTTGCACTCGGTCACTGTTCTCCCTTGCATGGTCCAAGCTGGAGGCTGTGCACCGAGACTTTCCATGTCTCGCTCTGAATTCTGACGTTTCTGTGTTCTACCAGTAGCCTAAGCATTCTTTAAAAATTCTGGAAGTTAGTCCTGGAATCCTGAACTTCCTATCAATGAAAACACCAGCTCTGCAGAAAACAAAATTAGCTATCCACCTTTACACAGGTGTGGTATGATGAAGAAACTATTTGCTTTATGGCAGAATATAAGGAAGAAGAAGGAATGTATGGAGCCTGAGCTGCAATGGAAGCAATTTGAGGAATTAAGTTTTCCCACTTGATGTTCCTTATTTTGGCGGTGTTCGTACCTGCACTACCTCCTGCTGCAGACAGTGGCTCTGCAGTCCCAGCAGATGATTTTGCGCTGTGGCCACAGGAGATGTACCTCGTTCTGTGACTAGGTGCCAGCCAGAAGTGACACAGCGGATTAGTAAATGACAATAGGTAACCAAATTACTGAGAAGACCAGAAAACTTATTAAAGAGAGGGCCATTACCCATGTACTGCCATTAGCTGGAAAGTCAGTTTGTGCATCTACAGTAATTAGAAGCACGTAATGTCTGTAGAGGAGCCCTCAAGGTTTTGGGTCCTGGATTGCTGTGAAAAATCCTTTGCTGTGTAGAAGTCCTTTCATTTAATTTCTTTCTCTGCTTCTGCGTTTCTTTTTCCCTCATATGGTCAGACACAGCTCCACAAGAAAAGATGTTAATGTGACAGGCAAGAAGTCAGAAAGTTTATGATTTTGATTTCTGCTGTCTTCTCCTCATTCTGTTTTCTTCTGTTATCAAAGAGTCTGTCAGGGTTTTCTCAGTTTTTCTGGCCAAATCTAATTTGTACAATTGATTCTGCTTCAGTAAAGCCCTCTATATTTTACTTTTTAGATGCATTACTGTCAAGTGCTAGTGAAGAGGTGCCAGAGTTTGTAACTTCTCAGTGAATAAAAATATCTCTGGGAACACGTTAATTCTGGTCTATATTTTCTGTTATTAATGTTTCAGAAATTGTAGTGAGTTATTAATTAAGAATTAATTTTAAATTTATCCCTGAGGAATGACTTCTTTTGCTAATTTAAATGCCAACCTTAGTTCTGCAGTTCTGTTTGTCTCCACTACAGTCAATTGATTTCAATAATTTTGGAAATGGTGATTTTCCTAATATTTTTTTAATGTTTGCAATTAATATTTAGTTCTCAGAAGAGATTGGGAAGCTTGAAGACAAAGTTGAACGTGCCAATAATGCTCTGAAAGCGGATTGGGACAGGTGGAAGCAGAACATGCAGTGGGATATAAGATCATCATTCACTAATGTGGCTGAAAATAATCTCCGTTATTATGAAGAGGTAAAACTCTTTCTCACAAAAATGTTATTTTTTCATTATTTTAGTGAAGAAGTCCATGGGTTCTCTGTAGAGAATTTTTCCATTTTAGTTCAAACATTTGATAACTTCAGAATCAGTTTCTATGGGAATAGGGAGGCAGTTATCCTTAATTTGACAGATTTCAAGCAGAATATATTTTATTGTGCCCAAGTGGTTGATCCTGGGTTCATCATCGACAGAGGGCACTCTTGTTTTACTAACCACAACAACTTGGAACATATTTTTCGGTTCAATGTCAGCTGCTGTATTTCAGTTTGGAAACATTTTGCTGTGAGAGCATGAAGAAGCCGTCTGTAAGGCTCAGATCTGTTTGAGGAAAACCTTTAAATGTGATTCCATCAGATTTTTATTTTTAGCTCAAATGCTGCAGGTAATATTCTTGGTAAGAATTTCCAAGAATATATACAAAGAAGGAGAATTTGAAAACATATAACAAAATACATTAAGCATTCTGTGAAGTTTCCTCAGGGGGAACACAATGTTGATTGAAATGCGCATTTTGAAAATATCCCTGGTGTCTTGAAGTTTTTTAAAGAATTTCTCCTTACTTTTGGAAAAAAAACTGGAATGCACTGAGCCACCTATTAATCATAAATTAGTCATTTTCACAGATACATTTTGGTATCTGTAACTTCAGTCCTGTAGTCTGAGTCTTTTATGTATTGTCCATTAGCCAATGGCAGTGCCCTGATTTTACAAATCATTTTGTTAAAACGTAATTGAAAAGACAGAGCTCTTGATCATCAAGTCTAATTAATTAACATGCAGTCTGTGAGATGCCTGGACATTGACAATCTGTTGTTACATATTAAGATCAAAATATTTTCTGAAATCAGGCAGCAAGCTTTTGGCATCATCTCACATTGTCTTCATTTATTGATGGTCTCTGACTTCTATAGCAGCAATATGTATGATAAAACAATGCTTAATATATTGGATGATTTTCTTTGTGAATGATTAGCTAAAACATGAAAATAATTATTTGGTTCTTTTTCCTGTCTAGAAATGCTTTTTGCTGAAATAGAAGTTTAATCCAGAACACCAAAGCTCATATTGTACATGAAATTACTATTCTTAAGGCACAAACTGCAGAAAATGATTCAGCTGTCTCTGTAACTGCCAGAGGTTCTTCTTAAATAGCCCCTGAAATGCCAGAAAAATTGGTTTATACTGAGACATGATCCTTTGTTGGTGCTTTTCTTGAATATTGAGATCTTCATTAAATGGTTTTGCTGCTACATCTTTGTAGATCTACATTTTAGAAAAAGCACCTTATCTTACTACAGCAGTTGCAATAATAAGCAACATTGTGCTAAGTGTATCACTCCTTGTTTGCAAAGTGAGGGCTTAGCAATTTTATTCTGTTTTATCAGATAGTCATTATCTAATCCAGATATTGAAACGAACTTGATAAAGTTAATATTTTGATGGGGAGTTTTGACCTAAAATACCTTTATTTAAGAGCCATGGTTAATGCTGATGGTTAGTTATTAGAGAAGGGATTCCTGATTACTGCCAGAGGCCCATATAATTCAAACTAAAAGTGTGTACTCCTGAAAGCAGTAGGAAAAGAAGCTCTGGCATCTGCTCCTGCTGTTTGGGAATGAAACTTCAGGAAGGAAATCTCGTAAACCTGAGAAGCAGAATATTATTTTTATGCTTTCCGTAGGAAAGAGAATCCTACCTTAAATGTAATAGTTTGAGTCTGACTCACTAAACTCATGCACAAACACAGTGTCTGTTAGAGTGTTTTTCACTCTTACAATTATTACTTGCTTCATTAGCATTCTTTCACGTCTGAAGTTACTCATTCAGACTTTTGATGCACCATTTGATGCGTACTAAGCCTTTTCTTGCTGTTACCATCCCTCCTGTTATTTCCTGCCTTTTCTGTTCCCCAAACCGTGTTCTGTGCATTTTCCCAGGCACCATGGATGCTATGAATATGATTCAGTTGCCCAGCTCTTCTGCCCAACTTCTATGAGGAATCATCTCCTGCTTTCTTAGTGACTACCTGCTTCTCATCCTTTCCACAATTTCCCCCACCCCTCAGTTAACCTGTTCTTGCCTCTCCATGAGCAGTGTCCCATTCTCTTCTCTACAGCAGCATTTCACTGTGCTTCTCATTATTCCCCTCGCTGACTGCATTTCCCAGGCACACAACCAAACCAGGTGTCATTTCTGTTCATGGTCATTCTCTCCATCCCTTAAATTTCCAGGAACCACAGAGTGATGAGAGATAGGCATCTAGTATTTTCTGATGGCTGCTGCAGTAGAGAATGCAGTCCTTCAAGACTGTATAAAACTCAAGCCACTGTGGTCAAAAACAACATAGCAGCATGTCAAAGTACACTAGAATTTCTAAAATGTTATTTCATCTTTGTCACAATATGGAGAAAGAATATGACCTTACATTTGTTTGGGTTTTTCCTTAATTGTAGTTGCCTAAGGATTCTACTGTCAACATGTCAAGCCTCACTTAGCTAGCATAAAAGAGTATCTCTTCCTTAAGTTGAATTAATGTTCACATTAATGAAGTGTTACTGTAAAGTGTTACCTGTAATTATGTTTCTCTGGATTTACAAATTTAAGAGTTATTCCTCTAGTCTTCCAGTTCATTGGCTATCTGCATTTATCATACTTGAATAAGAAGTGTTCCTTTGTTTCTGTGGCTGTTTTGTGTCTCTCAATGCTGTGGTAACGAAGACGTGAATGAAAGCCCAGTGTTGCAAATTTACAGGGTGCTCCTGTGCAGGCCCATGAAAACAAAAGCTTTCATGTGATAATGTGCAAGCTTTGTTATAATGTATTTAAAGTCATTTAGGAGCCAAGAACTACCATGACTGACCAATCATTTGGTATTCTTGTAGCTGGTCTCGAGGGTTCATTCAGTTCTGTACTTCCTTTCCTCTGGAAGAGTTGAATACATCCTTAGGTCTCTCTGTGTTCTGCAAAGAAAAAAATCCTGTACTAATAATGACAGTAAATGCATTGCTAAAATGAGGAGGACTTTCTGAAAAAATATGAAAAGGTTTTAATTTTTAAAAGTTCATAACTTTACTCCTATTTCTAAAGTAAATAGCATTGATTCAGCACGTGTTAACACTGTACCATTTATTTTATTCCTTTTCGTCATGCCTTAGGCATGACACCATTGTCTGACAGCTTGGTCCAGAAGAGGTATCTCCCAAAGAGCTGGAATCACAAACTGTCCACAGGGTGGAGCTTTCATCTGAGAAACTGATTGTCACCATGGATATTTTCATTAATTTAGAAACACATATTCTAAAGATGCAGCATTACTTAACCCAAAGCAGGATACAGAGTTAGTGATGGTGGTGGCAGGATTATTTAGCTGGCATGTTTGAAGTGTTGCTGCTGCAGACTAGCAAAACCAAACCAGGCACTGTGGAACTCTGGCTTCAAACAGCAGAAGCAATTAAACAGATGCTAAATTTGTCTTTTTTTCTCATGTGTTTAGTACAGTGCCTAGAACATATATAGCATCAAAGGAAAAAACCACTTCAATTTTCCTCAGCAAAGAATTTTGGTAACCTATTCTTTTCAGAATAAGTTCACCAGAATAAGTTACTAGGTTTTGCAGCCCAACCCAAAGACTAGCTAGACATTGTAAATCCAGCAAATATACCGGAGTTTGGGTTTACACTGCTTGTTAGGCACTAGGAAATGCAGACAGATCAGTATTTTTTCCTGCTCTGAGATGACAGTTAGTTTTGGCATTGAAAGAATGTGTTTTTTCTTGAGCATGGATGAACCTTTGTTTTAAAGCATATTATCTGATTTTACTTATCTCATGTGAAATTAATCCTGTTAAACCCTTCCATCTTAATCAGATAATCAGTTACCTTTGATATAGTCAGATTCTTGTTGGTATTGACACACTTTACTGTTTTTCAAAAATATAAATAATTTCCCGATTTTCTCAAGTATTACAAGCATAATTTGGTATATTTCTGTGACCTACATTGTTGTACAGGCATAAATTGATCCAAAAGATTCATTAGGGCAAACCAATACTCGTTCCTCATTACAGCAACTTCCCTCTAACTCCAAAGCCCTTCTGTACCTCTCGGACTACTAAAAGGTGTAGAAAAATACATGAGATTTGTTGTTTGCCCTAGAGGCCTCTGTAGTGATGTATTTAAGCAGTCATTTGGTTGTGTAGCAGAAAGTTCCTGCATGTTGATCACAGCCTACCTTAGTCATGCCTGGGAATTCAGCTACCAAACTTCACGAGATTTTCAAAAGCTCTCATGTCTGAGCCCGTTTGTCTCTGTGCATGTCGCTTCAAAGGCAGATCCATCTTTGAACCCTCATTCACTTAAGCCTTTAGAACTTTTTAAAAATAATTTTAGGAAGACATTTTTTATACTGGGAATCACTATTTCTGTGCAGTGTAGTTTTTGTTTCCTTGCACCCAGAAATCATGAAAATATTTTCTGTTTCTCTCAGACACAAACAGGACTTCATTTTCAGATTCTACTCAAAAAAATTCCATCATAAATGATATTTTTAAGGTATCAGCCATGGATAACTGGGAACTGGAACAGAAACACACATGGCACGTGACACACTGCTTCTGCTAGCATTCTTACTACGTGTTCTATTTTTATATCTCCTTTTTCATTATATATGCAACTGTACTATATGAAAAGCTTTTTTCTGCTTTTTCTAAGAATGGTGTTGCAGAATAGATACGTGTCCTGCAGTAGTAATCAGAATATTGTAGGTAAAGTAGCCTTATTTAAGTTCTTGCTATTTCATTTTGTGTATTTAGGCTTTTTTATGTTTTCCATTGGGCTTTTACGAGTAATTGGATTATGAATTTCAATCCTGTGCAAACACATTTCATTTCCTGAGTTTGGATTTTCTGGGGTTTTTTTCCTTTCTGTTTCCTTTGTGAAAACTGGCTGATCCTCTATTTAGATCTCCATCTTCAACCTCCCAGGAGAATGGAGAAAAATCATTCTGTAATAATGTTGAAGTATACATCACTAACAAAATGTCGTTTATGCAGTTCATGCTTCACAGTATGAAAAGCTTGAGCCTAAGGCACAGAGACCTAGTTTTGTTTTGGTGTGGTTAATTATAAAACTTGTGAGCTGTAGCAGCACTGTGATGTCTGACAGTGAAATGAGCCACCATTGCTCTTACATTTTGAAAAATGTGTTTTGGTTATATAATCAGGGATAAATTAAAAGCTGAGTAACTTGTGTGAAAAAAATGCTTTGCATCTTTGTCTGGACAGACTTCAGAAGATCGTATCTATCTGGTTAAGCAACGTATTGTGATTGCATTTTAACACGTGCAGTTTGTCTCAGTGTTGCAAAGATAACACAAAGTCATTTTTACATTGCAGCCAGTGCTGATACATATATTTGAATTCACATTAATGAAATTACAGGATGACAAAACATGGACTTGCGTGGTAATTAAATTAAACTGTGGTTCAGAAAAAAATATGTCATTGCTAACAAAAGACTCTTCAAGAAAAAGTGATGCTTTCTTATACCACACCTAGAAAAAGCCTAGAAGAACAGCTGCACCTTGCAGCTTTCTAGGATGATAATACAGGCTGGGCTCTAACAAACAGAAATTGATGAGTTTGAGTGCCGCAGTGAAGACACATTGCTAGCAGCTGCCTCACGGACATTTCAAAACCAAGATGCCACGTTCTAGCTCAAGCCTCTCAGATAGACTCAGCTGCCACAGTCACATGAAGTAGGGGAGAATCTAATGACCAAATGTAAAGGCTTTATACAAAAGGTCAAAAAGACCTTTTAAATCAGAAATCAGTTTTCAACACTTGCAGTTCACTGTTCATGCTGGCAGCAACTTCACTGTTTCTCCGTGGTGTACCATTTCAAAATAACATTTCTCCAAAAAGTCAATGAAGAAAGCAGATTTCCACATGAATCTTATCCTGTTAGTCCTCTGTTTTCACAGTAATTCCAACCTTAGATGTACTCTGAACAGCAGCATAATGTCATTGTGTGCAAAAGCAGCAGTAGTTACTTGGAAGCAAGATCAGAAGAGAAAGACTGGGGGAGTAAATTCATGGTATCCATAGTCTAGGGGACAAAATATGAATAACAGAAATGATCTCTACTGTGCCTAATAATAACCAAAAACCTATGCAAAAATAAGCTCATACTTTTTTCTTTGTGATCTTTTAGTTCAGTTGGCTGTTTTAAGTGCTCTCATTTTCTTGCAGACCCACATGTTCTACTTTCTTATGTCTTCAGAGACAAATCTACTGCTGACTATTTTTTTTTCTTTTTCTTGTTACTTTTGTCACCCTTAATTTTATGGGTATCCCTGGTTCTGCATCCTTGTGTCATCATGGATTCCCCCAGCTCCAGTCATCCTGTGTGTATTCTTTGTGTTTCTCTTTGAGCTTATACTTTAACATTATCAGATCCTCCCACTCATCTGCTTGCACACAGATAGGCAGTTATACCAGGACCTAGGCTCTTCAGTGTAGTATGATTAAATCTCCATATTAAATGGCAGAGTTTGGAAGTCATTCACAAGAAATATCTAATAGAGTTAGGTGGCTGCAAGTTCAAGCGGGCTCATTTTCCTGTCTCCTGAGCAAGGACAGATGGATACAAGATGTTTCAATGAGCTGGGCTTAGCAAATTTCTGTGGCTTGAATAGTTTATGGCAAAAGGTTTCAGTTAGGAAATGATGCTGTTTTCAGGGCACTGATTTAATTCAAAGGTCAGATAAATGGAGTGTGCTATCCAGATTTTAATATATATTTCCTGAGAAATTTCAGAAGACTTATTTATTGTGCATAATAAAGATTCTTCATGAAAAGAACTGTGTAGAGTAAGTAGTAAATAAGCTGCATTGTCAAGAACAATAGGTATGAATGTATAAGTCAAAATCTTGTTTGAACATTTCCATTTCAAGGGCTTTTTTCAACAGCATCAGAACAAGAAAATTATTGCAGGAATTTGCCTGTCCTGCTCTACTGCCAGACTTGAAATAGTAGAAACCTGGTGCTTTGGGTAACAAGCATCACCTCACTACAGGTTACCTCATGATAGCCTTGCCATGGCTCTCAACATTAATTTATGATTTAGAATGGCTTGCCAAGTTGCCAACACTCATTTAAGCCAAATTGAACCAAAGTCTTTTGGGAAGGAAATTGGGTATACAATAGGAATCCACAGAGATTACAAGGAACAGTGCCTGACAATGTGCTTTCTATTTGGAAGAGACCTTTTCCTGTAACTGAAGGAGGAGATTAAAGAAGAGCATAATTAATGTTAGCATCTTTCATATTACAACATACAATTACCATGCTCACAGCGTGTGCTTGTCATTATGTAAAATTGACCTTTACAGCTCACTCAGTATGTTAGCTAACATTTTGCATATCACAGAGCTGCCTAGGAAACCGTATTTTGCT
The DNA here is from genome assembly GCA_013397775.1 of Eulacestoma nigropectus. NCBI lineage: Eukaryota > Metazoa > Chordata > Aves > Passeriformes > Eulacestoma > Eulacestoma nigropectus. The sequence goes on along the minus strand of VZTE01005845.1, from coordinate 370,673 downwards.
CTTACCATGGTCCTACAAAAGCAGCTTCTGACAATGTGTATGTATTCTGCTATTTTTTTAAATTCTTTTTCTCCTTGGCTAACAGTTTACAGAAATCTGTCTGCTGTACTCACATGTATGTGTTTGGTTTTTTTAAGTGCCTTGCTACATGGGAGTCCTTCCTAGCATCTCAATCAGTGGATCTTCATGTGGAAGAAAATTCTGAAGACAGGCCTTGAGTAATATCTCTTTTCCATGCAGTTTCTCCCAACCAAAGTGCATTATGTGAGATCAGATGTATTATTAAATTTAACTGTTAGATTCAGTGAAATGCAGGAAACCAGCGTATTGAACACTCAGGTATTCTAGTCCTGAAAGACATTTTGAAACATGCTATGTATTGCTTTATATTGCTTAGCTGTGATTTTACATATTTTTATGCATTTGCATACAATTGTTTTCATAAATATTATGTAATTTGGATATAAAGTATTTTAAATATGTAAAAATAGCTCAATTTTAATAAAAATTTTAATAAGGAAACTTTGTCATCATTCTGTATCCTAGTCTTTTTTAGAAGTATTTTAGTGTTTTAGCATACTTCCTAGATTCTCTTTCTTGAGTAATTTCTTGTACTTGTAGCATTACCTTGTGTAGTCTTCAAGGGCTAGGACTTTAGGATTATTTTCATAGATCTTGCTAGTTGCCCAAAGGCAACAAAGGACATAAAGATGCCAAACATGTTTTGTGAGATTAATGCTGCTTTAAAGTATTGTAATTTAGTTTTCAGTTTGCAGTATTTACATGTCTATTAGACATCTTCAATTTGACATTTTTTAAAGGATAAAGTGACAGTTCATGAAACAGACTGTTTGTACAGTGACATCATACAATGACAACGCTGATGCCAACACAAGAACTTCCGTTTGGAGTTTGCAGGGTGAAATCTGCTGCTGCTGTGGCTGACCCTCCTGTAGTCCTTAACTTCTTCCCTCTTTAGATAGTCAGTGTGGAAGAGAAAGGGTTAAGAAAATAAAAGAGGTTTGCATTAAAATGATCAGCTGATTCACTCATGCAATATGCATTAAAGTCTTCCAGTCACTGAATTATTCCACCCAAAGGTCCTCCAGACTGCAGCTGTAGTTTCTGCAGTTCTCCCTGGTGGTGAAGGTCTGAGCAAGCCACAAGCTCTTTGTGGAAGGAGTGAGGTGCAGGATCAGAGACAGCCTAACCAGGGCTCTGGCCTTGCAGAAGAGCAGGGCTTCAGCCATCGCCTGCACATTTTGTGGTGGCATTTTGTGAGCTTGCTCTGATCTGTCATCTAACGGCTGCAGGGGACAATTCCAAAGCACATGGCTGCTAATCCAGGGTGGCTGTGGACCTGCCCAAGCTGGGCAAGGATTTTGTGGCTTTGATCTTAAAAAGTGTATATTGCAAGTAAGATCTGGAATACCAGCATGACCTTTTCAGCAATGCTAGGAAGAGTGTTCTCATGCCCCCATGAAATAGTAGTGAAAGCTCGGCTCTTTTTTTTTCATCGTTAAAGTGGCAGTTAAGATGCTCCTGAAATCCTGTGGGGAGCATGCATCTCTCCCAGTGTGGACAACTGCCCGTGCAGAGGTGAGTCTGTGTTAGGAGGAGGGTAGTGCAGTGCTGAAGGGCTGTGCCTCACAGGGTCTTCTCCAGCCGTGCTGGCAGTGGATCCTTGCAGGAGGTAGGGAAGAACAACATGGCTGGACTGTGCTCTTTTCCCTCTCTACCTTCCTGATGATTACTTTTTAACATGAGAACTTCTGTCAATGTGCTTAATAGCCTTAATGGCTTTCCCTTTCTTTTTTTTTTTTCATATAAACTCATAGGATTTACCATGCTGAATATCAATGAATTCCACAACTTAATATGTAGGGAAAATCAATTCGTTCTGTGATTTCCTAAACCAGCTGCCCAATAACTTCAGGTAATGCCTTCTGCCTGTTAAATTGTGAGAAGAGATGAGCAACTGTTTCCTATTTGTCTTCCTTGTGCCACTCAAGAATTTACAGACCTCTAGTGTGTTTTCCAAGTACTGCCTGTTTTCCCAGAGGAAAAGCCATAGCTTAATACCATATTTTACAAAAAGCACTTCACATCTGTGCTCATTGTTACTGCTTTTCTCTGTATTTTCTAGTTCTGCTGCAACCAGTATTCAAAATGCAGACACACCAGAAATGTACGTGTTGTCATAATTATGCTTTGATTTTTGTCATCATAGCCCTAATTTATTTTTTTTTAAGTACCACTGAATGCTGAGCTGCCATTCCACAGAACTGTCCACTTACATTAAGAGCTATTCTGAAGGTTACTGAATAATTTAATATCCATCAGTGTGTATATATAGGAGAATTGGCTTTTCCCCAGTGAGCATTTATTTGCATTTATTAATACTCAGTTTAGGCTGCTCTTTTTAGCTCCTAATCTCTCTGTAGTGTACAGTTCTATAAACAGGATTGCAACAAGGCAGACAGCAGTAACACTCTGAATACCAGATAAGCGAAAGTTCAAGGAATTGAGCTTGAACAGGCCTACTGGAAGGATAGAAATATTTAAGTGTAACCAAGAATTACTACCATGCTGCTAATTTAGGCACCTCTAAGGACATAGAGTGCCAGGTTAGCTGACATGGGGAGTGCCAGTGTGTGCTGCATCGATTTTACCTGTACAGTCTGCCAGACTAGGAGGTTGCTATCCAAGACACTCGGGAATCAGAAGCACCATTGGACATTTTGCATTCTTGGTTAAACATTCATTATGTTCATGATTTATTTTTAATTTCTTTTTCTCTTTAGCTAGGCCGTAACTTATGGTGGAAAGACTTTAACAGTCAGTTTTATAGAGGCCTTCTTGTGACCATGTATTTATTTTCCTGATTTTTTAGTAGCTCTATCATCATGTAAAAATAAGGTCTATTGTTAAGTACAATCAAACATTGTCCTTTTTGTGTCATGCAAATACTTCTGAAACTTACAGTTTTAGGAAGTCTACTGCATATTTAGACTTATTTCCAAAGATTTTTCTTGTATGGAATCTCGCCTTCCTTAGGCTAATGATTAGAAAGTGCTTAAGCTATTTGATTACTCAGAATCAGTCTGCCTCTTACTGGATTTTCATGCTGCCTCTTTGTATTTCAGTGGTTCATATCTAGGGCTGTAAACAATGCATCTCTCTCTTGTTAGACTGAAAACACATACAAAGAAAAGAACAAAAACCTTCTCTGGTACCTAATGGGGAGCTGTCACCAGAGCAAATTGCTGGTAGTAAAGGTAAAACAGGGATGTGGATAAGAAGTCAGTGGCTCTAAGTGCTGAATGATTTTAAAGGGTTACCTGATACAGATTCCATACCTTTACAACTGGTGTGTGGCAAGATGTATGTCCAGAGAAAAAAAGAAATAAATACAGGTTCTTCTGGCCCCTGCTGCTGTCAGCCTATACCCAAAATAGTGACCTTTCAAAAAGATTTGTGCTCTATGTATTGAATTTTTTTCATTTACCTGATAGCTGTGGGCAGGATTTCACTTCTAGCATCACTAAAATAAGGATAATGCTGGCATAAATTAATCATGAAATCAACCTTTGAGCAGGAGCTTTGCAGGCCGCAGTATCCAGTGGTTTTCTTCCATATGTCTAAATCACATTTTCATATCACACATCAGCACTGCCCACTATTTTGGACAAACAGTCACTTGAACCTTCATGAAGAATGGATGAGGGCAGAGGTGTATGTAATAGGCTACTCCGATATGTTTTAAATTTACTCAAAGAAAATGGCTAAATAACCCTTTTTCTAACAAATGGAGGAGCTCCTACCTGCCAGCTGGTGTGGCTGACTTGAGTGAGTACAGGATGAGATTGTAAAACCTTTGCAGAAGGCACCTGGAAGCAAAACATTGATAAAGCACTGCATAGCTTTGAAGCTTTTACTGTGTGGACCTGCTGTTAACTGGCTGCGTGTCCCATAACCATCATCTTTACTCTAGTCCTGCTGTCATCGTGGGGAGAGAGAAGCCTTATCTATGCAATCCCACAGAGGCTCCTTATTGAATACAGTGATTGAAAGAAGTGCTGGCCAACAGGATGAACCATAAACTCCTTCACGAAACCCACTGTGTTGCATTTTCAAGCTGCAACAATGTTTGGATGCAGCCCCCACTGTTGGCAGGGGCTTTGCCCCACTGGGAGGAACAGAGAGGCAACAACTCATCTGAACCTGAAAAGGACAGACACAAACTTTCAGCAGATTTGGGAGGTTTTGGGGACCTGAAAAATGAGGGTACATCCTGGTTTAGGTAAGACATACAATTGAAGAATTGAAGAAATGAAGAACAGTAAGAGGATGTCCTTGTTTAAAGTATAATTGGAACAATGTATCAAAACCCATTGTATTCATTTTCCTACGGGCAAAAAGCCATATCTGAGGTTTGAAATTTTTTACCTGGACTGTGACACGACAACGAGTTTTCAGCAGGAATAATTTATTTGATAGTTGTATTGCTTAGAAGTTTAGTTAAGGAATAAGCATTATTATGTCTGCATTAATATTTAACCAAGAGTTGGCAGAAAGCCATTAACTCTTAAAGCCAAACTAAGACACTTCCTTGGAATCAAAGCAACATTGCATATGTGACACGGGGAAGATTGACTGTTCTTTAAGTAATTGTTATAACACTATGGCTTAAAGAGCAACTGAACAGCCTTTTTGAATTAACTCTTTCAATAGGTGTAATGTTACAATGTGATTTTCTCCTTTTATTTTTTTTCAAAGTGGAGAATCTCACCAGGCTCTTTTTGCAATGAAAACAAATAAGATGTTTATTTTTTTATTTGTACCCTGGAGTTGTGTTCATTTAAATAATAAATAATAAATTAGGCTTTCACCAGGAGGTAAAGAAATAGTAGGTAAAATGAGAGCTGAGCAAGATGCTCTGTGCATGTACAACTATCACAAAGCTCCTCACTTCTGAGTGAAGAAATGTTTTTTGACTCGCGCACTGCATTATTTGTCAGGTTAGAAGACAAAACCAGAGCTGCTGTGAACATCAGGACCTCCTGCCCATGAGCCTGTGAGAATTGCTTGGGCCCCACAAGGATGGTACCAAGCCCTAAAGGCTGGCAGGGTCTGTAAATGAGCAGCAGCTCACTGAAGTTTCGGAGTCACTACTGCTTTTTCATCTCTTTTCACTGCTTGATTCTTCAATATACACAGCACTAAAGTCCAAAGTTTCTGGCTAATAAAAGGTTAAAGAGGGAAATTTATGAGGGTCCTTTTGAACCTAAAAAATATTATATGAGTCTATGAAACAGAGTGGAAATTGACAGTAATTATATTATTAAGAGAAAAATTATCACAAGAATTCATTACATCCTCTCCTACTTTTGTCCACCTGCAATACCTTTTTGCAATAAACAAAACAACCTGGCAGATACTCAGCTGACATAAAAGCAAAGCTAAAGCAAGGTTAGAAAAAGATTTGTAATTTGGTTTTAGAGAAAATACCTGAATGAGAATAGCTTTTCAGAGACTATGCTCATTCACTGACAGGACAGGACAAATTTTATAAGTGAATTAATTGTGATAGCTTCACATTGTAAAGTAAGTTGTTCAGTATTTATTGGTGCATTCCAGATGTTCCTTTATTCCTATGATTGCACCTGTTTTGTTACCATCTCATTGTAGAAAAGAAAATTAATGGAGAAGTATAAAAGGGGAGGTGCTAAAGCAGAAAAATCAACTATCATTTTCTGTGGTGATGATTATGCACTGTGACACTCAACTGTTAAAAGAATTTAAAAATATTTTACAAATACAGTTGTGCCTCATTTTGTGACATACAGGTATAGCAAATTAAGAAATACACTTCTGCTAAAGGCTGAACCTAGAACCTATTTCTATTAGCCCCTTCTTCATGTGTGGGTTTTTGCTGAAGCAGAGAGACTCTCAGTAAAGATGATCATCAACCCTATCCAGAGTATCTAATACAGAATGGCAGTACTGGGTCAACCTGGCAAGTCTCAGCCAGGTTCTTAAAACCAAACTGAAAAACCCATGCCCTATCTGGTTAAAATGCAGAGATGCCAATGGAAGACATTCCCTGGCATTGTTTACCTTCTTTTTTCCCTTTCCATAAGGGCTGTAAAGCCACTTCTGCCCCTGGTTCCTGCTCACACACCAAGCACCTCGCCCAGGTTTAATAAGGACTTTTACAGCCGTGCTAGGACAGGGTACAGGGTCCCCAAACTGAGGAGCTGGCTCAGAGCAGGGTGTGGAGGGCTGGGAGCCCAGCACATGCTGGGGAAAGGTAACTCCCTTTCTCCTGGCTACCCCAGTGCTGAGAGAGGTGCCGAGGAGCAGAAGGAGATACTGCACTTTGTCTCTTACATTCTGGGAGTGGGACAAAGATAACTGGCATCTGTCACTTGGATTGCAATCTATACATAGATTTCAGAATATAGAAAACCAGAAAATAGGATGGAAGGAAAAAAATACCTTGGATACAATTAGAAGGATATTTGCTTTCATAGTTTAAATTATATTTAGCTTAGTTTTTAACCCTTTACTTGAAATGTTCCTGTTCCTACATTATATGGCTTGCTACCTACATCAAATGTGTGTGTGTGTGAGAAGTTTGTGAGGGTTGCCATGGGAATTCTGTCTTCCATGCTTGGAAAATCATCTGCAATTTGACAAAGCTCATCAATGCTATTGCTAGATATGTTCATTTGCCCTTAGAGGCATTTGTCTTCTGGATGACCTTTATGGAAAAAAGTACTATTTCATCTCTGCTTTGTAATATGTCATCTCGTTTATGAAAAGTATTTATTTAGAACAAATAAACTGCAAGGTTTTGAATATTTTCCTTTGGAGTCCCTCTCCAGTAACATGGATCCAGATGTTAGATGATTCTAATTCATTATTTGTGGTACAGCTATTTTATTAATTTATTTGTATTAATTTTAGTTTTAAAAAAATGTAAGGTCAGTTCAGAGCAGAAATGAGTCTCTGAGTAATTCTAAGCATCCAAATTCATTTATATGGTGCCTCTTCGGTTTTTTAGTTTGTTCATTTATTCTGAGATATGTGAACATTCCCGATATAATTGGTGACCACGCCATCACCATGCTGGGATCCAGAATCCATGGAAATGAATGAAGAGACCAAAGACTGTTCAGCTGTTCTAATATAAACTCTCCCAACTAAGCAACATTCAAATTATTAATAGTGTTTGGGGAGAATATGCTCATTGAAAAGAAACAGGAGCAGAAAACTATAGTCAGCAGTTACTGATTACTTACTCATATATTTGGTAGTGACCGAAGCCTTTCTGCCACCTTTTGCTAAAAGGTTGGAAGGTGATTTCAGGGGGAGGGGGCAGCATTTTCCATTGTTTTATTTAAATTATCTCGGCTGTTCTTCAGCAGTAGCAACGTGTTTAGAAGGGAAGCAATAAAGTCTTAATTATAGGGCAGTGTAACAGCTAGAAATGCATATTCTACTGCTACATGTTCTTCAGAAGAATGTAATCAATTCACACTGTTTTTGAATGATGTTTTGTATTGTGATCTTGTAAACAGATCTTAAGATAGCCAGTTTATAAAGACAGCTAAATCTCTGTAATTATGAGAGCTGAGCTTTTCTCCCAGTTAATCCTAAAAGAAAAGGTGGCGGCTGGAGGTGCAGCAGCTTTGATTTTGAACCCCCTACTGAAGTAAAAGACTGCTAATAATTTGAAAGTGGTTTTGGTTTTTTTGAAAGAAGATTGTACATCCATTAAACAACATACACAACTAAATGTGGTATGTCAGAGATGAACTTAAAATGGTGTTTCTGTAATGCCAGATCACCATGACTGTTCATATAGCGAACAGTGACACATTGTTTTGGATTTCATGAAATCCAAGTAAGAAAACATGAAAACAGAGTTGACAGAATTCAGCATTTTCAGAATTTGTTTTGTTTTGTATTATTTAACTAGTGGGCAGTGGCTTCTGATCCACAATGTGAGGTCCAGTTGAAAGCTCAGATCTCTTTTGAAATGTAATCCTGGGTTTTAAACACGCTACCAACTGAGGCTGATAATGTACTATCCATGAAAAACTTAACTAATGTTTCATTACAACAGATTTTTTTTGGCAAGATTCCTTGCCATGGAGATGGAACTATAGGATATCCAGAGTATATTTCATTCTATGGGGTGAACTTTGAAGAAGCTGGGATCAATGGATAAATCACAGTTTTAACAGCTCTACTTCATATCTATAGCAAGGTAATTAACGTTGTCTAGTGAAAAAAAGTGCAAATTTTAAAGGATCCTGAGTAAAGTCCAAGGGAGGTACACCAGCCTCTGCTCGTCCCTTTTGCAGAGACATGTCCAGTGAATGCAGGGGCTGAATGTTGGTGAACATGGAACAATCCTACCCACGAGCCAGTGGCACAAAGGTGCCATTGAACCAAATTTTGGTTGCTGAGGTAGAGCTCCGTTTTAGACTGTAAGTCCCTCTCTCCTTTGCCACTTCCCAGCAAACTTGAGCACAGCTGTCAAAAAGCTGATCAACAAGCTGAGAGTTTCCACATTCACTACCCGAGTGTCATTTGGTGTAGCAAGAGCTTCTCATCTTGGACTCCCATGTCAAAACTTCTGATGAGGCTCCCTGTCCATCTTATTTAACATTTCTTTGCAAGGACATATTCGTATTTTAATGACCAGGGAAAGAAGGTGTGCCTGTTTGGGGAATACTATGTATTTTAAAACCACATATTATTGTTCCGAAGTGAACACTATTAGAACAAACTATAAATTGCTTTGCCTTATCTCTGGAAGTTGCTTAGGACACAGTGATATCCCCACCCTGTGGCAGAGGGCAAGAAAAGCTTCTCTTTTTCCTAAGTCTGCAACAAAACACGCATAGTAGGAAGGAGAAAGGCTGTCAAGTCTCTTGGCCTTTTCTGTTTTTTAAGTTTTATCATGTACTTCTGCAGCATATGGGTATAACTAATTACATTTTCTGAGCAGATGTGCAAAAGAGGGATTGATATGCCAAGGCTGGTAAATGTCCAATGAGGAGGCAACTGGTGTGCCCAAGACAGATTTTGTAAATGAGACATTTACGGAAATGACGAACGTAAAACATTTCATTTTAATATGTTACTCCTGAGGTTAAAAGAAGCTCAAGTCCATTGTCAATAGGGAAAAAATGTGTAATGTGTCTCCATTTCTACTTTTAGAAAAAAAAAAATTGTTTCAAAATATGTGGAGTATGTTGGGATTTTTCAACTTCTTTCTTCTCTCCAATTTTCTACTTACTGTTGTAAAAGAAAGGTCAATAGGCAGGTATTTGGAAGGAAAAAACAGGTTAAATTCCTCTCATGCACAAAAATAGGATTTAAAAAAATGGGGGTTTTGAATGTTAAAATGAAGAGTCAACTGATTAATGAGAATCTGTACACACTACATCTGATCAAAAGAGCAAACCTGGAATTAACGTTGTTGCTCCTTGATGCAGTATGTCAAAGCAGATTTGACTGACCATTCAGACGTGATCAGTGGCACAGCAGCTAAAGCTGCTGAATGTGTACCCAAACCACAACAAAAGCCTTATGGATTCTGTCCTTAAGAAATACACAATCCTGTTGTCCTACTTCAGTATTAAGCTGTTGGGAAAAGTCACTTTGCAAAATAAAATAAGACATTATTTGTTATTAAAAATGGTATTTTTCTCCAAACGTTACAGCCCTTTTGTAAATTAGTACCTCTGATCATGTAACTCCCTGAGCCCAATCTAGATATGTTCCCACCTGGCTGACTCTAGGGGGTCTTCTTTTGTTTCCCTCATTTTGTTTTTAGACAGAGCTTAAGGAGATTTGAGAAGTTTGTGTATTCTCTGCAGAGAAAGAACTCAAGAGGAAGAGTATTTTGCCTCTTGAAGTGACTCAGAGTTGTCACCCTTTTTATTCCCCCTGTTAAGTCTCTTCATTATTATTCACATAGCTCAAATCTTTGTATTCACCTTCTCCAATTTTCAGGTGCTTTTCCTTCATAGTTAATTTCTTTCTTCATTTCAAAATTCTTCATTTCCCTCTGACACCATGTAATATTTATTACATCAGTGCTAAAGCTGCATGAATAATTCATCAACTATTTTGCTTCTTTTCCTATTCAAGTATGGTCCATAATAATTCACTTGAAATATTCATTATTTGAAATGTGTCGCTGAATATTTTTTGCAAATAATTCTTGGTCTGTGTACTGTTCAGAGGTGCAAGCAAAAACCCAAGTGGCAAAATCTCAACTTTGATCCAACCATCCCCTGATGGAAGCTTTCCTTCTTATCTGGTGTTTGGTGCATTTGGTGAAAATGTCCCCACTTGCAACTGGCTTCTTGAAAATACTCAACGTTCACTTCACAAGTTCTGATATAGAAGAAAATACCCACCAAATATGTGAATATTTTTTATACTGCTTGGAATGGAAGGACATTAGAGTCAATGGGCTGTCATGCTCTCTTTATTCAGGTACTGCCTTTGCTCCTCAGCACCATCAAACAGCAGCGGTTACACCAAGTGATAAGTTCCTTAAAAGTGGAATGTACATTTGATTTACATTCTTCTCTGTGAGGGTAGTGAGGCCTCGGTACAGGTTGCTCAAAGAAGTTGTGGATGCCCCATTCCTGGAAGTGTTCCAGGCCAGGTTGGATGGGAACCATGGTCTAGTGGAAGGTGTCCCTGCCCATGGCAGGGGAGCTGGAACTAGATGACCTTTAAGGTCCCTTCCAACCCAAACCATTCTATGGTTCTATGATTCTACACAGCCAGAGATAACACTGATACCAAGAGCAACAGCAGTGCTGGGGTTTCCCTTGCAGCACTGATTCTGGAGTGCAGACATGCAAACCAGAGGCTTCACTTTTATTCGGCCATATATTTTTCAGCCACCAGTGGCAGCCAGGGTGTTCTGACCTCTGTTTACACAGATGAGGGATACCACACTTTGGGGAGTGAGGGGCTGAGCTTTCAGGAGTTTGAAACCTAAACCAATCAGGAGGTCACATTTCTACACCTTATAAACAGGTGGCAGTACTTTCTTGGCTACTTTGGCTTCTTTATGGAAAAATTGGTGCCAGAAATAAAAAAGTGACAAGTTTTAGTAGTAGCAAGGCATTGTTTATTTCCAGGCATTTGTGTAAGCATCTATGTAAACACTGCAATCCTTAGATTGTCAGCTTTCAAGGCCCAGGTGTTTTGGTTTTGTTTTTCAGTTTCATTGAGAAAGCATGAACACAGCAGATTTTCTGCTCCAAGGTTGGAACTCCTACTTGCCGCTACAGTGGAATTAATATTTACCTTGGCACAGGTATTTTTGGTATGTCCTAGGGTGCAGGCTATTTGTGTTTGTAGCAGGAGCAAGTACTCATTGCAAACTCAGGGCTAGGCCCCATAGAAGTGTTACCTGTAAACTGCAGTAAAGATTTTTGTGAAATACTGTCAGATGTGAAGTTAGTTCTCAATTACATTTCTCTTGCAGTGAGAAGGCTGCTTTTAATTTAATTGCAAATTAAAAGTTCAATCATTTACTGCTTAATATTCCCAATTCAGCACTAAATGAACATTAAGTGATATAACTGCTGCTGAGGTCCCTGACCAAATTGTAAAAGGAAGGATGGGGGCAATTTTTCAAAGCATCAGGGCTCGGTCTGTGCTTATGTCAGTTTTCCACCTCCTCCTTTCATTAGCAATGCTAAGCTGAGAGTCCTGACCCTCAGGGTTTGCTCCTCTTGAGCAACAAAATTAGAAGTGAAATGAGTGTGGCAATCTGCTGCAGTCTGTGAGAGCTGCCAACTGTACCTGTGCTCTGCAGAGGCTCTGGGAGTGTGTCCAGGGCGGCAGGGAGAGAAACACTGAGACGGAGAGGCAACATGTATCTAATGGAGCTGTGCTTTGAAGAGGACCAAGGGCTTTGGAGAGGACCAAGCGAAGGTACTCTCTTGCACACTGAAGAAAACAAGTGTGACTAACTTAGAAGACAGAAGAAAACAAACATATTTCTTTCTTTTGAATTCCTAGGAAGACCTTGATACTTAGAAATATATATACAAGGAAAACCACAAAGTAGAAAAACTGTACTGAGAAGTAGCCTGTAAATCATTGCCTATAAAGCTGTGACTTTTGGGAATTGTGTCTTTTTTTCTGTTAGGCTGAGCTGTCACACACCATAACCAGATGCTGTGGATGAATGTGTATCCTGTAATTAATTATTACTTATTGTTTTTCTGTCTGACCCCTGGAGTTGGTTTTTACAAACTGCAAATTGTCAGAATCTGACTCGCACTCAGTGCTACTGAAAGTGGGAAAGATAAGAAGAATTCACTTAGCAAATACAGATGATGAAATCAAATGTCACATTTTATTACATATTTTCATTCCATCTGTCTGAGCAATTTTAAATGTCAGATTTAAAGAAGTGCCAGCAGGCCATGTCTTTCAGGGATGCTTGCGCATGGCTGCACTCGCTTTTAGCATTTCCTTTCTATTAAGAGGATAATTTGGTGGCATGGTAAACTCCTAGAAGGATGCAAGAGCACGCATGTTTGCAGTGGGACACTCCCTCACGCTCCTGCCCCTGTGCCAGCTCCTGGAGAGTGCACTGGGAATCACCACTTCTTGACTTCCCTCTCCCTAGCTCACATGATTGGTTTTCATGGCACTGCCCCAGCAGGGAAGCTGCATCATGGTTTCCATGCAGCATTTGAAGGTCACCATCGCTCACCTCCATGCTGCTTGCTAGTAAGACACTACAAGAGCATGCCTCTTACTGTGGGCTTTCTATCACTCACATATTTCTCTTGTTTACCTACCAAATATCGAGGCTTAGGAAAACTGCAGATTATGTTTAAAGTACTTCTGTTTCCATCAGTGAGGCAGAGGAATGGTGGCAGTGGTTAGGTATGAGGTTGGGGTGCCTTTTTTAGCTCCAGTGAGCACCCAGGCTGCACCTATTTCGTTCCGGTTTTTGCTGGGGACAATACCTGCCTTGCTTGCCAAGGCTGTCTGACCAGCCAGATGCTCTGGGCCCACCCCATCCTCCTCACCAAAGAAGGAATTGAATCCACATCAGCCCAGAAGTCCCTCAAAGACTGTGTGTTTTAAAGTTCACTTCAAACTCAAAGCATCTCTGATGTATTTTTTGCTTCAAAAATGCTGTGAAAAAAATGAACAGGAAAAGAAATTCCCAGAGGAAATAACAGTAGAGAAAAAAAAATTGGGAAATGGAACACAAGGAGATAAAATAAAAAATGTAGAGAATCTCCAAACAAAGAGTAGAGAGGAGATGAGAGAAAAAGAGATAATGAATAAATAAATAAATGGTACATATTACATGTCCAACTCCCGCTCTCTGTGCCTGCTCAGTGGCACTCCAGCTCTAATGCACAGAACTGGCACTGCACAGGCAGGAGAGGTTTTTTCTCCTTGGTAAAATCTGACTGACTTTCAAGGGGGACAACGGTACTATACAGGACAATCTGTTACTGCCCCAGTATTATTGCAAGTAATGTATGAACCAATGAGCTGCCAGGACTACCTCTGTTGCCATATCCACCCCATGAAACAAAATTCTCATTCCATTCTTCTCCCTTTGCCATTGTCATGGTTTAACCCCAGATGGCAACTAAGTACTTGGGCTGCTTCGTGTAAGGCTTGTCCTCCTTTGGTTCAGGTGGCTCCTGCTACAGTAATTCCATAAAATGCAATTCAACAATTTAAAGCTATTTCCATTACAATGTCCACTCCCAGTTCCTTTGGACTAGACCACCATGGTTAACATTGCAATGAACTCCTCCCTTTACCCCTGCTCTGGCTTGGACTTACCCAGAGAGACTGCAGTCCCTCAGGGTTGTACCTGCCCCAGGTGCAGCCATTTCTGTGAGCCACCGGCTCTTCAGGGGCACACCTGCTGCTGCATGGATTTATCCACAGCCACAGTGGCTCTGAGGGGCAGCTGCTCCAGCACGGCCCTGTCCATGGGCCTCAGTGCCCTCAGAAACAGATCTGCTGCAGCACGGCCTCACCCACAGCCGCCGTCCCCTCAGAAAGCAAACCTCGACATGGCCTTGCCCCCGGCTGCAGTCCCTGCAGGGTGTTCCTGCTCTGCTGTGGGTTTATCCATGGCCACACG
>VZTE01005845.1:291453-355936 GCA_013397775.1 Eulacestoma nigropectus | reverse complement strand
GTCCAGTACAGCAGCACAGGAACAGCAGCGCTGCCCTGGCAGGTGCCACCCGGGCCATCGCCAGCGCTGGGATCAGAATGTCCCAGAGTGAGCGGATCAGCAGCACAGGCTGCAGCTGCAGCCAAAGCAAAAAGCAGCCACTAATGAGCCCTAGGCTCTAATGCACAGTGAGGCGAGTGAGCCCCATGGCAAGCACAGGAGCCTGCCAGTTATTAGCCAAACAGCAGTAACAGCTATGAATTCCATCAAGCACATTCCAATCAAACCTGCCATTATTTTGAAACCTTTGAGCCCTACAATGAACACCAAAAAGGGCTGTTGTAGTTTTACCCTAGATGACAACTAAGCACCCCACAGAGGTTCACTCACTACTCCCTGGTGGATGGGGGAGAGAATGAGAAGAGTAAAAGTGAGAAAACTCGTGGGTTGAGATAAAAACAGTTTTATAAATAAAGCAAAAGCCACACATGCAGGCAAGCAAAGCAAAACAAGGAATTCATTCAGTACTTCCCATGGGCAGGCAGGTGTTCAGCCATCTCCAGGTAAGCAGTGCTCCATCACACATAATGGTGACTTGGGAAGACAAAACATCATGACTCTGAATGTCCCCCCCTCCCTTCTCTTTCCCCCAGCTCTATGTGCTGAGCATGACTCCGTATGGTCTGGGATATTCCTTGGGTCAGCTGGGGTCAGCTGTCCTGGCTGTGTCCCCTCCTGAATCCTTGTGCACCACCTTCAGTCTCCTCACGGGAGTAAGGTGGGGAACAGAAAGGGCCTTGATGCTGTGTAAGTGCTGCTCAGCAACAGCTAAAACACCTCTGTGTTATCAACACTTTTCAGCACAAATCCAAAACACAACCCCAGAGCAGCTACTGTGAATAAAATTAACTATACCTCAGCCAAAACCAGCACAGCTGTCCTGTATGTAATTCCCTGTGAGAAGTTCACAACTTCTCAAAGCATGTAAAAAACTCACCCATGTTTCAGAGTGGAGAACATACAGTTCCCTCTACAGACACACACGTGCATTTCAGATGGACAGACCTTGAAAGGTGCAAAATTTCAGCCTGCAGATCCTTAGGACTGACTGAAAAAAAGGTTCTCTTCTTGTATCACAAATAACCAGCTACTTGGAAATACAGGCAATAAGTTTTTATGTGGTCTTCCAGGAAAATTTAAATTGCATTTTGAAGTTGAAATTTGCACTTATTTACAAGTGCTCACAATATCTTGCTTTAAAAAAAAGTTACTTCAGCTCTTTTTAACTGTATGTGTGGAGATAGGCATAATTGTGAAGGCATAACCAAAGATACTTATTCCTCTTGGGACTTAATTTTCTATATTGAATTAATTAGAGTTGGACTTCCCAATAACTAGAAGTTAAACTTTCATATCTGTGAACTGGAAAGCAAGATGGTAAATTGCCTTGGCTGCCTTTGAGGAACATAATGCATTTTTCAACCTTTCATTTAAAAGCTGGCAGTACAATGGTAACGGTCAGAGGAGAAGATGGCAAGCATTTATCAAGTTAAGGATCATTTAAAAAAATACTCCAGAACATATGTCTACTGGCGCCAAATATGTCACATATTTAAGCAACCATTAAACATAGTTTTGCTGAAAGAAAACACTGAATTTAATAAATACTCCATCTTTCCATACTAAATCTTTGTAAATACCTTGGTTTCTTTTTCTTGTTTAAACTTTTATCTTGATGCCTGATCCCTGCACATAATGCCAGAATAACGTAGATTATTAGGGGAGGTAACTCGAATATTGGGATTTGAACGTGAAAACTTTGCTGACTCCAGGCTACTATTAGTTTTGCACCCTGCCAGTGAGTAAAGTATGGATTAGACTTGCAGAAATACCCCCAACTGTGCTCATGCCTTGGGGAGGATTTAGATCAGACTGATTGTTCCAATAAGCCCCTGGTCTGGTGAGAAGTCACACTAGTAATTTGCATCTTCATAAAAGAATTAGCAGAGCTGTTGCTTTGAAGTTCAATTATCCATGTGCATGTTTAAAGCAGAATATTGGAAATGCATTGTGCTGTTTGCACAGCTGCAGAGAGCTGAATACACGGGATGTTTGCAGGTTTGCTACTGAACTTTCCATGCACCCAGGGAAACAGGGCTACTGGGAAATCTGCAGAAGACCTAAAACCATGGGCAGGCACTGAAGAGAAATGAAGCTCTGAAGAAAGTGTGTAACTGCATTTGTGGACATTGAGGACAAATTAAACAGACTACTTAAGTGTCATGAGGTGCCAGCTGGAGGTCTATAGTTAAAGCTGAATTGAGCTTTGAATTTAAATCAGGGGTTTGAGTTCATTATTTCTCTGGATGATGTGGCTTCCTTTTTTACCCTGTCTCAAAATTTACAGTACTTGCTCTTTGAGAACATGATGGATTTCCTACTAAATAGAAAGTAAATCAAGCAGTTAAGGATTAAAATTACACTGTAAAATAGGCCCCTTGTGAATTTAGATTTTGTTCAGAGTACTACTGATTTTTTCACATTGTTATCACTGTTAAAATTCAGTTATATAATACCAAAATAGCTGAAAAACACTATGAAAATAATTAATGTTTATACAATTACTGTGATCAACAGCTCATTTATACTTACAGGAGTTATTACAACATCAAAGCTTATGCAGCCTATTATCCCTCCGTGCCAGCACAGCCATTCAGTGCCACCATCCTCCAGGTTCCAGCTTTCCATGCTCCAGTACTTCCACTCAGAGGAGGGTGAGAGACACCTTGGCCCAGCCATTCTGGCCCTGTGCCACTGGGGAGCTCCTGCCCCCGAGGCTGCTCAGGTGTGAGTGAGCCTGCAGGGCTCTGTCACACTCCCTGCACTGGCACAGCCCTGCACTTCCCTCGAGGGCTGGGGCTGGATTCTGGTTGGTAGTTTGGCCCTTTAGAGCCTTGTCCTGTGGACCTGCCTCAGCTCTCCATGTGGAGCCCAAACAGTCCTAGGGGAAGCCTGGAGCTGCAGCTCCCACCGGGCACCACCTGTGGCTCTGGTAGCAAAGAGACCACTTGAAAAAGCACCTGAAAAACGCACTGATATTGGCCTGCTCACCTCAGTGAGAGATCCCACAGCTGAATGGGGCTTTAAGGAAACCACACAGCCTAGATTATCCACTAGGAAACAGGATGCACTGGGAGAAAAATTGATTTTAAAAAGATTTACCTAGGTAAACTGCAGCTATTGCTGTCTATGCAAGGCACTTGATGTATGTATTATTTTATGCCCTTCATCCCTACATAATTAACATAATATTTCATGGACCACTCTACTCCTTGCTGCTACTGTGCCACATGTTGGCTGCTGGTCATTTTTGCAAAGAACGGGAGGGATTGCTTCAAAAGAGACAGGCATGACATGTAATATTTATCTATGAGTGAGGAGGATGTTTTGGTATGGCTTTTACATTTATTGCTAATGACTAATCAAAGTTCCAGCTTGGCATGAGAAGATCAGCATTTCTAATTCACTGGCTGCCTATCTCTTAATCAAAGCACTATCTTAACATTAAGGATTCTGCAGCCTCTGGCATTTGTTATGGGAAGCTACTTCCTTGAAAACCTAAGAGAAACAGACAAATCTGATCACAAGAAAAAAAATATTACAGTTGTCATGTTATCAGAATTAAATGACTGCCTTTGAACACACTACTATTCCTATAGCAAAGAAAATTGCAAAGGGAAATACAAGTGAGGAAGGTTTTTTGAAATACAGTAAGTAAGGAAGGAAATTTCATGTATGAAAATCCAGGGTATTCTCCACAATTTCATGCAGTGATGAATCTTTGCCAAAAGGAACAGAATACCTTAAGCTTACAACTGTACATGTAATTAACCACATCAAAATGATAACCCACAGGAATACAACTGTTTGCCCCAAAACATCATCTCCTTGCATATTGTGGCAAACTATGTGATACATAATAAGCTTAAAATGTTACAGTCAGGTCTGCTCAGTTCACACAGTGTGTTCAGATAGCTATGTCTTCTCAAATGAAAAACCTCAGTGGAAGAGATAACAATATATTTATTTTATTAAAATACTACTGATTCTCAAAGAACTAAGTTTGTGAGTAATCAGATTTACTGCAGTTTATTACTTTTAATGTAGGACTTACTGGAAAAGCATCAGATCCTGATGTGGGTTACCTGTAGTGGGTTACTCAAAACCCCTGAGTAACCCACTACAACTGCTAATCAATATAAAAATTGATCCAGTCTCTTTCCACAAGTGTAAATAGAGCAAGTGTAAATGTTATACAGCTTGAATTAAAACACCCCCAAATTTTAACATTATACCTGATTTCTGGCTACTGCTAAACAGCTCTAGCCCTGAAGCTACACTTTCACTAAGTGCACCACAGTCTCTATACACTGCTTTTCAGTGATTGAAGTTCTCATAATCTACACATTCATTCATCTCTATTTAGCACTGCAATAAGTAATGTCTTTTCTCTGTATTATAATTTCTTTAATATTCCACACTGTTCACACTACTATTAAAAAAATAAAAAGGAAAAAGTTTTCCATAGTTTTCAATATTAGAAGGAATTCTGTCTGGCAAAGAAAACAACATGTAAGAAATAGCAGTGCATTACATTATGCCCTACTATGATTTATGTTATTTTCCTTAGCTGTTTATGATCCACACACTATTTTCTGTCTACAAAAATCATGTTTGTCAAACTTGCAATATTTTTGCCCTAATGAAGCAACTTCACCTCGTATTTTATTACTGACAAAATCCACTTTGACAAAACAACTTAAACCACAGGTCTGTTTTAATAAAGCATTTGTGTATTTAGTCAGGCAGAAAGCAGGAACAATGCCTCGTTCCTGATTTTCTCACTTCCAATCGGGACAGTTTAAACGGTAAATACTGCTAAACACCAAAGTAAGTCCCTAGTGAGAAAAGCCTCAGAGAATAAAGACTTTTGTCCCAAAATGTGCACATCGGAGAGAGGCAGCTACAAAGAGCCCAGTTCCAAGTTCAGAAGCTTCAACTTGCAAGTCCATCAGAAACTTTTCTTAACCATTCCTATTGACAACAGAAGGTGATTTCTGCAACACAGTATTTTAGGTCTTCCCAATAAAATGTCTAACACTGTGGGGGCCACAATTCCTGCTGAAACAATAACTTCTCCTTCAGAAGTGCCAGTGCCAGGACTGCTCCAAGCCCTCAGGAGCATCGGAGGGTGTCCATTGAATAGCAGGCACTCCTTGCACTGCTGTGGCAGGACAAGGGGACAGCGGATGGGTGACACCTTGAGTCATGGCACATGTCTGTGTCCAAATCCAGCAGAAGCAAAGAGGAGGCAGAGGAAATCACTAGGGTATAAAAATTAGCTCTCAGGAGCCAACAATGACATTTGTAGAATTAAAAATAAGTCTGTTGTAACACCCACATGCACAGAAGGTGTACTGTGGACAGAGTCACAAGTGGTTATGAACAGTACACAGTACTTACAAGTGTCAGCAGTAACCATTAAAACAAATACTCAGTAATATGTTGGATGTATCTGTAAAAACTCTGCAAGGTGCATGATTGAGTAAGGATAATTTTCCTATATCATTGCTAGCATATAAAGCTATTTCTGCTCCCAGTCCCCTTGAAAAATAAATTGTTTTCTAACTCCTGAAGGGGAAAAGGAAGAAAAAAAAAAACTCAGTTGGCAGCAATCCAGTACCAGAGAGAATTTATTGACACTGAATCAACAAAAACAAAACCTCCACATGCTCTGTTTGATTCCCCATCCACCAGACTGTTTCAGAGAGGTGATGTGTGGAGGAAAATTCTATAGTTTAATTGGATATTATTATCTATAAACTACTAGGTAGGCCCTGAGGTGTTTTGAAGTAACTGTAAAAGCATCTGCAGTAAAGAGCATGAAGAACATAATTCTTTGCTTATTTACTACTTGGAAAGATTTTAAATCTTGTTTTTATTTCCAAGTGATCTCAGCCTGCAAATGTACACCATTATAACAGCTGCAGATGATATTGGAAATGAATTGCAAGTACACTGTGCAGCACTGCAGTGAATCATTGACAAGTGCTGGAGAACTGTTCTTCCATTATTTCAAATGTGTACACATTACCAAATAAAATGAAAATATCATGTATTATTAATATTGTATTATAACACAGTGGGTAGGTTGCATAAAATCCAGAAAGTGATAACCAGAAAAACTCTATAAAGTTAAAATATTTTAATAAAGTTTATAGAGTTTAACTCATTACCTGAAAAAATTACAAAAATGAAATAAAGATACAGGATCTACCCTTAATCTCAGAATGAATTTCATTATATTAATTGCATTACAGAAGAAACTCAGCTTTTGCATGATTTGGTTTTTTCATATTTTAATCATCACAGGCTTCTCTAAATTAAATTGCATGTTCAATTGTTTGGACAAAGAAGCATAAATTACCACAAATACATTAGAAAGTCTTTTTAATAAAATCCTGCTAGGCTCTATAAATGAATGGTGGTAAGGACTGTAAAATTTCATTTTTAAATGAACTCTTGAACATCAGAGAAACATTCTCATGCTTAAATGCAAGGACACAGATTTTTCTCTAACATGGGAATATTATTATGCAATGAAATGCTAGAAATGCCATAATATGTCATAAGCACAATTTAATACTTTTTTTCCATTGGAAGACTGCTTGCAGGCATGAAGATAAACATATGACAGCAGAACCATTGGTGCTTTCAAAGTTGATTGCATTTTCATTTCAAATTAGTTTATTCTGTGGTTTGTACCTTAAATAATTTGCCCTGGACTAAAACCTGATTCTCAAGAACTACTGGTAGGGACCTCATTTAACAAATTACATTTAAGTATGTATTTTTAAAATAAGGGAAAAACATTTTCAGTGACTGGATCGTGATAGCTTGTGACAACCACTGAGGATGCAAAGGAAACTGATAAGGTGGTCAACATCCACAGAGCATGTTAAATATTTCCTTTCCAGCAGCATCACAAGGGTTACCAACCTGGCCCTGAAAATCAACATCCCTGCCTATAGGAGCCATTGCTTTGTTTTACCACTAAGAGAGACAACTGACACTGGGAAAACATGAATGAACATCCATGCTGTGATGTGTGAGCAGTCGAAGCAGAAAGGTTTCTCTATCCTCTGAAGGGTCAGCCCGCCTTCAGTACTTCCTCTTAAATGCCTGCTCAGTAGCTGTGGGATAAGTCACAGGCTTTTCTTCCCAGTGACTTGCCCAGGATTCCACAGAGGTTAAAAAACTCCAAACCTCCAACCCTCAGCCTACATGTCAATAAACAAGCTCTCCAAACCTTTTCTTCTCTCTTCTCTTCTCCTTCCCAAAGACTCTCATCTAAACTGCAAGTTTCAAGTCAACATCAGAGATATTGGAAAATTAAGCCTCGTGTTGTTTTCTTTCTGGTTTATTCAAAGACAAGTAGGGGCAGACATATTACTAAATTACTTGTGCTAAGTGCAGCAGAACTAGGTTTCCCAAATTGAACATTGCATAGCTCTTTCCTGTAAGCATGAGAAATCTCCTAATGCGCACTAGAGTCAAAATAAAGATTTCTTTCCTTCAGGAGCAATATTCGAATATGGAACTTTAAAGCTTTTAAAAATTCACAAACTATGATTTTAAGAAAGGGCTCTTCAGAACCCATGGATCTGCCACTTAAAATTCTCAAATGAATAGCACAGACTGTGCCTTCCGTAGGCACGCTAAAGTTAATCTACTGAACTCCCACTGCGAACTAAAGCATTTGACATTTGATTTCCACTTTAGCAAATCCCTCAGCTATGGTATATAAACACCTTTTCTTGGCCAAAAGAAACAGCCTCCTGCAGAGACTGTTTTATGGCCTAGCAGGAGCTGGCTGGGCAGTCTTTGACACTGTGACCGGCACAAACACCTTAGAAGGAAGAAGCAAGGTCACTCCATGCAGGAGAGCACTCCTTGCCAAGTCCATTCTGAGAGCACATGCTAGAGGGGGGAGTTCAAGGCCTGCCTTCTCTACCACCCTGCTGGAAGGACGTATAATCTCTGCTTTTATACTTTTCCTTCCTGGGAGTCTTTCCAGGCTAATCTGTTCTGCACGGACTGTTTGGGTCGCCTCTGCCCCCGCTAACTAAGTGATGAGGCACTCATTGCTTTCAGTTCCTGCTGGCTGTGTCCAGTGAGCTCATCAAGAGCTTGAGAGAAATCCAAAACCTCAAGCTGAGCTCCTCAGCATGTCTGGAAGCCCTTTACTGTGTCTGTCCCACAGTAATGTATTTCCACAGCCCAGCATCCTATGCAATCCTACTTCACTGCACAAAGCCAAAAAAACCTAAGCTTTTCAAGCTGACCCTTGTAGGATCATTCCAGCATCAGCTCATAATTGCCAGCACATTCATCCCAAATCCAAATTCTTAGCCTAATATTAGACTGCTTCATCCGGACATAAGCACATTCAAGTAGATATGGGCAGTTTAATACCTTTGCAAAAATACTAATATTTGAAAGTTAAAATGCATTTGAAAATTTTGGTCCAAAGACAGAAAAAATTAAAATTGCTACCAGCAGTTTGGAAAAGCCAAAGTCAGCTGTAGCTCACCTAAGCTAGGTCTACTACTACTCTATCTGTTCAGGCCTAAATTCAAGCTTACAGTAATCAAAAAGTGATCTATCAGTATAAAAACAGCTATTAAATAAAATTAAGTACTTTTAGAAGTAATGTAACTTCTTATAAGCACTTAGAGAACTTCTTGGACTTTATAAAATAAGAAAGAACAACTACATACAAAATGCAAATCAGAATGTGATTTCTCTATGAAGAATGACTTTCAAAGCACAGGCATCTCATCCTTATATGCACTGCTTTCCAGACTGAATGTCCTGCTTTAAACATACTTTCCATATTTCCAACTCTGTATTCCCCATCTATCCCCTTGTTCTTTCACACTTTATAATATGTTTCATGTATTTACTGTTCTTCAGTTAATTCTATTTTCTATAGTAAGACAGATACCAAGGTGTGAGAAAAGTCAGCCACCAATCTCTGCCAGAGACTTCAGCCAAACCCTGAAAGGCATCGCTGAGTTTGCTACAGAATATGCAAATATGAAACCTTGTAAACTATTGATGCCTTTCAGAATTAATTTATGTCTATTCTTGCCTATAGACGGAGCTTTCCTTGTAATATTTCTCCTATAGTTCTTCATGCTTTATGAACTGTTTCCAAGCAAGGTAAACGTGAGGCATATTTCATGCTCAAAAACCAGTTTATGCACCTGTCATCCTTGTGAAAGCTTTCTAAGGACCCTGACAACAATATCCCCTAAGCTAGTGAGGCCAGACCACCAGCCAGCACCGTGCTGCTGGGTGTTGTGTGGCTGGCCCAGGGCAGCCTGCCTTTTCAGCCACTACCATTTTTGCCCAGTGACCACCTAGAATTGGCTGTTTTAGTGGTGGACAACAACACTATACCAAATTGAAGTACAGGAAGCAAAAACTCTATCAGTCTGTTGGTGGCACTGAGTAAATTAAGCCGGGCAGAACATACTTGGAGCTTAGCCAGAATACAAAACGTACTACAGATTTTCTCATCCAAATGACTAAGATCTTGGATGACAAATCAGGCTAAACTCCATTTAGCAAAGGAAATAAGACAGCTACAAACATATCTGCAACTAAGGTGACCTTTAAAACACAATTTTTGAAGAACAGGGGAAGAGAAAGATGGGCTCAGATCTTTTTGCTGTTGTCTGCAACATCCTGCTTCTTTGTTACTTGCTGGGGGAACATAGAGACCAGGAGAAGAGAGAAACAGAAACAAGAGCATTTCTAACAGCTGCTTCTTTGCTGCTGAAAAGAGCAAGTTTACAGAGGACTAGAGTCCCCAGGGCAATAAGCAGTTTCTAATTACAGTCAGGGGAAACAAGCCAAGGGACCAGGTCCTTTGCTATCAGAACTAATGCATATGGATCAAAACTGGCTGCTTTTAATGAAAAACAAGTCAACTGCAATGTATTCTGCTTCCCTGGGTGACCACATTGGTTGATATCCAGCCAACCAAAATCCCCTGCTCATTTTAAACATGTTTAAGCATTATAAGCAAGCATATATTTGAGGGTTTTTTCAATCATTTTAGGATTGTGTTAGGTGAAAGAAATCAGAACTCAGGAAAATAAAACAACTCTTAAATGGTATTTTTGTTTTGAGGAAATACAGCTTTATGTGTTTCCTCTGTTTAGTCTTTGTCATAAGAGTATCCATAAATCAACAGAAAGGAGAAATGCATTACTTTTTAAATTTTCAAGAAACTTTGATGTATTTCCTGTAATTATCCTGTCTGCCACCAATTCTTAATGGTTTACTTATCTGCCAACTCAAGCTAAGATTTTCCATTGGCAGGGTCTTGCATTTCCAATTCCCAAGCTTTGGTTCATTAGGCTAACTCTGAGGGCAGGTACTAAAAGATGCAGAAGACAACTATTAAAAAGAGAAAAAAATTCCTCAGTTCCTTCAAACTGAACTTTCACTTCTCTGGAGTCTCCTAAGTGCTTCAGAAGTATCTGGGGCCTGGGAGGTGTGGCAGGGAGCAGATATACTATACTAGGATGAGAAAAAGATCTCTTACCATGATGTCGATGATGTTGCTTTTGTGATATCACAGTGACCAAATGCTTTAATAGATGATGAGTGTGAATCCTCCTATGGCACCTTCTCATAGAGTCCTATAAAGCTGAGTACCTTATCCGATAAATGGAGCCCTATGTCATTACTCAAAATGCACTCACACGGCTGTAGAACTTTTTCCTGATGTTCCCTCACCCTCTGCCTGACAGATCTTTCTTCTAGACCTCTCCAGAAATAAATGAGCAGCAAGAAACATCAGAACTTTAATATCTAAAGTCAAACTGCACATAAATTGCCAGTTTGTTTGCCTAGAAGCCTCTAATCACTGCTGTAATTAGAAACTGTAATGCTATTATCAACAGTTGAAATTTCTATTGGTCAGGTCATAAATTGAGTGATTTTGTTACAGTATCTTTTTGTAGGAGCATGGGTATGTGATAAGGGAATCAGGGAATGATGGATTCAGTAGTCATCACCCCAGCTGCTAAGCTGTTTTTTATCTAGCTGATATCAGGAAGTCCTGCCTGCACAACTGTATTCAGCAAAACTCCACTTGATTGCTCATAGTGATCATGATGAGCTCCATTCAGGGAACAGCGGGTCAGAAAACAAACCCCTGTTACATAACTATAATCTATAAATACAGTCAATTTATACTTTTGTACACTGATCATATACTGCAATTTCCTGCATAGGATGGCGCAGCAAAAGGCTCAGTCTCAGAGAAAAGGCAGAATTTGCATTTCTCTGAGTTTACATTGTTTCTTCAGTAAAATATTTGGAAAGCTCCCTTTTTAGCAGAGATTTTTTTTGGTGATTTTTCATCTAATGTGCTTATCATGGGTTTACCCAGCAATCAACTGACGACCACAGACCCACTCACCCACTCCATCTCTGCTGCTGAGATGGGGAGGAGAATCAGAAAAAGGTAAAAAACTGTGGGTTGGGATAAGAACAACTTAATAATTAAAGTAAAAAAGGATAAAACAAAACAAAAAACCACACCCCCAAAAACCCCAAACATAGATAATAATAACAACAACAGGAATGGAGATGAAAAAAGAGAGGACTAAACCACAAGAAACACAAATGATGCACAATACAATTGCTCACCACTCTCAAACTGATGCCCAGCCCATCCCATCCCCAAGCAGCGGTCAGCAGCTCTTGGCCATCTCCCCCCGGTTTATTTACTGAGCATGACGTTCCGTGGTGTGGAATATCCCTCTGGCCAGCTCGGGTCAGCGTTACCAGCTGTGCTCCCTCCCAGCTTCTTGTGCACCTGTTTGCTGGCAGAGCATGGGAAACTGAAAAAGCCTTCATTTAGAGTGAAAACTCCTTAACATCATCTAAACCATCAGTGTGTTACCAGCAGTATTCTCATACTAAATCCAAAACAAAGTCACTAGGAAGAAAATTACCTCTCTCCCAGCTGGAACCAGGATTTAGTAAGCTTTTCCCCCTCAGAATCTTAATATCTAAATATCTTTAAATCTTTAGACAAATTTCTTGCCCCTTATTTATTTATTTTATTAATTAGTTACTTAATTTTATTTTCATGCCTTCCCCCTTTCACAGAAATCAAGACTTCAGCAGAATAAAAGATGCTCATATATCCTGGCTGCTCCTTCATGTTTTTAGACTGGCTGGAGCACCCCAGTTCTATAGCCACTGTTCCAGGTTTGCAAATACTGTGCTCAGCAATGGGATCCAAATGTCTCCTAGACAGATACAAGTGTCTACAGAAGATGTGGATGATGTTTAAAGGTCCCATTTGGGATGAAAGTCTCTTTTATAAGGTGCCTTGCAGACTCAAATACAGACAATTCATACTGCAAAGGATCTACAGTCTAATAGATATAAATCACATCACAATTGTTAGCCAGATGTGTAGTAAGGAAGCAAATACAGTCATAAACAGTGCTACTTCGGTTGTGTATTGGTCTTTGATAAAATAAAACAAAGTCAAAAGGAGTAACAGCAGTGAATAAAGGGAGGGAGCGAGACAAAAGGAGAGAGTCAATATTGTGTTGATTCCTTGGTAATGACATGGTCAGTGGTTTCTGAAGGATGGATGTGACAGCAGATGAGGTGATACGTGCACTGATGCAGCAGCATGTTGCAAATTGGCCCATAGGGGTAGACAACAGAAAATGAGTGTCGGGGCTCTCTGTATTTCTGGCATTACTTACTCCACTTGGACCCCACTGACACAGAAACAGAGGTGTATGGGCAAACTAGCAAAATACAGCTGTAATTGTGACAATAACACTGAATATGAGAACAGGACCACACTTGCCTGTGCCAGAGCTTCCCAAGTCTCCTAAGTGACTTGCGCCACAAGAGCCATGAGGACACTGCTGCCCAGGACAGGAGGTCTCTCCCTGCTGTTGGAAAGTGTCACATTTCTCCTTGCCCATACCTCTGCACTGAAACTAGCACTTACACCCAACAATAACAGCAGCTGGCAGAAATCCACAGTTCACCACTGCCACAGGGAGATAGGAGCCCAGGTGTTGAAAAGTGCAAGGAGAAGGTATGTATTTATCTATGATGTATTGCAAACCAACATCAAACAATAAGGAAGATGAAATGCTTAAACACTGCTGAAGTGCAAAACTCAGCAGAGGGAAATGGCATTGAAGGGAAATGGAAAATTTTTGATGTCAGGTTAATGTATGCTGCCATCTGGAAATAAGAGCAATAAAAGACCAACATGGAAGAGTGAGTAAGTTCAAAAACTAATCAAGAACAAGAAACTGGCATATGAAATACAAGATATCATCTGTTACAGAGAATGAATAGAAACCACATCTATCTCATACTCAGGGAATAAGGCAAACTGAAAGCCTATTCTGATAACATACTGTCCTGGAAAAGGGCTATGCCAGGACATCTGCAAGTTTCCGGGAGCTACAGATGATAAATTCTTATCATATTTCTAGTCTCCATCTGGCAAGTGAAAGAGCCTTCCCATATTCCAGGGCTAACCACTAACGATGTGAGGTTGCAGCTTCTTGCAACAACCAAGTCTGTAAGGAAGAACGACACCAATCTAACAATACAAATGTGCAAATACTCGTCAGCAACTAAGACCATGGTATGGCTTCCCACAGTATACTGTCCGGCTGAAGACATTTGCTATCTTTTTACCCCAGTAGGAGGAAGCATGGCTGTGTAGCTCAGCTCTAGCTACAGATCAGCAGTGACAGGGGAAGGTGCAGCTCTCCCATGTACTCCTCAAAGCTAATGAAAAAGCTGTTTGCTGATCACCTATGAGCACAGGCTGGAGTAGTGGCAAGAGCAGAGGAGAGATGTGCAGGAGAGGTGCACAGGAGAGGAGGTACAACTGGATTTGCAGCAGGTGGCCTACATCTGAGGTCTAATTCAAAGCCAGATCAGGGTGGGGTATAGGTTGCCTCTCAAAGCAGGAGGACACAAGGTGGCTATCCAATCTGCAAATGATAAAAAGATACAAAACCAGCATCCCCTCTCTCCAACTCCCACCTGGAGTTAAACAAACCAGAATCAACAAGAGCACTATCTAGGCCTTTCCTGACCAATCTTCTTTCCTGTTATAGTGCAGAAGGTATGATACACAGTCCTGAACATCTTGGCTTTCCCATTAGCTTTTGACTTGTCTCAAATCAGGCCATATTTTTGCCTATGAACAGGATGGTCAGACCACTCCCTGTGGGATCTGCAGTGTCATGAATTAATCTAGTATGATCTATTTGCTTTACCAGCTGGGTAGGAAATTCTTATTCACTGTCTATAACGTCATTGCAAGTTGTGTCCTTTGAAATCTCAATTGTATTCAGATTTCTCTTTAGCTTAAATTATCTCACTCACATTTATTATCAAATTTTCATCACTACCCTTCATTTTTCTTCTGAAACAATCTCATTTTCTGCTGTTGCTCTATTAACATTAAAATAATTGGTACCACACCACATTTTTCTATTTTTATATTCATACCTGCATCCGAAAAAGCAATTTTATGTTGGCAAAGGCCTAAGTCCAATTCACTTGGTGGTTATTACACAATGTGACAGAGCAGTATGTGACATCTACTGAGACAGACAAATGCCAGAAGCAGAGTCAGAAAGTGAAGACTGGGCACAGAGCCATGTAGAGAAAGGCAGTAATGCAGGTATACTAAAAGCTAATGAGGATGGAGAAGAAAGCCATAGCACTGTTCTCTTTTGTGTTAACATGTATGCTTCTCAGCAATCTTCCTTCCAAATGAAACCACAACCACAGTGCACTGAGTTGGACATCTGAAAATCAAAACACATGTGATCAAGCAAGCCATAAAGAAACTCCTGGATGACCAAACTCCTGTGGTATCTTCCACCACAGCGCTCAAGACTTGTAGCTCTTTCATTGAGCCCGTAGAGATGACTCTTCCCCTCAACTATAAGAAGTTTTCAGTTTCAGGTTTCTAGCAGTATACAGGTAGAAGTGAGTTTACAATCCCAAGTTTCAAAAGAAATTACATCCATGAAAGAGATTTTCTTAAGCTCTATATGCAGGCCATCAGATTCCTGAAGAAAAAGTCCATTTAATTAATTTTATTAAAATGCAGTATACAGCCTTTTACCTTCAATATGCAGGAAAGCCGGGTCATCAGGCAGAAAATAAAAGGCAGCAGCAGTGTCCAATGCCATGGGAGTATCAACTTCGCTTAATCTGACGAAGAACTAAGGATCAAACATCTCACAATTATCTGTTCTTCTAAGCAATATGTTAATTGAATGAAACATATACACTATAAGCAGGCATTCCCATAGGAGACCCAGGATGACAGAATTCTGCCACAAAATCAGTTGATATCAGGTCTCCCTACTCATTTGGTTTCCTGAAAAGACACAGCGTGGGAAATCTGTCACTCTCCGACTGACAAGAAATAGTTTGTTTAGTCTTTCTATTCGCCATCTACTGGGCTGGTGTTCACTGCCTTTGAGAGTGACTCCACAGAATCCACAGAATACAAAACCAATGGCATTCTACGTTTTTCTTTGTAAGATTATATGCTCCAAGCCAACATCCTTAAAATGTTTTCTCTAAATTCTCAGGGGACAAAAAAAAAGAAAAGAGTATTAATCTCAAAGAAGATCTATCACCTTGTCTTGATAACACTGTAAACTGTTGCCAAAAGGCAATGGTCTTATCTTCTTCCTAGTGTTTCCTACTAGGATTAGCTTCAAGTCCCCTGTCTTCAAAGAGAAACAAACAGCGTTTTCTTTTGTTTTGCTAAATAAGCACTTTATTCTCATCACATCAGACTTATTTTTAGAATATTTGAATAGAGTATCTTTGTCAGTT
Organism: Eulacestoma nigropectus; assembly: GCA_013397775.1. Classification (NCBI taxonomy): domain Eukaryota; kingdom Metazoa; phylum Chordata; class Aves; order Passeriformes; genus Eulacestoma; species Eulacestoma nigropectus. The sequence continues at coordinate 339,952 of VZTE01005845.1, read as the reverse complement.
GCTACTTTATAAATAGAGGTTGCTAAGGAAGGAACAGTAGCTGCTTTTCCTTAAGCAACAGTAGCAAAGAGTATGAAACAGCAGACTAAAAGCAGCAGTTTTCTTCTACTGCAGTATTCAAAAAACATAGAAATGCCATCCACTAAAGTATTAATATTTTATGTTAGAAAAATATAGCAAATCTACCTCAAATTGGCACACTTGCTAATGAGTATAAGAAGGCTTTTCCCCTGCTTCTGAAATTCATCCCCGTCTCATGTTGCAGCTCTAGTTTTTCTTTTACAGTTGTAGACATGTTCACTCCCTCTTTTTTAGAATTATTTGCCTACTTCAGAGCAATCCTAGGAATTCACAGCTCAAAGATCTTGCATTCAGAACCACATTAAAGACTGCCACCAAGACTACAAGTTCCCTGTACCTGCAGAATGTATGTATTTAGGTTTAACATCAGTATGTAGGGAGAAATTTGTCAGGAAAGGGCTTTAGTTTCTTATTTTTGTTTATTTTGCTATGAACATTGTCAGATGAGAACACTGGTGCCAAAAATTTGGTTTTGGGGACTCAAGCTCTTTACTGGGCCCCCGTTTTAGAGGATATATTCAGTACTTCTTCAGGAAGCTGACTGCTGCATGCTGTTCTGTTCTGGCTGTAGTCACTAGGGGAAGATATTAAAACAGCAGACCTACTCTGGGGAAAAAAAAAGGCTTGAGACTTGTCCACACAGGGGACAATTCAGGACGGTTTATCTGAATTAGCTAGAGATTTGCTGTGGATTAGTTAGAATCATATAAAACCTCTGGGTGTAAACTTTTGTTCAGAATTAAATTGTCCTAATTAAATTAGATTAACCTACTTCCAAATGTTTTATACAGCTAGTGACAACACCAGAGTAGAAGGCTTGTAAGGGTACCTAAAATGGTCTGCTGATGAACACAGCCATGCTCCCCTTACGCCTCGTGAACATGACACAGCAGAATGGAGTATCAAGAGCTGACAACTGGAATGGAAGAAACTGAGTTCAAGGACACAACAGGCAGAGAACTGGACGTCAGTTCTCAGAAAACATGGCAGCTGGAGCCCGGGAACAGGCTGGTTACAGTGCTTCCAGCTACAGCAATCACCAAACACCCAGATCATGGTATGGTTACAGGCAAGTGGAAGCTAAGCACCTTGGAATGACACATCACTTACCTCCAGCTTGTCTGGGAGAGCTTCAGCAGACACAGGGGGCAAGTTTCATGCGGGATATGCTGTATTTCCTAGGATTTTCTACAGAGAAAGAACAAGCTCTAGTACTGACCATGGAACCAAGCACCTAATCCTCTGTGTTGGAAGGAGACTGAGGCTTCATGATGAGGCAAATACAGGCAGCTTAGTATGAACAACAAACCCATTAGAGTCATACCTTGGTCTGGCAACTCGGCAAGTGCTGAGCAAATAACCAGGCTTATCACAGTCACACGAGGGCTTCCACTCCCACCCTGGCAGGGGTCTTTCTGGGGTGTTCACAGTGTCTCCTTCCCTGAACATCAGGTCAAACCTGGAAACTCTAAGAAGCTTTTTCAGCCATCTTCACACAAGAGAGGGTGACAAAAAGGCAATACTGTGTTATAGTGGCAAGTCCCTAGCAGCCAACAGCAAGTGTAAAGCTTTCACAACCCTAGGCATGCAGCGGAAGTTCAAGTGGGCAGAGAGACTGTAAAGATTTGCTTTACTTTCCTTTGTGGAAATCTCTGAAAACCAAAAGGCCTAAAAGTGGAGGAGGAGGCCAAAAGCTGGAGCCACACTAAGTCCTCCTTTAGCTTTCCCCTTGTTCAAGTGAGAACCAGGCAGCCACTGGCTCCAGCTGCAGTCATGCTTGTAGCGCACTTCAAGATCTGTCCAGTCTCTCAGAGGTGCTTGAGGGGAGAAAGAGTTCATGCTGGTGTACAGCAGGAAAATCCGGTATGCTGGGGTTCAGGCAGCTGTCAGAGGCAGAGCCGGGTAAAAATGCTCTTGATGAGCCTGGAGGGAGGTGCTGCAGGGCTGAGAGGTCTGGAGGTCTGCTCACCCTTCCGCCTGCAAATGCTCCTGAGTGTCCCCAAGGCCGAGGCTATGCAGATGGCCAGGGATGTATTTGATCAAAATAGACTCAGTTTATCTGCTCCTAAAATGTAATGCACTCTGCTTTCTGATGGCAAGCCTCAGAAATACCAAAATTAGACTTCAAAAGAGTATAAAAAGCTCCCTGCTAACATAATGTGCAAATGGACTGTTGCACTTACTATGATCTTGGGCAGCAACAAAATTAGAAGGCAACAGCAAACAGCAAAGAAAATTGCAGCTAAAAAATACCAACATTATCCTCTTTTAATATATATTGTTAAAAGAAACATTTTTAAAAGCTGAAAAATTGTGAGCCCGGATGCTATCACCGTATGTCTTATGCAGTTCCTGATTATAGACGAACAGCAGAATACATATAAGAGAATCTAAAATGGTATGGATAGGAGCCCAGCTGGTGTCCCCATATGCCTTACAAATTCCATTTTTAGGAACACAGCAGCATATAACATTAGGGATGCTTCTCAAACATCTCATTTATAAATAGAGCAGAGCTGTTTCACTGAAGTACACACAGAAAAGGTCCACAAGAATAATAAAATCAGTTGCATTTGAAACCACTGAAATGGTTCAACCACACTGTTTTCAGTAGGAACTACTCTGTAACAGAATATTCCTTGAATGAGGAATGATGCTTGCTCATCACTGGGATTTTTTTAAAAGCAATCACCAAAAAGCTATTTTAGTAAAAAAGTGCCAACTTACTTTTGTTTTGGCAAACTGTTCCTACTGAAAGCTTTTTTAGGTCCAGAATGGAAGAGGTAAAGCCCAAACTTCAGGGCAGTGGAGAGTTACAGACGTGAGAGGGCAAATTTTTGCCACTTCTGAAAATCAATCAAAGTAGTGTCTGAAGCTTGGCTGGTCCACATTCTGCGGAGAGTCCTTCTCCAACAGGCTGTGGACTCTGCAATACAGGCCTTTCTCTCATGCTTTTCAATTTCACCAGAACCACCTCTAAGGGAAGGTAGTTAACTGCAGGGATTCCTGGTTCATCAAGAAAATATGTCACTGAATGCAATTCACATAAAATCATAATTTTGTTATATGCACACTATCAATCAAAATACATGTAAAGCAGACATCTAATAAAAATAAACTACATATGAATGAAAAATTATTTTATTTAAAAATACATTATACAGCAGAGTGTCTCTCTTTTTGTTTTCTCACTGCTGGTTCACAGAGATAGTATGATAAATTTAACCCAAATATTTGACTGGGAAAGATCCTGAGAAAGAGACCAGTTACAAGCTGATGATATACAGTACACTGAAAAAGAGTCATCTCTTTTAACATAAAAGAATCTCTTGGTAATCTTATAAATCAGATATAAAAAAATGCAGATTTGCTACCATGCAAAAATGAGTGAAGATTTCATTTAAATCTGCACACAGAGAAATCATTAGTACCTTGGAACCTAACTAGCTAGAGTAAGAGCAGGGTAAGTGTGCCTAACACGGTGATACAAACTTTGGATCTACTACAATTTTGTAAACACAGTTGATAGTCTAATAAAGGTGGATTTTCAATCACCTAAGTAACCTAGTTGTAGCTAAGGACTCTATTCTAGATCTTTTCTCCCCACAGATATATTTCTTCAATCTCTTAATTCTCAGCTTAGCACAATGACTTCGTGGCATATCTCTGTTGCACTCAAAGACAACTTGGCCTTGCCCTGTTTGCCAAGCATGCTTTAGGTAGTTGTATTTTAGTGAAAGCAGAGGCTAAAACAAAAAGTAAAAGCAGGCATTACCTGATGACTATGTGAAAATGCATTAATATTCATCATAGAAAAAATATACCTGATTCTACATCCTTGTGTTTCAAACATACTCTAACAATGATTAATGCACAGGAAATACACTGAACTGTGGATAACGTAAGGCCTAAAATACTCAACAGTCTGCACTGACCAATAGTATTCTCAGTGTTTCTATAGTGCTAGCATTTTATCAGCTCTTGCCAGAGGAAAACTTTCTGGCAGATGTTAAGAACGTCTTCAGCATTTACAATATTCAGATCCATTTGGTGCTCAATTTTCATAGGACAACTTCACTATGAATAGTCAGCAAGACTGTCTTTCAAAGGCGAGGCTTAATCTGAGTATTCACAGCAGTAACAGAGATATGGTAACCTTGGCTGATGCTGAAGAAAAATCAACATAATGCAGACTGGCAGAGGATTTTTTTTTTTCTTTTTTTTTTAAGAATAGGAGCCTGAAACATGAACAGAGATAAAAAGCTTTGTGGAGAGAAAGTCTGCCTGTCCTGGTCACTTAGACTGAAAAAAATTAATTGAGCCATTTTGGCTTTTCCATGAGCTTTCCATGAAAATGAAGAGTAGAAACTCAGATGAACTTTTCTCACTAAGCCAGAGACCCTCTTCTTATCTTAGCACCCGTTCTCCCAGCATAGTATCAGGGAGTACAACAATCATGAGAAGATGCAGGCTTCCTTGGATAATTTAAGTGATTTATGAATAGCACGGCTTCCCATCAGATATGCTAAGCTAAGAACTGAGCCCTTAACCTTTCATGGGATATCATTAGTAATAAAGAATATATCAAAGATCAAACTTTCTATATTATTTTCATTTCTTTTAACCTAGATACATATATATCATCCAAGACATTCAAGAACTACAAAACAACAATTCAACTACAAATATGTCAGGAAAATATCCAAATAAATAAACTTTTAATTATGATACAATACTTATTACAGTAAAAATTGGCATTTTTTTCTCTTCAAAAGCAGAAGCACCAGTCTTACATATAACATACTGTTTGAATGATATCTTACATGGAATACAGCGTAATACAATGTGCAAACAGCATTTTCATACAGAACATAGTATTTGTCTAGTTTTTATACACTGAAATTGCCTCAAATGGAAACAAGTTCATGCTGAATTAAAAATGTAGATTTTAAAAATCAAAATTAAATCAAAATACAAAGTACTGTTGGAATAGGTACATGAACCATTAAAAACAATGAGAAGCCAAAATAGAGGGCAATGTCAGATAATTAGTGCTCAGTTTGTCCCATTCCATCATAAAAGTAAACAGTTAATATTTTTGCTAGAAAGTAAAGTGACGTTCTAATATTTAAGAATTCTTCAAAATGTTGGTATCATTTTAGTGATGTAAAAATCAAGTCAGAAATAGGACTTCTAAAAATTTCTTATTTTTGATACACTGCAAATATCATGTGTGGGCTGTGAAAAGAGATGAAGTCCAATGGAGTGAATATACATCAGCGTCAACATCATGTGACTTCTGCAAAGGCCGTGATGTGGTTCTACGAGTTAAAGGAAAAACAAACAGATAAAAACCACAAAACCACACAGACAGACAGCAGTCACCATTGTGAAAACTTTTGCCTCCTGTGCTTGAAGGGCAGCCTTGTACTTGGAGAGTATTGCAGGATGATGTAAATAAAACTGTTTTTCACTGCAGTGCTCTCACTCACTCCCATAGCAATTCTTAACTGCTGAAAGACTGGATAGGGAAGTATGCTGAACAAAGTAATTAAGTGTGATGGTTCTATTATATTTTAATTTTAGATGGTTTTGGTTTGTTTTAAATGAAGTTTAATTTTAAATTAAATGTGAATAATTGAGTTAGCTGTACTTTTATTGCTATGTTATTCATAATTGAAAACAAAATTCCTAGAAATTAAAATGACAGGTTATGACAGATTATAATATTCTATTTCAATGTAAGTACAATTTTAATATTAATTTTTTAAAGATTAATTTCTCCCTATGAGCTCCGTGGCACTGAATCAAGTAGCAAAATGCTTATAATCAAGTTGCATTTGGCAGTTGAGAACTCATATTCAATTTTTTTTTTTTCCAGAATCACCAGTGTCCACTTGCCATCTAAGAACATTTTCCTCTTTCCTTCAATGGGACGACTCTTATGAACAGCGAGATGTGTATTGGAACATGAACATTCTCTGTGTGACTCTAAAAACCCTGCAGCATCCCAAAGAGCTTGGCTGCTTTTCATACTCCAGCCTAAGCAAGTGACTCTGCAAACACCTGAAGGTGAAGACTCAACCACGCAGCAATGTGCAGGATCCAAAGGAAGTATTTTCCCTTTGAGCACACAGTACCCTTGACTGCCACCATTTTTTACAAAACATGTAATGTGTGAAATTAGTAAAGGGAACCTTGATGTTAAGCCATGTGTTTGTTCCCAAGCACAAGAATGCACAGAGGGTAAAACACCAAGCAAAGCACTGTAGATTTTTCTCATCTCTTTGCCTCTTGAAGCAGATTAAACTCAGAAGAGAGGAGTGAGCTGAAGCAGAGGGGGATGTGGATAACTGAGGAGAGTGGGATCTCCCATTTTTTGCTTAAGGGAAGTCCTTCAGAAAATCTCTTATCACACAGCATGGAAAGTGCTGGAGAGAAACAATGCCCACCATGTAAGTTTCTATTTCTCAGTTCTTCTTTAAACTGCCTGAATAGTTGTCTATCAGTCTGAACAGGGGGAGACAGGCAGGCATATTTGCTTTTCACATTAGAGAGAGGAAATTAGAAACACCTTGATTGGAGAGCTGCCCCTTATCCCCTTATATCTCCAAGACAGGCTGGCAGCTTTGCCCCCTCTCTTCCTGTGCCATAACTGTGCTGTGTCCAGGAGGAGAAACTCTCTTCTCCTTCCCAAAAATACACATTTTAGCTCTAGCAAGGTTCTTGCTGTATTTTATGACAGCTTTCATAAAAGAATACAACTTAACAGTAAGCATCTATGTATATATTCTTCCCCCAAACAGAATTTATATATATTTTAAATAACAATTATTAAACCATAGCCAGATTTTTTTAAAAAAAGCATTAGGAAAAAAAAGAGTGCAACTTTCCATGAAAATGTCTTCAGTAAAAAATAGTAACAAATGTTATTGCTTGCAGATTTTGATGCTGCAGAAGAAATGCAAAATTAGACTTCCTAATCAGAAAAAGAAAAATCAACTCCAAGCATTTTGGTTGGCTGGCCATCTTCTGTTTTGAGTATACAAAAGATGATACAGTGGACAAACTCAATGACCCTGGAGTTTCTGTGAGGCTCTTATGACATTTTCTTCATAGTATTTACTTTTTATCTTTATTTAGATCTGAAAAGTCATCCTGTCAACTTAAACTATCCTCAGTCAATTAGTCACATTTTTCATAAGTAAAATGGTCTAAAAATGAGGAATTGGAGGGAAAAAAAGAATTCATCTTTATTTTAATCAATTCTTTCAAGTCCTGCTACGTGCCATCCCTGTCTCTAAGCGACACACATTTGTCTGTGATGCAGAGAACCAAATGCTCTTTCATGTGGCATTAATTCAAGACTGGATAACTATTATCTAGGGAAAGGAGAATATGGTTCACACTCCTGCCAGCTCTACTTCCAAAATGAGCAGGTCACCATCCCTGGGAAGACATGCAGAGCATGGGATATAATAACACAAAAGAAAATCCCCCTTCCTCAATAAGCACTCAAAGAGAACTGCTAAGCTGCTGATCATGGACCTATTGATTTGGACCCTACTGAAGGCCTGTCAATTCATTTCCAATGGAATAACTAGGTCAAAATTAATCACTTGCTGATGGCAAGAATCACTGAGACAGATTCATGCAACTGTCTGGTTATTCGTGCTTTTTCACGCTATCATCTCAGGCAAAACTACAAATAAGCCTTCCTGAGACTCTGCAGAAAAAACCCCAAACAAACAGCATCCCTGTGCAATAACTACATTTCAATTCTTTTACATCTGCTTAGATTTACTGTGACAGAGTGAGACTACTGTCAGCAAACAGATTCACACAGATGCAGGAAGACAAGCAAAAAACCATGCACAAGACCTCAGCTTCTCCAACTCCACGGGAAATTATTTTCCCTACAGTTCTCAAAAGAATCAGAAATGCTGAGGGTCTGCTCAATGGCAGCAGTCTCACAGACAGGCAGACCAGCGTTTGTACCATCCATTCTCAGAGGACAGTACCAGGCTGGTGAGCAAAGCATGCATCATAACTGCTCTCACACCACTAACAAAAGAGGAAAAGCCAAAGGCTAAGCCTTGAGTGCAGGTTTCTGGGGAAAATGATCTACACCTGTATATCTTTCGTTAAGCTTTATTAATTTCTGTTGATAATCAATGCTATAATGTCAAAGCATTGAAAAAATACATTAAAACTTTTCGTGATTTGCAGTTTTCATTATATATTAAATATTTTTAGCTTAATTTTTTTTGCTTTGTTCTCATGTTTGTAGTTTTCCCACAGCACAGGTTGTTAAATAGAGAAATACTACTGTAGTACTTCAGGCAAATGATAATTGATCAAACAATAATAATAATGTTATCATACAACTCTGAGTCAGAAGCGTGTATTTTCTGCTTTTACTGGACGAATCAGAGTTTTAGTGCAAGAGGATGCACTGAGGTGAGGTTGCCCCCTGCAAGTGCTGCAGCCCTGCACAGAAGGCCAGCACCGCCTTTGCGCAGCCGCACACGCTCACTCGGTGCGCTCCTGCGCACATACGTTTATTGCCTTAGAGGAAGGTGCTCGCAGCGCTCCGTCCCTGCTATCCAGGAGAAGAACCTAGCGATGCGTGCTTTGAGGGAGTTTCCTTGCAAAGGATCTTCTTGACTGCGACTAATACCTTGATTCTGTAACACCTACAATATGTACGTTTGAGGAGGTCACACTGAATATATTGTTCCACTTCCCATGTTTAAGTATAATTGTCTTCGAGCATTAGATGTAGTGATCACAGTTTGCATTCGATCAGAAACAATTCTTGTACAATCCCCCAGAAGCAGATTCAAGCAGAAGAGTAGGACATAAATACAAATTCAAATGCTTGACATTGAAACAAAACTGCTTATGATTTTTTATGAGCTGACTCTCTGGGGTATGTGTTTGTGGTACGTGTGTGAAGCAATGTGGTATTGTATCTCCTTTAACAGACTGTATTACGAAGAACCATTATGCCAAAAACTGCCTATAAGCACATGGGCAAGCACGTGGGCTCTCATCAAATCATACCGGAGAAACAAATATGGACACCTATGCATGCTTTTGGACATCAAGCACTACAGGTTTTGGATACTTCTCAACTAAAATATTTTGAAGCAATAGAAATGGGTACAAACCCTCTTCCCCATCTGCCCATAGTATGATGAGCTAAAGCATCTTTGTGTTTTGCTTTTAGCTGTGAGCTCAGTGAGAGGCAATCTCCCTGGAGAGCTGCAGGGAGCAGGCCAGGCTCCCCAGGCCATGGTGCTGTGTGCACACCAGTGCACATAACAATTAAAGACTTGGTACCAATGTGCTTAAGACCAAGGAAAAAGCAGTAACACTGAAAATTAAAACTTTCTGACATTGTGCAGAAGCTGTTCTGTGTCTTGTGAATAATAAAGATGGAGCAAATAGAAAAAACAATATACCTTAAATTCTGAAGAGGAAAGCTTCCCCAGTCTTAAAAATACTAGCAGAATTCATTGCAATATCTACACTTATTATTGCTAAAATTTTTTATCACTGTCGTTACTTTTGGCACATACACAATAGAACAATAATTATTGTGTCAAACTCAAGAAGATTTCTGAGACAGCTAACCCTGATAGTCACTAAAAACTGATATGATGGGCAACAAGAATGCCACATATTGCGACAGGAATTCCAAAAACCTATGACCACTAAAACTTGGAAATGGCAGAAGGAGAGAGCACCTAATCCATCTCTTTCGAGTTCAGTCATGCTGGATAGTCAGTCCTATGGAGGAGCATAAGCAACCTCATTTCAACAAGGAACAGCGACCGTGTTTGGGAACACGGTTTGGGCACTGCTGACAGAAGTAGCAGTATGAAGGAATGCCAAGCAGAACCTTGGGGAATAAATGCAGTTTAGCTGTCAAACAGAGCACTGCCAAGAACCCACTGTGCAAATAAGTAATACTGAATAGCTATAGAAAGCACTGATAATCAGGCACAGTAATTATCTCGTCTCACAGGAGATGAACCATAGTGCATCTCCTAACCCACTGCTTCCTTCTGAAACCTTGTATCTCAGTATTCTATCTACTGCCTCCATTAGTCCTGAAATCCTCCATGTGGTATTTGTATTTGATTTTTTCAAAGCTAGAATACTTATATAAAAATAAATAAGGCTAGTAGAATCAGAAGCTACTACAAGATGTGTAGGAGACCTCTGTAAGCCCTGGCCATTTTCAGATGACTTTTGCATGAAATAATATCAGTCTCCCCTGAAACAGAAGACAGTGTTTGTGACTGCACTTGGACGAAGCTGAACTTTCAAACTCTTCCAGGTACTATCCAGAACATCCCCATTTCTCAGTAATTCCTGCAAAAGAACAGGACTCTCTAACCTTGACTGTGGTAGGATGAGAGCTTCCTCTCTGTAGGAGACTGTCAGCTAACTGAAACACCAATTGTCTTGTAAGAGATGAAGAAGGTCAGGGACAGAAGAGAAAAAGAAGCAGATGGGTGAGTGATGAGGTTTCTTGGCTTTCATTCTTTTCATTAATTGTGAGGATGATTATAGTTAAGGTAAAAGCACTAAGTCTGCACTGCTGAGCACGCTCTGGCAAGGATTCCTCAAGGAGACACTGCAACTACAGCTTTTTTGACTGCATGAATACCTGTGCAGAACAGCTAAATCTCTGCATGCACCACAATTAAACAGAAGTGTCATGCTAACAGTGATCTAACCTTGTCACTAAGCAGCAGCAGCTCAATTCTGAGTATTACAAGAACACTTATGCCTACTTAAGTGCACTTCAAACATAGCTAGACCTCCACCAGAACTCAGACATTTGGCAGCACGGTGAGCACGCCAGGAGCATTTGTTCTCCATGAAGAAAGCACTGGAATAGCAAGTAGCAGATCTGAAAACAGCAAAGTAACGTGCTTCCAGGTCTGTATGATGCATCATGCGCTTACTCATTTACGGGTGAATTTATTACAAAATAGCAATGAGTGGGGTCCTATCTGGCAGGCATTTCTAATGAAGTCATTCTTTAAGGTGGGATTTTTTAATTGCTTGCTCCCAGATATCCATATAGTTACTATTTTTTAGTACCAGTCACACAGTTGCATTGCTTCCTGCTTGCACTGCCTTGGCCTTTGGTAACTTCAGACAGTCAGGATTTGTGCTACTCTTAGTAGCTAATTTCTGACAGTAACCTCTCTTTAATATTGGCACAGGAGCTTGCAGACTGAAAATAAGGAACAATAGTTTTAAAATAAGCAAAATGTAAATCTACGTGCATTCAGAATATTGAACTGGAACAGTCCTGACTGAAACATAGTGGAAAGCAACTCATGTGTCTAAAGAAGGAAAAGGCAAATAGCACACAAATTATTTAGCATCACACTCTCTCCAGTGAAGAACAAATGATGCAAAATAAGAAGGGAGTTAAAAAGCAAAGACTAATTCAAGAATTCTTGTAGCTAATTGAGATTAGCTAACTTAATTTAGACCTCAGTTCCCTAAAGTATTATTCTTAGTGCCTTTTATTTAACAGGGTCTGTCTTCTATCTAAAACTTTAGATTAAACAAAAAAATTAGATTAAAAAAAAGGAAAAAATACCTATAGACTCTCAAAGCCTAAAGCACTCACATGTAACTTCTTCATCAATTATTTGCTAATTCAAATTTAAACTTTCTGGAAGTGAAAACAGAAGAAAACATTTCTGAAAAATTGGCAAAGTCTTCACCTTAGTGTCCTTGCATCCCATCCTCTCTGTCTGGAAAGGAGAAAGGCTTTGCAACACAGACAAGGATGAACCCATAAAATGAGATCTCAGCAAGTGGTATCACCTTGCAGTCATCACCCAGTTTAATTATCTAGAGAGAAGTTTCATGACAGTAAACAGCTACCGTCTACTGCCATAAGAATATGGGTTCAGAAGAAAAGAAGCTCACTCATATAATAGAGTCCTGGGCAGTTCACAAATGGCAGAGGTTATCCTCAAGCAGAGCAAACATTACTCCTGCTGCCATCCTCCCACATTCCTGCGTAGCTTTCCCCACATCTCAAACTCGGCCAAGTCTCAGGAAAAGAACATTGTTCATCATGAGTGAGAGGGTCTCAAACCAGGTAGAAACATGAAGTTAAAATGAAGTCTTTATCCCCAGAAAAAAAAATTTAAATTTCAATAGCCAGAGAATGTATACTTATTACCTACGATGGCTTTTGAGCCAGAGAAATGGTTTCCATTGCATGAGGGCCTAGCACGCAAATAAAACATGCTCTTATTAATGTGCTATGTTCCAGGCCAGCTGACAGCTTGTTTTGTTTTGACATCTTACAGAAAGTTTACTGAATGGATTATTTTGAAGATACACATCCATCATCTAAATGCTTGTTCAAGCAAATGAGACTCTGACCTCCTTACGGCAAGATATCAGCGGAAGTAGCTTAGACATATTTGGTTCAAAAAAGGCATGTTAGATCATTCTGAAAAGAAATCTTCTTTCCCTTCAAGGAAAGGAATAAAAACCCCAGGACTAGCAGCAATTCTTACTAAAGAGCAACTTCCACCACTTTCAAGTAAGTAAGACAGATTGTGAAGTGGTTGAAAACCTTTCTTATGTTTAACATGAAAAAAAGATCAGAATTAATCTGGAATTAAAAGAATACCACAGAAAAATACTTTTGGTGCCCTAGCCAGAGTAGAATTGTTTACTATCTTCAAATATGGGCATAACTCAATAGATTTTAGTAAATAATGACAGATAAAGTCATTAGAAAAAGTAAATCTTCCTTTAAACTTTACATTACTAGTTTAAAGTTTCCCCTTGGTAAAAATATCTCAAATAATTTCTATATTTGCTTATGCTATCTATTTCAGTACTTGTTTGCTCATAAAATTGGTCAGACAATCTTACCTAACACATAGTACAACATCATCTTCAAAAAATATAAAGGGTTATCACAGTAAACTAAAATAAATTTTATTGTGACACTTAAGCAAAAGGTCTTGGCATAGCCAGGAGACTATCACTAGCATGTCCTAGTCTAAAATCCCATGTGCTTTGACAAGAGATCATGGGAATAGTGCAGTTACTGTATGACCCTTGCCCCCCTCGCTTCCAGGTGGGTGCCCTGTCCTGGGGCTAGCACGTGTCTGATGACAGAAGCCCCACAGCTGATCCAGAAGGGACTGCATCCCATGCTCTACACTAGGCTGCGGACATACCACAAACAAATAGGATAAATGCCACTTGTATATGAATTGCAAAGCCCCTTGGGCCAGGGGTAGACTTTCTTTCTAAGCACTTCTAAGAACTTTCTAAGTTCTGTGGACTATTAATCAAACTCACTTGAAGAACACAAGAGAAGAGGGTCTCAGATCTACTCAGCCTGACTCCATGGGCTTAGCAGCAGCTACAGCAGTAAAATGACGACATGAAGAGCCTCTCAAGGCTGAATTAAATTCTTTCCTTCTTTCTCCTTCACTGACATGTCTCTTTATTTTAAAACTGATTACCTTGGCACTCGTCAGGATAGTTTGTGATTATCCTTCCAGGAAAGCTACGTTTTATTTAATTGTTTTTTAAAAAGTCAGACATTACCTTTTCTAAAGGGCTTTCTACTCTGGGTATGCTGATCATGGGCATCTGGGCCAGATTATCCAGATGAGAATGTTCATGTTCTGGCTGACGTCCTCTGAAGTTATTTACCACACAAACAACCTAGAAGGAATTAGAATATAAACAGAATACCTAAGGAACAACTCATTTTTTCAAGCTTTGATCCTGACAATTATAATTAGGCAGAAATGACATCAGCTTTAGTCACAGCTATACAGTAGAAACACTGAAATGCGAAGTTCGTGTTTTACAAAAAATCCTTAATTAATATTTCAGAACAAAAGACTTTCAACCAATTTATTGGTACATGCATCATTTGAGAACCAAAAAAATCTCTCACCTAAAAGAAAATCCATTACTAAAGCTGTGTAATAGAACACCAATTATTATCAATGTCATGACATGTCCTGCAGCATCACATGGCATTAAGCTTAAACTCCAAGGAAAGCCAATGCCATCCCAGTTTTGACCAGCAAAAACTTTTTCAAATGGAGAGTTAGAAAGGGAATAACAAGGCAAGGACCATCCCCAAGTCTGAATGTAACTTCTAATCTGCTCAGGGCAGCAGAGATTCTCACACAGGGACTTAGGAATGTGACACGTAACAGTTTGTGCTTCTACTAATTCCGACACTCAGCTGAGCAGCAATGTTTGCCAACTGCATTTTCTTCAAAACACAACTAAATTTGATGTCATGCTACTCAAAGGAGTTTACACAACATACATCACAAAATATAAGAATAAATGCTGGGACAGATTTCCTCTCTATTCTGTTCTCTTTTATTTCCTTACAGGCATGAAAAGAATGGAAAAACTTAAATGGGAACAACCAAATATTATTCCTGGACACCTTGTGTGGAAGGGAACGTTTGGAAACACAAGCTGATGTATTTTAAAGGAGACTTGCAGCTACCCTTGCATGTCTAGGAGTGAAAACACCCACCTCAGCCATCCCTGGGAGAGTTCTCAGCCAAATCATGCTTTCAGATCCAAGATCTTGAGACCAAGACCTTGCGATCCAAGAATCAAACTCAAAAGTGTTTTCATGGGGAAAAAGTTCGAAGGTGTATTTAGTACTATTACAAGCTGCCAGGCAGACAAGCCTACAGGCAGGAAACAGCAGTGACTGTTCTATTCTGTAGTCTTGCACTGCAGGTATTAGTGATGGTGATTAAAAGATTAGAAATAGTTTTCTGACACAGACAGTAGTCATTGGCAACTGTGATTAAGAGTCTGGTTTTGGAACACAGCTCCAGAAAAGGGAAAGGCTAAACAAAGATTTTTTTGTACAGAGTAATATAAAACTTCAACATAAACCTGAATCACTATGAAATAAATTCATTAGGGTTACTGTAAGGCCAGAAAAATAAATGCTACCTATTTCTCTGATCAGTGTGAGTATCACTACACTGAATATAATACTTTATACACCAAATCATAACTATGTTATTCTGAGGAATATATACTTCCTGCAAGCGGGCCTTGCTGTAAAAATTACTGTTTGAAATGCTACAATCTGGTTTATATGGAAATCAAAAGAGGTAACTGGATCAGTGCTTTCTTGACTTCACATTTCTGAGTGTATGAAAATATTACTAAGGAAACTGATGACTAATTAAACAACCTAAGATGAGAAACATGTCTTTTATTATTTAGTTGTCTGAAGGTTTTTTTAGAGAAACAACTTTATACATTGATTTTTTTCAAATAAAAGTGACACACACTTACCAAAAATACTGCTATAGATACTCCAATGATAAATCCTGCTATTACATCTGACCAGTGATTTCGGTACTCTGCTACTCTGTTGATTCCAGTAAGGAAGGCCAAGCACATTAAACCCAAACACAGAACAGGTTTTGCAAGCCTTGTTCCTCTGGCTTTCACTGTGTTGGTGATATACATCTGAAAATTAGAAAGGAAGAAAGTGTAAGACTGATGGATATCTCCCACTAATTGGTGAATAAAAGCTCTATATTTTGTTTCAACAGACTATGTGTATTTGGCTTTTTTTTACTTTTTTCCAGAGTGGGGGGAGGGTGTAAAGAAACTAGGAAATGGAGTAGTAGATAAAGCCATCATACCCTTTTCCTAGGGATATAGAAAAATAATCAGACCATACAGGAAAACTGCATTTTACATGAACCTGAAAAGCCTACAGAAAACCAGGCAAATTGGACAAATACCTACCCAATTACTCTCAGTCTGTGTATTTATTTATTAATGCACAGAAGTAAAGAGACTGATTTTTCACTGTGCAGTGTTGACAGTAATAGAAAAAGATCTTTACCCTGAAGGACTATTAGGACTATTACAAGCTGCCAGGCAGAGTAAGAAAGGCAATACATAAAGACCTTGTTTTTATTAGCAAAAGCCTTTCTTCCTCATACACCACTTCTTCACGTGACTAATTAGGGATTTGTCAAAAATCAGTGAAAAGGTGAAAAAAACAGTGTCAAGGAGCAATTAAACTAAATGCCAGCATCTACTTTTATAAACATAGTATAATAGTTTCAATCCGTGCTGAGCTAATACAGCCCTGTGCTTCACACAAACCAATCCAAATGCTGCAGGTTTTATGCGTCAGATTGAGAAATCCATTTGCTCTGCTGCAGTCTAACTCTCCCTGTGCAATACTACTGAATTAAAAGCACTGCCTGATAACAGAGCAGCTCTTCTGCCCTAAGAGTGCATTAGCATCTACCAGGTTTAACCCAGCACTTGGCGAGCTCTGATGAGCCGATGGAAGAAATTAATACCAAATATTCGACTTTCCATTCTCTGGAATCTTGGCATTAAGACTACTTGAAACACCCCTCCTCCCACCCTCCAGGAAAAAAAAATTATACTTCAACTAGCAAGATTTTCGAGGAACAAAGTTTCTACTCTCTGGAGAAGATCTTTCTGTAATTAAACAACTGAAATCCCTAAATCTTCAAATTTTAAACAGGATTTAAGTTTCTGAACTGAAGAATGCAGGTATTTCCTATAGAGTTTCCCTAGAGATTCCAAGTTTGTAATGCAATCACGTTGAACTGCAAAGGAAAAGAGATGAGTATGCATTGAAGAACCAGTACCACTCCTTCGACCAACAGATGGGCAATCCTTTTGGTTTGTTTGGGGGGTTTTTGTACTGTCTGAAACTTTGGTGGAATTTACCAGGGAATCAGTTTATGAAGTGTTGCAATAATCCAGCCAAGAAGCAGTTTGGAAAATGTGGTTACAGCTACAATAACTTAAGCGAAGAAGTAGTGGTCAGAGCTTTTCTAAAAACAGCAACATCTGACAGTAAATTTGTTCAAAACACTAGAGAAAGATCCATGGCTTAGAGGATGAAACAAAGCTTAATCTTAAAATAACATCAGAGTAGTGCAACACACAAATCTTCAACGTATTTTATATGATGAACAAGAAACTAGTAGAAAGATTTCCACTAATTCAGACAGAGTAAAGGTTTAGAAAAAAGAGTTTTGAGGTTTATCTCCAAGACACATGTCTCCGCTCTTCTTCCTAGACCATTTCAGAAAGAATGTTTCTCTCTTTGCTGATTATCCTTCCATCTTAGCTCCTTGTATTTTTGCAGGCTGTCTTCAGTGAGTTACTCTTACCATGTGGAAAGGTGATAAGAGAACTGCAACATTCATTTCCAGTGTTTTAGTCCCACTGGTTTTTTCCAAGCTACAGAGTACTGAATTAACTCAGCAACTATCTTAGTGAGCCTCATTGTTCTCCTGGATACTGCCACCGTTATCCACATTCACACTACATGTTAGGACAGCTGGTGCTAGGAAAAACTGGAATATTTTTAATACAGCGTAAGAAAATCAAATTTGAAATACAGCTTGGGTGAAGTTGACACAGAAGAGTTAGCAGGAAGCTATCCTGCATTTAATTCTGTATTGTGTTATATTAAATTGAAATTAGTACTGAGAAAGAAAAACCTGCTTGTTTAAGGCAGATCATGGTGACACATTTCAGTTATCTGTAACAACTGGTCGTTGCCCAAGAAGACTATCTCAATTTTTAATAAGACAAAACACATTACAGTATGAATTACTGATTCTGCAGTACTTCAATCAAATTTCAACATTTTTAGTACAAAGCTGAACCAAAACACGTTCTGCAGAAAATTCTCTGAATGTTTTAACAAAACCCCTACTCAGGCAAACCACTGAGGAAAAACAACTGCAGGTTCATGCTGTGCCTCACATGAGTAATAGAGAGCTCCATTTGCCAAGCCCCCTCCTTACATGAGCAGTCATGGTTGTCATGCCCAGTTCATTATTCAAAATAACCTGAGGGTTCTGCCAGCATAGGCACCATTTCTATCTTTTCTTAAAAGAACAGGTACCACTGATGTTAAGAATAGCTTTATATTAAAATATAAGAGAATCAATAGAAACAAGCCAAACTTTCCTGAAACAGTGTGACAAAAAGTCTGTATTTGCAAAATTCCATATAGCAAATAGAGCCTCCTCCAAGGCAGGATTCATAAATACCCATTTTTAAACTAGGCCTCTTGCAGCTCTAGTACAATATATTAACACAGTCAACTCAGTCAAAGACCTGATTTACACTAAGAATAAAATATAATTAAGCAGCCGTTTTCTTCTTGATTCTGCTGGGAAAACTACAAACTAGCACAGTCATTAACTGACAAAGAATAAACAACTTGGAAGGATGACAGGATTTTTCTTTATTTACTTCTAATAAATATTAAATGCAGTAACAACAAAGGAAAATAGCTCAGTGATTTAAAACATTAGTAAGAATGAATGACAATAAAACTTTTTACATGGCTAAAGATGTTTACTGAACAACTTCATCTCCATTCCTTTTAAGAACAAAAACTGGGAGAGGAGGACCCTAATGAAAGAAAAGTTTTAAATTAGTCAACGGCAAGACCAACAGCAGAGATTTTGTATGTAAGGTCGACGATTGATATAGTAGTTAGAATTAATATAGCAGACTGCACATTCTCCTGCAACATCAGAACAGTGGTGAATCTTCTCCTGAAGAACTTCTGCTATCAGTGTTCTTTTTTCCTGAAATAAGACTTTAGTATTATAAGATATAGAGCTGTTACCAGCACACAGACAGTGGCAGGGAGTCATATAAGGAGGTGGATTTTTACCTGATCACACAACATAACAATATTTACTAGATTTTCAGAAAAACACAAAAGTTTTGACCTTCAGTCCTCAAGATACTGGAAGTGAAGCTGTAAGAGAATCTCATAAATTGAAAGGAAACCTTTAATTGAAATGGGTTTGCAAATATGAATTTGAAAGAAATTATCACCATCACTACCAAAGACAAAGCAAGCTACCTATGACATTTCTGATGTGATGGGCTCAGGCCATAGTATAAGGAACAATCACAGCCTTGGCATTTAGCTTGTACCGGGCAAGTACTTTGTAAGTGTCAGGTTGCAAGTCTCATGTGAAGTTTGTCCTTAATCTAGAGCAAATTAAATCATTCCAAAACACATAAGAAAAGAACCGGAACTGTATGTGAACTGCAGGACAAAGTGGATTCCTGGGCTATGCTGCAAGCTCTTTCTAGGCATCTTTCAGCTCTCTTTAGGCCTACCCACACCAACATCTATGCACACAAACACACGTGTAACAGGTCTCAGAATCCCATTTTAGTTACACTCGAGCTACACATCAGTCTGGGTGCTCCAGCCAGGAGGGAGGCTAATTTTCCTTGCTGATTTCATCAGCCTGGGGCCCAGGGATTCAGGTAAGCAGATCCCTTCTGTGTTTGCTATTTCATTTCTCCGTGAAGTAGATGGCCTGGGAGACTGACAAAGACCGGTCCATCAGTGGGGAGTGAATAACGACTCATAAGGCAACAAGAAGAATGAGGAAGAAATCATTGTACAGGCACCCATCCCTGGCAGCACTTCAAATATAAATTATCTCATGCTTTGTTTTGCTTTTACAATGTGCTAGCATTAAAGAAATAATCTTGAATTATTTAAGTAATATAAGTAATGTTGTAAATGTTCCGCCTAAGGAATTTTCAGTATTCATCAGACCTACAAGAAAAGAGACACTCAGAGATCAAAAAGCTGAAAAAGTAGTGGGCTGTTGTAGTCTACAACCAGGTTCTGTGTT
Source organism: Eulacestoma nigropectus (assembly GCA_013397775.1). Lineage (NCBI taxonomy): Eukaryota > Metazoa > Chordata > Aves > Passeriformes > Eulacestoma > Eulacestoma nigropectus. The sequence goes on along the minus strand of VZTE01005845.1, from coordinate 320,111 downwards.
TAGTTAGAATCCTGTTTGACAATCTAAAATCTTTTCAGCTTCCTTTGGTAATAATTAATGGGTCAAACTATTTCTAGAGCAAACCAAAGCCATATTCTTGAATCATCTGGGTCCTTCTGCAACTGCCCACTGAACATTTCTTTCAGTGCTTCTGAAGCCTCCTCCAGCTTTCTCTACATGTTTTGATCAAATTATTTATGACCCTAGACAAAAATTAGCTTTCAAAGTCAGGGGCCTGGCTTGGCAAAAGGAAAAGAAAGCTCTAGAATTCTGGACCTTACTATTAATTTTCCCACTATAAACTCCCCACAGCTGTAACTGTAAAACAACTGGAGAAGGAAAGAGGTATCTTTCACTGTACCAAGACTATAAGATACACCCAAATATAGAGGTTGTTTTCTTGAGGAACTGAATTGTAATGAAGAGCTGACTGGCAGGAAATTTATAGAGGTCTTTAGATAAATTCCTGGATCAAATGGTAATGTTATTTTATTATTTGGTCTGAAAGAAATCAGTGCACTCAATATGTGAAGCTCATGACATACGTTTTATTATCAGTATTGAGGGATACTTTTACTTGCTGCACCAGATACTGAAAAGAAATCCCATTGTCCCTGAAAGACAGCCAAAAGAATCCTTTAATTTCCTAATGAAAAATGGACAATAAAGTCAACTCAATGAGGTGGCTCTGCTATTCCTTTTCCTCCTGAACACTTCCTTAGGTCTGTCAGAGAGGCCTATCATGCCTTCACCAGCTGCCCATTTAGCTGGAATCTAGCAGGGACTTCAAGACAACGGAAAGGTGAGACTAGACCTACATCTATAACTGGATCAAGGAGTGACACTGAGAAGAATGTCACCATGTTGCCAGCACTGTTACCCAGGCTCCCTTGTTTGTCTTTTCCAAGTGACCTATAAACACAATAAACAGCAAAAACAATGCAGCAAAATGCCAGGAGCAAGAGCCTTGCAGAAAATGTGATCATGGACCAAACAAAAACACTGCAGAGAGGAAAAAATTATTTGCAGGCTTTATCTGCTAGTCCTGTCTGAGGTCACAGTTGAGGCCAAGGGTTCACAGTATCAAGCAACAAAAGCTGCCTACAGACTTAAGGGCTATCTCAATTATCAAGGCATGAAGCCTGTTCCTCTATCATTACAAACCCAAAGCAAGTCTGAAATGTGTGTGGTAACAAAAAGTTCAAACACTAGTCTACCCAACTGCTCTTGTCCAGTGCAGTAAGAGCAACAAAAAAGTGCAAAACTTTATAGAATGAATTAAAATTTCCCTTAAACTACAGCTACCAATGACCAATCCTCTAGGTCTGCAGCACCAAAGTACAACTGTTAGTCAAAGGTCTTATATTTAAGTCTATGGGAATAGGCTAACTAAATCTTCATATATCACTTTGAAATCCTACCAAAAAAAAGGCTCATGACTTCCACTTTCTGTGTCTCAGTTGTGGAAAACACCCCAAAAGTATGTGCATACTTGGCTGCTTCAAAACTTACCTCTAACTGTCCAGGCTTTGTCAGCTTATGCATATCAAAATGTGACTTATACACTTATATACTGTTTAATAAGGTTGCAATGTTTGCCTTAATACCTATGTAGCAAAAATTGTTCCACCTGAGAAAGGGTGAACTGCAATGCTGATAAGAAATGAAAGCAGATGCAGTCAACTTATTAACCCAACTGAAAAACAAACAAACAAAAGATCTCCAATGAGATCAGAGCAGACACCTATGGAAAAATCCAGGCATCAGCCAGATTAGTTCAAGATTTCAGAACAGATTTACAGTAGTTCATTTTGAAAACACTGGTACACTGGGAAGAATGAACCTGAAAGTCTGAAGAAGAAAGGTAACACATCATTGAGAGCATCTGTGTTTGGAGCAGGGCAGAGGAAACACCTCCCCATAGCACTGCCATTCAACATTTCCATTGCTAAGTCTCTCTTGATAGGTACTCTCTTGAAGTAAGTAATGGAGGCAAACATTACAAAGGTCTAAATATTAGCAGAACAATTGTTTGAAAACGACTGTACTTTCAAGCAGGAGGGGAATTCTGAGTTACCATAGCAGCCACCCACTCTCAAAAGGGGGGAGAGGAGAAAAATGGAAGACTCAAGAACTTAGATGAAAAAAGAAGCTATTGTTAACAAGAAAATATGCACAGATGCTAGGTGATCAGAACGTGGCTACGCTTAAATGGAATGAGATAGGGGAATTATTAGATAAAGCATGGGCTTTGTTTCTAAATGGCTTGATTGGTGAAATCACACAAGTCTAAAAGCATTTACTTCACCACCTCGGAGAGCAAGGACCCTTGGGTCACCTCTTTGTGTGTTTTTTGTCTTTAAGCTGGTTTTGTTTTGTGCACAGCGGGCTGAAATACCCAGGGAGGATTCCACAACAATCTCTCCCTCTCTCCAAACTTTTTTTTAACCAAAGAGAAGCACATTTTGTACCAAAGATTATATGCTAATGAAACAGTGAGTAATATATGGAGGTCTTTATGTCCATGCTCTCAATAACTGTTGTAGCATGGCTCCTACAAAGACTAGGCTACTGTTTTAAATCTTCTACTCCAGTGAACAGTGATGAGAAAATTGTTATTTAGGGCCAACTATCCTGACAAACATCATAGCAGTATAAGGACACGACCCCAAATATTGGAACATTGATTTTTTTTTTCCCTTGGAGTGTAATAAGCAGTATTTTTAGCTTCAGTCATGCAATAGGATTTAAGAACAAAAAAACAACCTGCCAATATTATAACAAGCTACTACAGCTACTACAGGAACTCAGAAATCCTGAGAGTAGTTTAGAGTGCTTTAGTTAAATGATAGCAGTGTCAAGCACCATGCAGCAGTGCAGTAATGACATAGGATATATTCACTTCTGCAGTTACTGAAAGAGCAAATAGTAATGAAATAGATCTCAGCAGCTTTAATTTTTTATATTGCTAACTGTATATTGACCACAGACAAGGTCTGCATAAAGTATTCTTGCTCATGTCAAAAGCCACTTATATTAGGCATTAAACCCTACTGATGTCTACTTTTTGTTTTTAAAATGTATTAATACTATTTTACTTTCTGCTTTGCAGTAGCTGAATAGCTGGTTTCCTAGTTACTCTGACTCATGGCAACAGTGGAAATCCAACTTCACAGATGGATGAGAAAAGTAAGAGCAATTAAAATGAAAAATTCTGAGTATTTTCTAAAATAGCTTGCATCAAATTTAGAGTGTTTCAGCCTTAGATATCTCCCCAAATAAAGACAATACTAGTAGAAGACTTAACATTTGCCTCAAGTTAGAACAGAATATTAGAATAGAATAGAAAAGAATATTGTTCATCTCTTATTTGCAGACAACATTTGCCTGTACTAACTGATGATCAACATCTCCTAAACACACATTGCTCACAAGGAACCTTTGGTCAATGCTACCATCAGTGCTGCAGATTTTAAGCAACTGGTTCTAAAACCATATGCAGGGGCACTGAGTTGACACACTGTCTGTGGATAGGTCTTTGCCATGTTGTCAAGTATCAGTTTCCAGATCAATCAGGAATTAAAAGTTGGCACGTTTGGTATGTGTTCAAAAGCAATACACACTCACACGTTTATTTACGTGTGCATATATCCATACACACACATCTATAGGCAGGCCACTGTCCAAACACTCAGAGAATGTAAGGGATGACTCCTGCAATGCCCACAAGGGTACACACACCTTCCTAGTTTCCCACTGACACTATGAAGGCAGCCCTGGGCTCATACAAAGGGCTGCAAAAGGCTGTGATTACCAATGCAGGTCAGGTAAGACATAGGCACGTGCTGGGGAGAACTTGTCCCCAGCACAGGAACAAGATGTGCTCCTGCTTCACGCTAGAATGATACGCACTCCAAACTAAGCCAGAGTTACTTGAGTGAGAGTAAATGGTCACTCTTCTTCTCCCCTGCCCCTTCACAACCTAAACAGCTCTGATGCCTGGCAGCAAACACCAGTTTTTATCCCAGTACTGTTCATCACTCCCTGTAAAAGAGATGAGAGAGGGAAAAAAGGGTGGACTGTCTTCTAGCCCACTTTATTGCACAACCAGAGCCAAACTGACTTTGCATGAACAATGACGTACCTATAAATACCAATTCTGGTACCGAAAGACACACAGGGATCTTGGGAAACCTGCAGAGATCAGACATACATATAGCTCACCTTTCTGCTTCACCTCACCAAAGAATATGGCCATGTGTAATTCTATTGATCTGCACTGGGTTAAAACACAGGGAGGTGCCACTACCAGTCAGAGGAAATCCCTACCCTTACTCCTTAGCACCCAGCAAAGGATTGTCCCAAACATTCTGGAAATGGGGAAAAAGAAAACCAAGGAACTGGTTATCCTAAATCTATAGATTATACTCTTTATGGACAACTTGCCCTCTTAGCACTGTCTTGGCTTTCAAGGCTCAGAAACCACTACATCTTGTCAGAATTAAGCCAAATAAATCATTCTCACAGTAACTCAAAGAAGGTTTACATATAAAAAATCAGCCAATATTTTGGGTCTTATCTTCTGCCCATTCCTCCCTCCTCCCCCTGACAGTGCAAGTCATTTGCTTTCAAAAAAATAGTGACATTAAATAGTATAATATACTTACAGCCAGATACATAGCTGCATATATACTTAGTGCTGCTTCTTTGGATGGGAAAGTCTTTCTGGCTTTCATGATAAGGTCTGGATTTCCAGTACAGGCATGTACGCTACTGATGAATTGTGTATACTGTTTACATCCAAGAGCTGTATAGTTGGGTTTACAAAGTGCAAGAAAATGGGGTGCAAGATTCCCTGTTACTACTTGTCCAGCATTTACAAAGATGTCCGTAGCAAACAGTCCAAATGCGTAAATTCCTAAAGAGGGAAACAAAGAGTTAAATTTCCTGACAATTTATAGTATTTATTAGAGCAGTATACCAGCTTCTTCCATTCAAGAACATGAAAAATCCTCCCATGTACTGTACCCTAAAGACCTTGGCTCACATTGGAGATGGTATTTTCCTACAAAACTGCAGCAACAACAGTGCAATGTTCCCACACACCTGATGTCTCTCCCATCTTTCATAGCAACACCCAGCCCTTGTGCAAGCAGCCTGCTTTCCTACACCCCAAAGCCATGCATGTCCCCTGTTAGGGGTAGTTGGCTTTACTGGTACCTAACTTTTGCCACTAAACAGAAGTGACAGAGGGAAATTCTTCACCCTATAAATCTGCTTGAAAACCAAGGTCAAACCCTGATGGAGAAGGAACTTGGAAATTCACAACACAAACTGGACAAAAATTTTTTCCCTTGCAGCTGTAAAGAAGATAAAGTACTGAATAATTCAGGATTGCCATGCGCGAGTTGTCTTCATCTGCCTGCTACTGGGTAAATCTCTGTGCATGGCATATTAATCACAGTATCAACACAGTGAGCTAAAGATTTATATATTTGAGGAGCTACTTATGCTAAAGAGTTTTTTTAATCAGACATATCAGTGAGGCACTAAGCACATGTACTCATTCATTAGAATGTAAATGCATGTATCTGGTTACTTAAAAGAAAACAGATTTCTGCTATTCTGAGGTCCCTCTCTACCCTTTCATAAATAGAAAACAAGCTCTGGAAGAACATGCAAACACAGCACCCCGATCAGCAGGAAAAGTCAGTGGGTGCTTGTTCCAACTCCACCTGAGCTACAGATTTCCTCCTGTATTTCCACAGGCAAGTCACCTTACCTTTCCCATATTCCACTGTGAATATAGAGTGAGTTCTGGCAAATCTCAGTTTCATGGGGCACTATGAGGACTTTGATGGATCAACATCACAGCAGATGTAATTCCACAGAAATATGCATTTATACAGGTCAGGTTTTTTTCTTAGCAAAGCTAGAGGACCAAGGCTGTTGACCAGCCAGGACCCCAGAAATCAACATCACACTAACGTTAACTCTCCTCGAGATGCTAGACTCCGGTGAGCAGCACATTGTGCCTGGCCAAATCACTTTGCAGGAGGGCCTTTAAGCCAGTCCCAAGGGTGTGTGTTGCCCTGAGTTTGCAGTTCTTCGATGTTTTCAGTTTCTGTAAAAGTTTCTCACGCACTTTCTGTAAACACGGTCATGTTTTGTTAACTGTACTTTATTGTTTTTCATTCCATTCTCCTAGGCGGAGACATTTGATGGATGTTTCCTTTGACCAGTGTGATTGAGGGGTGGTAATTTCTCCCTCCAATCCATGGTGGTCAAAGGAAACATCCATCAAATGTCTCCGCCTAGGAGAATGGAATGAAAAACAATAAAGTACAGTTAACAAAACATGACCGTGTTTACAGAAAGTGCGTGAGAAACTTTTACAGAAACTGAAAACATCGAAGAACTGCAAACTCAGGGCAACAGGTGCGCACTGCACAACACAGGTGGACACATCACTCTGTGGGAGCACTACGGGTAGCGATGCCTCATCTGCTGGAACAGCAAAGAGGCCTTTGTTCACTCCTGCCACCCTAAATTTTTTTTTTGCTTCTGTGAGGAAAGAGGGGACCACTAAGTGGGAAGAAAACTCAGGCACTGATTACACAGAGAGGAACTGGAGTGGGAGGAGCTCCTCATCATCACTCCCCACCTCCTCCAGACCTATGCAAGACAGTCTCCTTGTCACCAGGAGCAAGGGCACTCTGGGAAGGCAGGCACAGTTGTCACACAAACACTGCAAATACAGACACAGCTGCACATGCCCTCCCTCCCCCTGAGACTGGGGCACACAACAGGACCAGCTGCCCCAAGGCTTCATTCCTCCAGCTGTTTCCTTTAGATGCAACCATGAGAGAGAAGCAAATAGCAGAACTGAGCCCTGCTATGGCAGCCCTGCATGTATTAAAAAAGCAGCATCTGGAAATGTTCAATACACATTTTGAGTGGTGGGACTTCTCCCTCCAAACACATTTAGAACAAACTAAATAGAAAAGACGACACCTCATATCCACTAAAGTCAGTGGGGGGGTTTCAGCCAAAACCAGTGTAGCATGGATTTTGTACAGTTTTCTGCTAGAGACTATAATACAATATCCAGGCTAAGAAAGCACCTAAACCAGCTTGGCTTCAAACACACATTTATATCTCAATGTCTTCAGCTTTGGGGTGTGTTTACTATCACCTATAGATATGGCACAAGGATACCTTTCTTCACTTCACCCCACTTCAGGCCTGCTAGTTATTTTTCCCCCTTGTGGTCCCAGCTTTTTCAATTTTTACTGCTATTTCTGCAACTGTTTTTTAATCCAAACTTCCAAAAAGCTTCATTTGCTACCTAAAAGGAAAACTGCACCTCAGTTAAGACTACACATCAAATGTTATATGGTTATCTGAGTATTTTCCCCAGGTCAAAATTAAGACATAATTGATCACTCTCACCATTTAGAAAATGAAAGCAGTAATTTTGCTCATACCAAGGAATCTGATGGTCCTGCGCACCAGTGGATTTATATAACAACAGTCTCCAGTTAATATTGTTTTTTCTTGGTTTTCAAAATCCTTTGTAGCTAACTGTAGACAAAAGACTGCAGTTTCTCCAACGATAATCTTAGGGGAGGAGAAAAAAGGGGAGAGAAATGGTACATCAGATTACAGCAAGTAAAATACACTAATATTACAGAGACAGACATCTCATCTTAAAGAAACAAGACCAAACCAGCACAAAAGACAGCATAAGTGAATCAAGTTCTGTACATTAATCTTCTTACGAGGGAAATATGCCTTATGGCTTGCTTTACTTGATTTGCCTTAAAAGAGAATAAATTACTACAACCAGGATTTTTAGTCGACGTAACATAACCTAGTTTTCAGGATGAGGGGAAAGAGAAAGAATCTATTAGTTCAAGGACAACATAACGCACAAGATCTGGACCAAAGTAAAGGCCTAATCCTGGAAGATGCTGAACATTTCAGTTCCCACATGGCATTCACTGGCACTCAGCACTTTGCAGGGTTGAGCTTTAAATTTTGGACTACGGTAAAGAGAAAGGGGAAAAAAAATCATAACAGAGCTCCTGTTCACATCAGAGGCCTGGTTTGCCTGGAGGTACTTAACAGGGTTTGATTCACATTTTGCTAGCTAAATTTATCAAGTCTGGCTTTAGCTCTGTTCCTCATGCTTGAACGAAGTGTCACCACTGATATTTTAACATTAAGAATGGCCTGTTTCACATTCACTCCACCAAAATAAATAAAGCTGTCATGTCTGTGTATCTGTATGTTTATGTTTTGCCAACCATTATTCACATAATGGTTGGCAAAACATAAACATAAAAATCACAAAATGAGAAAAAATCTATTTTGAATGTAAAATGTCTTCTCTAGGTGGTGTATTTACCTGTATAACAAAGCATGACCTTTAATTTATTCACTACAATTATGGATTGAGACTTTATAGCCAAAGCCAGCACTTTAAGCAGGTATCTATCTAAAACTATGATATTGAAGCTTTATGGTAGGCAACATGGGTATAATTGAAAAGTAGAGCAGAAGGGTCAAATACTGACCACTGGATTCTAACCTTGAGTCACTGTGGGACTTGCAGGCAAGGCCCTTCCACTCCTCTACATGAAAAGCTTAAAGCTCATTGACAGGTACATCATGCTTTGATCAACAGGAATGAAGACCACCAAACCGAAATCTTAATACTACACAAATATAAGAAATAATGCCATCAAATCTGATTAATTGCCAAGGTTTTTTCTAAACCTTTGACCTAACAGGAAAATATAAATCTTTTCATGTATCACAATAGGTCTGAACAGTTCTTCAAAATAAACAAAATAATCTATGGGCACTGGCTCACGTGCACATTTTGTTGTCAACAGGAAAAATACAGTTAATGACCTTCCTTAGTTGTTTGCAGGTTATGCAGATACCCTTGGGCTAAATTGTGGAGGAAAGTGCTACTTATAAATAATGTGGCCCAAGTAACAAAAATAACTCTGGAGGCAAGTGTGCAAAATGCAAAATTTAATTTGTCACGAAACCATTAGTCATTATCTATTACTTTAGACTGGCTTCAGATCCTAGCAGAATTTTCAGATGAAACAGAAATTTCAGTACCTGAACTAACAAATATCCTCTCTCTATTGTGATGCAAGCAAATTTTCAGCCTAACAAAGTTGAATTTCTTCATCTCTAATTAGCAAATGATCAGTATACATGAAAAATAATTCAACCTTGAATTCAAGATCATCCAAATTATGACAAGGACAATTCAACTTAGTAATCCCTATAGCTCTCATGAAGAAACATACCAACAAAATCAGTTTTAATGTGATTCATAAAGGTCTGAACAGAAATACTAACACTTTTACTGTGAGTCACAGTAATGCTTTTCTTTCCTCTCAAGGACTAGGCAACCTGAATACAGTCAGATTCTACCTTTAATTCTTTTTGCAAAACTCAATAGATTTCAGTAAAATTTTCACAGATTTTGAAACTCCAGGAAAGAGCAGAATTCAGCACAAAGGAAGCATCTGTGATATACAGTGCTCAACCTTTTGCAAGAACACCAAGAGTGCCAGCAAGCTCAACTCTCCAGCTCTGAGCAGAGACTCTGAATCTGCTGATCTAAGAATAAAGGTCATCTTCTTGGCTGGTAGGAAAGCTGGGGTTTACTAAAGGGAGAACTGCTTGTTCAGTTATAGGAAAGGAGATCCTCACTTCCAGCAATCTGTCTTGATCGGTTGCATCTAGACCCTTGCTGCTGCCAACAGTTTCTCCTTGTTACGTTTCCTGTCTTTGATGGTAACCTGTATGAAGAAAACTCTCTGTTCCAAGAATAGCAGGGAGCAGCATTCAAGTTCTTAGCTGAATAAGAATACTCTTAGGGTGGGCATGTAGGTGCAAGGGTCAGAAGGATATGGAATTCTGCTAAAGACAAAACCTCTGCTACAGAAGGCCTAGTGCTCTACTGTCAGAAGTAATCACAGTGGCAAATGCCACTAAGCACACAAGGCATTCATCTCTATGCTTCTGTGGATTCACTTCGATAGAATCCTTCTAGAATTTGGCAATAAATACAGGTTCTTTATTTTTCTGTACTGGCAGCTCAGCTAAAGCTGTTCTCCTTCCTCCATCCTTCAGCACAAGCACTGCTCATCTCAATAATCAGCCTATTGATGTTTCAGAAATGGAAGAAAAATCCTTTTCAATCTCAATAAATCCCAGGAGAAATTCTGTTTCTCAGTGCAATTCCTTCCCCTTCTTCTCTCCAGCATCACTGGCAATAATCAGCTCTACAGGGCACAGGAAAAGGAGAGCGACATCCCCCCTGCACTTTACAACAGTTTGCATGCCTGGGATATTCCAGGAGCAATTTCTGTATTCCTGCTGGCACGGGAACAACCATTACCCCTTCCACTGCATATGCAAGTTGTAACCAGCCAACAAAAGACATTTAATTTAACAAAATTATTTGTGTACATCTTCTCTAAGTCTTGAGGCAAAAAAGTTTTTGGAATATTCCAAAACTGGCAATGAAAGATCACAATGGACAATGTTCTGACAACATAAACGTCTGGACAAACCTACACAAGTTCAGGCATAGAAATATAATTTGCAATGAAAAAGAGTGGATATTAGAAGCATCTTTTACCTTATTCTAACAGCATCATCCTACTTTAGATCACTGTACAAATTTCCCAAAGGTATGTATTAAAATTCTTAGCTCAGAGGTATTTTAACAGTTGTTAAAAGCAGGGGAGGCCATCCTTCCCTAAGGGTGAGAAAACCTTTTGACATATAGCTACAGCTTATCAAGTATAAGGAAAAGAACAATTCTCATCTAAGTCTAACAATACAAAGTGCAGGCTTTCCAGTACTCTGAACATATGTATAAACAACTTGCATAGCCCTCAGACAAAAACACAGTGTACATAAATGTTCCGAGAAGAAACAAGACAAGAATGATCGTTTACTCTTATGGAAGCACATATAAAATATTAAACCAGCAAAAATTAAATTACAGAAGTTCTTGGAACCATCTCCATGGCAATCACATCCTGTCTATGATGTGACAACCCATTTGACAGCCAGAATTTGAGAGGGATGAGATCTAAAATTAGTATTTCTTCTTGTTTCACCTCTTAACTCCTGATCAATACATTAGCTGATTGATTTTCATGGTGTGTTTATACTAGTAGTACATTTTTTGCATTTATTGCCAACTACCTAATACCTGTCTCTTTCCTTGTTTTCTTCTCAGGATTCTTACAGCATTTTGCACACATTCCCTACCCTGATTGCTTCCTCCCAAATAAGTCCAGGTTTTTTCTTTATTAGTCATTTTTCTGAATCCAGGCAAGCTGTGCCTAGTTTTAGCACTGCATGTCAATTTAAAAATCTAATTTGTCCTTCCCCAAATGATCCATCCAGTATATTCTTAACTTGGTTCTAAATTCTGAGTTCTATTCAACTCGAAATGTCAAGCCTGACTCACGCCAAATATTAGAGCTAGAGCAGCTCTGACATTGTTGATTTTCCAGTAAACTGACTCCATAAACAAAATTCTACCAGTGTCTCCTATGGTTTACAACAGCCAGCACCTATATAAATAAATGACCTTAAATCTGATCTTCTTAAAATACTAATGAGGTTTATTTTATGGCCTATCCTTCTCATATATTTCACGTAACTCCCTATAAAGCCCCAGGACTCAAGTGAGACTTAAACATTCATTTGGATGACAAGATATCCAAGGGTACATGAATATGTTTAAACAAGCTAAATCCTGAAATGTAAGGTTGATTTTCTATTAGGCATTAGGAAATAAAATTTCTGTGTATACAGTCATAGACCTTTCCAGCTAACACCTACTTTAGGCTACACAAATGTTCAAGAAATATTTCACACAGGCTGGGAATGTCATAGAACACACGATTCCCTCTCTGCCAATTCTCAGGGTTATGCTGTAACTACAGCAACCACTCAGATAGATGAGTAACACTGGAAAGTGGTTACTGCATTAAAAAGACCACTAAATATTCATCCATGTGCTCAACTTGTCAAGTTAAGAAGAGCATTTTACAATACTGTGCATTGTAGTTTCTCTTCTGACTTCATTTCATTCACTGTGTTTCTCTCATTGAAGCATGACTTGAACACTAACCAAGGCTTCTATGAGACCATCTTCAAGAAATAACCTTTGGGGAATGAGCACCTCAGGCAGTCCCTAGCTCTGCTTTTCTCTCTAGAATGAACTTCCTTGTTCTTCCTTATCCGGAAAGAAGGGAAGATAGGAAACGGAGCTAAAAATCTTGGGGATGATTTATGTATGTCTAGGAAAATTGTTATCAATTAAATTGCATGGCCTCCCTATTCATTTCACTTAAGAGTTCCCATTTGGTGTGGTGCAGATCTCTTCCAAATATATGGCTTCTATATGCTTTGTTATTCCTGCTCTTTACCTTGTCTTCTTAACTTTGGAGACCATGGGCTATTTCAGGCCTATTTCCTCTTTAAAAATGCCATCCATGTACCAATGAGCACAGTGGCCTCAGAGCTTGGGAAATCTAGCAGCATTAACTTTGGCCTTTAGTGATGCTGAAAGTAAAGCTCCACTCTCCGCTTGAAGCTGAAATTGTTGAGTGAGGTGACAGCCCTGGCAGGAAAAGCAGCAACAGTATTTCCAGCAGTAGCAATTTCAAGTTCATTATGCAGAGCTTTCCCTTGAGGCCATTTTCTATGTGTTTTTCTTGTTCTCATTGCTTCTTGCTTGCTTAAACTGACAGCAAATGCTCTGGTCGATTTTCAGAGAAGTACATTTTCTATAGTAACAAATGACCAGTAGTTTTGCAGGAAATGAAAAAATAAATCCTAGATAAATCTGTGTGGTATTGATTAAATACAAAATATCCTCTCTTGCATTCAGCATGGGGATATAGGAGCATACTGCATACTAGCTTCTGAAGGTCCACAAAAAAGACGTGAAAAGAAAATTACTTTTCTAGAGAAAGATTTTAAAAAAAATACTCAGCCTTTTTGAGCCTTTAAATTCTGTTTTAAAAATATGTACTCCCCTTTTTTTTTTTTTTTTTGAGAAAAATACTAAAATTTAATATATTTGGTCATGTCCATTCACAAAAGAAAAATAGCAGTAAAAGATTACATATCTAATAGTGAAATATTATCTGCTTTACTTATTTCTCTGTAGTGCGGAGTATGGCTATATGCTACTAAACAGTAATGTTACTTCTGACAGGAACAAATATTCTTTATTGCCCTTTTTAATACATTGTAGACATACTCAGTATGTAACAATGGTAAAGGTTGCTCTCTTCATGAAGACTTTACTTCTATTTGAAAGCAAGAGGCACATAATAACCAAGCATTTATAGGCAGGAAGCCAGAAATGAACCACATTGACAACTTCATCATTCACTGAATTATCTTCATTCACTACCACATGAGAGGAAAAAAATGAAATATTTTGAAGTACAGAGTCTCTTAAGAGCTTCCTTTTTTCCTTAACTGAGCAATTGATCGTGCGTGCAAATGGCACCTCCTCTGGAGCCCATCTGTGGTGTCCAACAGGCAAAGCCTCTGCAGAGCAGCACCAGGGCTGAAATCACACAGTGCCAGAGCAAAGGCTGGTTATGTAAAAGGTCATTTTGAGAAACAGGTAGCAGGTCCCGCTGTGCTGAGTGTAACTAAGAGAAGGCCTTGTGCCACCACCAGAGGGCCAGCGCACAACTCCGGCACACGAGAGCAAGGCCTTGCACGGCCCTCGATGCTCCGGGACTGAGGCAGGGGATGGAGCACACAGCCCATGTCCACCGCCACAGTGCTCTGCGCTCAGCCCGCTGCACCCACCGTGCTTGCCATTACAGCTCCTGCTCGTGGCTGCCGAGCCTTTTGTACGCTGTGAGATGAAGAACGTGCGGCTGCTCTGCACTGCACTTCTCCAGGCGATTAGAAATGGCCAGGACTCGAGGAAAACGCGCTCAGGAACGCCAGTGTGGCAGTCTAGGGGCCAAGTAAGTGTCTGGCACCTGGCTCTAAAACTATCAAAATGCTTAAATGTTTGGCACAGTTTTACAATACTGACACAAGTATTCTTGCTGAACACATTCCAAGAGGTAGTAGATAAGAGACATTCATGAGAATTCTTGCCCATGCATCAAGCGTTTCTAATTTTAAAAAATAACATCCAAAAACTAGGAAAAAAATGTTAATCGAGAGAAAATCTCTACATCTAAAAAAAAAAACCCTAGTAAATGGTGAGGGGAAGAGGGAAGAATTCATTCAAAACTGCCTTCTAAAGGCATAAATTCACATTTCAAACTGTGAAGTTACTTTAGGCTCAAATACTCCAGATAAGGTTCCTCTTCAAATACTCAGATAAGGTTCTTATCATAGGAAATTCTTACAGTTTTTAAATTGTTCTCATTTTCTTTTCACAAAAACCAAGGATGCCATTATGCAAAGCTTCCAAACTCCACACTTTACAAACACACCTCCTTAGGAAAACGAGTTGCAATATGACCAGAGATCAATTAATTTTAGTCTCCTGATCTGATTGATACTTGAAAAAGGTTGTTGTTAAATATAATCATTTCATTAAGGAGTTTGAAAAAGAATTCTATATCAAAATTTTTCATTTTTCTCAGGCACTTCAACCTTTAAAATACTGTGATATTTGGGAAGGAAAAACAAAATGTTCAAAGCTCTATGATGTATCTTCTCTATTAGAAGATGGATTTCATATATTCATCTCTGCACTCAGCTGTGTCAAGGAAGTCTTCCATTGGACTTCAAGTGACACGTGGAAAAAACTGTGGTTCTTTATTACCTGGCCTTGGTGAACCCCTTTGTTTCTTCACTGGCCAAGAAAACTGTACATTGTTCTGTCTGCTGAGGGAGATAGGTGTCCTAACTCTTCTGTGTATATTGAAAATACGATTCCTTGATAAATACAATACCAGTGCTTATGACACCCATACCAATAATAATTTCCAACAGCAATGTTCCTTTATATTCTAAGCCTTAGGTGATCTACGCAACTGCGCTTTTCTACCCAGGATGAACATTCAATTGCAAAATTCAACATAAACGGTCTTTCATCCCTGTTTGAATAAAATCTGATCACATAAAAGGCATCTCTTAAAGATTCTGGTCACAAAGTAGTGGTTTTACAGTCAGTATATGACTGTAGCCAACTGTTCTCAGAGGCTCAGAAGAAGGAGAATATCTGTATTTCCCGCTTTTCCCACTGTCTTACTTCTAGTTCACTTCTACTCAAGGCCAGACACGTTTTGCAGATATATTATTCCTGAGATCAGTTCAAGGAAAGCCACTTTCACTGAATTGCCATTGCCATCAAACAATGGAAAATGGAGGACCAAACACCGTAACAGTATAAGCACCCTGTGTTTTAATAGAGTGATGAGAAAAACATGCTGTACGTAAGATTAATACCTATAAGATTCCACAAAAAATTGTTTTCTGGATTTTTGTGGCAAAACACGTATGTCTGCAAAACATATGCACAATTGGTTTATTGCTTATGTTTATTATTATCAACTAGTATTTGACTCATAATGATAAACTTAAGTAGCTCAAAAAAATAATTCTAAACTTTTTATTAAAAATCATCTTCACAATAAAATAGCTCTCTTTGAAATCATGTAAGTAGCTCCACTGCTACTTATAGTGGCCTCTGTATAAGTATCTCTTCCTTTACCATTATCTTAGGCTACAGTATAATTGCCAACAAATTAAATACATTAAAAGGTCATTAACCTTTTCTAGTTGAAATCAAAGGTAATAACTCCACTAATTTCAACAGGAGCTGGATTAGTTGTGAAAACCTACGGCACCCTAGAGTAAGAGCAATACCTCATCCCAAGTCCAGAAACAGGTCTTAGCTATGAATACTGTCCCAAGAAAATAATAAAACAGAATTAGGAAGACAATCCAATTTTACAGGGAAGCAGTACCGAATATTTGAGAAAGAAGTTTAACAGGTCAGATAAATCAGAAAGATAAGTCAAAAAATGTAATGCCCACTCTTGAACATATTAACTTAAAGTCATACTTCTAATATACTTTATCTCTTTACATTGTAAGCACCAATGAAAAGAATCCAGGTGTCATTAAAAAGGAGTTTAAAACTCTTTAAAAGCCCATGCATGGAGGCACTTGGTTTAAAACTATGACTTACTCTGAGCTGTCTCACATTAGCGTTACTTATGCATAATATGTGCATTGAACATAAAACCAGCAGTAAAACTACTCAGTAACAAACTCTGACAGTATTAATCCATACTTCTAGTGCCTCTGAGAGCCAGGAAACAAGTGACCAAATAAAAGCTTTCAAGAAAAGTAGAGACTGCAACTTGTACTGACACTTGAGTAACACAGTCAAAGAGAATGACTCTACAGGAGTTAACTTCTGAAGCTTCACCGACCAGGCAGACTCAGGACGTTATTCCCAGAAAGGTCACTAGAGGTGCCGCTCAGTGAGAAAGGATCCAAAGGAAAAGAGGTCAGAAGTCCCTCTTCTAGCCCCACCTCAAACAACTAGCAAGCCCAGATACAAAACAATATGTGACCATTCCCCCTGCATCTCCTTCCTCAGACCTGAAAGCTGTGATTTCACAGCGTGCAATTATTTCTCCATCAAGAATGTTATTATAATAAATTAAGATACTGATGTTTATTAGAAACAGAATCTTAATGAAGCCATACAAGTGGGGGCAGAGGCTTATGAGCACCAGAAGCTTTAGTTACTTACCTCTTCTCTTAACAATGCAATGGGAATGAATTAGCCAGCAAACTTTTTCACAAAACGTTGCACAGCAGTAGCATATCCCATTTATCTTTATTTGATAAATACACAGGTAGAAAGACCTTTTCAATAATGATACTGTATATTCTGTAGATAAAATACGGTGGATTTTCTTTATGGTGGGTTTCTCTATGGTGGGTTTTCTGCAAATATGATTTGCACCACTTTTGTCACTCTTTCAACTCTGCTACACAATATCTATTTTACTGCTCCTGCCACAAATCCAGATGGCTGCAGATGTGCAGCTGGCAACACTATGTTGTCTGACCCTGTTTAGAAGTTTACACAATGCAGTGCTTGAATTAAGAGGAAGTCCCAAGTGCCCTCATTAACACAGCAGCCAATGAGCTGAAACAGGAGCAGCAAGAGTGGGAAATTTCAGCAAAAATCTCCTAGTACAGGAAATGCCTACAAGACAGAGGGGAGATTGTATACTTTGCTGTGAAGACAGCAGAGCATAAAAACAGCCCTTTAAGGCATGCAATGGTATTCTGAAAACTAATTGCAAAGTCTATTGGCTGAAGTAAGCCCAGCTACTCCTCTTCAATATGTGACTGTATCTCTTTCCACTCATGAAATAGTGCATAATGGTTTACCCTAACAAGGATCATCTCCTTTGCACAGATCTGTAAAATAATACTAAATATGCTGCTGGCTTTATCAAATATCTTGAAAAAAGCTCAAGTGGTGAGGGAAGTGTTTTAAGAATGAATGAGTCTATTTCAATATTTTAGATCTTGTGAAGCTCTGACATTGACTGTCTTCAAGGCAAACTTTATAAGAGCTAGTTTTTGGTCTTCCCTGTGAAGACAATAAAGGATATTAGATAAAATACATACTGTAATGTAAATGTACAAACACATGTTTTTAGCCAGTGTTGGATGCAATCTTATTATTGGAGCAATTTAAATTAGTACAAAGTTCAAAGTATGCTGCAATGAAAGGTGCTTGCACACATTCAGTGATAACAATTTAAGTATTCTGGTGTAAATGAAGCAATTCTTTGAGGTATTACATTTATTGCCATTGCTATTCAAGGTTAAAAGTACATGTGAACTAAACTATGCAAGCTGGATACAAGTCAACCACATAGACATGACTTTTTCTGGCAGCACATTGTGCATACACATTTGCATATATAAACATACTTAAGTTTTTTAAAGAAATAGTCTCTGCTTTATAATTTCCATCTACTCCTAATCACACAACAATCACAATCAATTCACAAGCAAAAGAAATACTGAGTAAAACTGCAGTAACAACTATTAAAATGAATGTCGTTCCAGCAAAATATTCTATCAGCACCAAACTCATTCACACACAGCACTCCACCTCAGGAAAGCCTTGTGATTTCAAGTAGCACTGAAGCATGTGATTAAACTCCATCAATACCAAGATAATTCATTAGCAATACTAAGATAACAAATTAACAATCTAGCTCTTGTATAACTTTTCATGCACAAATCTCCTATGGCTTAACAGAGAACCCTAATTTCACAACTACCATTTGACAGCTAGGCATTACAGGCTACGTGTCCATCCTGCTTGAGTGGTCAGACCCCTTTATCAAGGCAAAGCCAACAGCCCAGCTCTGTACATTCATTCTGCCAGCTGCAGATGTCCCCAAACCACTCACATGCTCCAAGGTCAATCTGCCTACAAATCTCATCTGCCTTTGCTAAATACTCTGGAAAGAGTCTCTGTGACTGACTGAAGCACCGACTTCAGTCAAGCATGAGCACTTGGCAAAGGGGACCACCCTAACAGCCAGAATGTCCTCACACCGTTCACATGGAGCATGCTGATGGCCTGCAGTCTAACGCAGCACAAGCTCCCTGTTCCTCCCCCGGGCCTCTCGGATGCTCAGACTCATGTCTATGCACTTTGAATGCACAATGGCAGCAGCCTCAGGTCCGGCCTCATGGCAGAGTCCTGATACACCCCTACAGGTCCAAGGATGCTCCTCACAGGAACAGGAAAAGCAGAAACTGAGCAGTGGAGAGGCTCTGGACATCAAGCTCAATCTACGTAAGTATGACCAAAGTACTATTAGGTACGTGCCGAAGCCTGGACATGTCCACACATCGTTCTGCATAGAGCTGAACTTATGCACAGACTTGCAATTGGCACGTCAGGCATCAGCCAGGAGCTGTTGGACCCTACGAGGTCCCCCCTTCTCAGGAGAGCCCTGTTATGAACAGCCTGTGCACATACTCTGTAAAACCCAAAAAATTAACCCTTGGCTAAGTCTTAATTAAAGCAGGTCAAGCTCAAATACTTCACCTCGTGCTCCCCACAGGCTGCAAGTTCACGTTGGTTACTGCAGCTCAGCTGACCCGTGATTAAGAAATCTTTAAGCAGAATTAATTCAGTCATGTCCGAGCCCTAAATTGCTACAGACAGGTCACAGAAATCTCTATTACTACCCAAAATAACTATACTGGGAAGCTGAGTTCCACTTACTGATTCTAATATTTAATACTTGATTTATAAAGTTGTAAACTGTACATTGATCAAAGAAATCCTCATAATATTAATCAAAATTTGAATAATAAAAAATAAAATGTATGACTGATCCTTTTTAGAAATAGCATGAAACCTACCAACGTAAAACAACATGCATTTCAATATGCTATATAGAGAAAGAAAAAAAACTAACCAGTATAGCAGGATACTGTTATGCTGACTTCTGTTCTTGGTAGCTGCTTTTTTCTTAATTACTATTTAGAAAACTAAAAACTCTGAATGCCTTCACACATACTCTTTAACCTGACATGGATGAGAGGCAAGAAGTAATTGCAGAAGGGAAAGAAAAATAATATTTTTAAAACACAGCTATACTGCATTTATAATTGGCTGTACATTAACAAGTGCATACGGTTAATGAAATTTTCATGCAAATATACAACGTATAGTAATTAGACATTGTACATTTATGATACATTTATACAATACAAACAGAAGTACTTATAACTGTATGTTGTCCAGAATGGCAACCAGAAGTGGAATCCACAACCTGAGTTTTCATACCATATAACCAGAAAGGTGTTTTATGGTGCCTCATACCCTAGTAAGTGGCATCCAGAATTAAGAGTCAGTTTTTGAATCTGTACTGAACAATTTTTTACACTAATAATAGAGTCTAAAAAGTCTTAATATCTACAATAATTTTTCTACTGCAGATTTCTTAGCACTTTACGTTGAAAATAAATATATTCTGAGCCACAGTCAAATAGACATGATTTTAGCAAAGGCAGTTTTCCCATCAGAGGTAGCAAGTGCTAGAACTTCTGCTTTCCTAGTCACTGTGCAATACCACGTTCATTGTACTATGTGTGAAAACAAAGGACTTTGTTTTCAATAGATATTACTCATTAAAACAGCATGTCTCATGTACAACTTTCTGAGTGCCAGAGATATGGTTTCACTTCAGCTGGACTTTTTACTTCCATTTTATGAGGTTACCACATCTCTGCTAAAAAAAACCCATGTATGATGAAAGCTGGGCCATCACACACTTCAGCGTATCTGAGAGATGCTGCAAGAGCATATAAAGCTTTTTAAACATGACTCTGCTTTTAAGGCTGAAAAACACAGCTAAAGCTACTTACAATTCTACTTTGGCTGTCATTTATTATGTATCATATGGACACCCATTTCCTCAATCCTGCATGATGTACAATGAGCAAGAATTGTTTAGTCAAAAAACTGATTATTACTTCAAGCCTACTATTTTAGATTACAAACAACGATACAAATTCCTTAATCACACAGGATTAGTTGGATTAACAATTTCTCACTTAAACATTAAGTGCATCGTTTGTAGGACAAGCAGGCATTCAGCTGTTGCAAACAGAACCCTGCCTGCCTTGTTCACATCTGCTTGCCACTTTACTTCCAGAAAGCCCATCAAAGGATGAAGCATATGGCCTCGATATTGTTAGTGTTTGTAAATCACATGCATACTAAGCACAGCAGAAATACATTCAATTGGCAGTACAAACATAACTTCTGCAGGCACTGTTCATGTAAGCCATCACACCACAAGAGGAAGACAGACAGATAAAGAAGAATTCCCAAGAAAACGCACAATGGTTCTGAATTTTTAATTGTTTCTCCTGGTTATAGCTCTGTTGGATTAGTGGTTTAATGCTGAGATAAAACCAGCATCAGACTATCAAATCATGTATTTATCTTGCTATGTGTCCCAACAGGCCAATACTGACATCTGGTACATGAAGTTACTGCAGACCTAACAGTGTGATTTATTTTTTTATTCCTAAGTAAAGTTGCAAAGCAATTATCCATTCACAAAGGAAGAGCATGAAATAAACTGTCCCTTAGCTTTAAACATCTCCTGCATTCCAGAAAAGGGCATTCCCCCTTCCAAAAAAAGTGGCTTCCTGAAGTCCCCAGCACTTGCATATTAAAAAAAAAAAAAAAAAAGGCAGCTAGTTTTACATCTTTCCTACAGAGAAGTGGGAATAGAAGAAGAAAACTATCAAGGAAAGAAGTTGCAGCTGTGCACACAGGTTGAAACAGAGCTATGACAACAGAGACCAAAAGACCCCTGCAAGAACAATGTGATCACAGAGTAAACAAAGTATTCTGGCAATTCCTTATTCATGTAAAGTTTTAACAGCTGACTAATGTGCCAGCAAGAGAAAGGCACATAAAGCTAAAAAGCTTTAGCTTCTTGATATTTCAATATTCAACCTATTTCAATAATCCTGGAACTATTATCTTTGATTGGCTAATTAGTTTCTCAAGTAAAACCATTTCCATTTGATTTCAGAGGCTGCTTAATCTACCCAATTCATATGAGTCAGGATGTAAAACTTCAATCTTCTGTTGCTTTATCATTGTCTTATCAAAAACAGCATCCTGAGATGTTCAAATATTGCAGGTACCTATCATAATAAAAGTTCACTGTTCCCAGAAAAAGAGCACTAGGATAGACTGCGTACTTTACTGGCAATTTCCTTAACTTTCTCAATAAGTTGTACATAAAACTGAAAACTTGAATACCTTGCTACATATTCTTAGGATTTTTTTTGCCCTGTAACACAGCTGCTAGCAACTGTTCATCCTTGCATTATTTATCAAGCTTCCTTGATTCTTTTCTGGCAGAAATGACAAAACACTTCAATCTCCTTCGGGATACAGAGGTCACTTCTGCTTCGAGTAATAGACAGGAGAAATTTCTGTTCAATTCTTAGAATCATAGGATGGCCTCAGTTGGAAGGGATCGTTAAAGATCATCTGGTTCCCAGTCCTGCAACCAGGTTACTCAAAGCCCCATCCAACCTGGCCTGGAACAATTTTAGGGATGGGGAATCCACAGTTTCTCCAGGAAACCTGTTCCAGTGTCTCTCACCACCCTCATAGTGAAGAATTTCTTCCTAATGTCTATTCTAAATCCGCACCCTTTCAGTTTAAAGCCAATGCCCCTTGTCCTATCACTGTGAGCCCTTGTAAGAAGTCCCTCTCCAGCTTTTCTGTAGGCCCCCTTTATGTACTGGAAGGTGTTCTAAGGTCCTTCCAAAGCCTTCTCTTCTCCAGGCTGAATAACCTCTGCTCTCTCACCCTGTCTTCACAGAAGTGCTCCAGCCCTTTGATCTCCTTTGTGATCCCTCTCTGCACTCACTCAGCAGGTCCACGTTATTCTTATGTTGGGGGCCCCAGACTACTGGGATTAAGTACTCCAGTGGGGTCTCACAAAAGTGGAATGTCCTTGAGCTTTAGTTTTTTCCAATACTATCAAGGTGTCTATAGAAGCCAAAGTGACTTAGTACCAGCCATGAAGCAGAAAAAAAACCAGCCTAAAGTACATTGAAGGAACACTTGTGAAGGTAGTGGCTTTTTCTGACTAAGGTGAGGAATGAAGAAACAGCTCAAGTATGAGGCACAGCAAATTCACAGAAAATATTTTCAGAACTTTAATTCTAGATTATGCTTTTCCTCACATTATAAATAGAGTATTCTGATGTCCCAGATATCACAATCTAGAACCCTTTTTCATGTGCAGCACTAAGTTACACACTAGTAGAATAGTTTCAGTGAACTACAGGTTAACTAAAAGCTTCTCTGCCAAGAGCATTTTGAGAACTCAAGCTGATAAAATTTGATCAGTCCCTGATGCCACAGCACATAGAATCATAGATGTCAGAAGGAAAATAGGTACTAGCAGGTTCAGAAAGGAAGACTGGGATGGGAGGTGTCCAATCACATCAGCTAGATCTATGTGCTGGAATCAAGTGGTGCATCTCCTTCAGGTCTCTGCATATTCTTCAACTGCTTTTGAGCTACTCAGACCTGGAACTAAGACAGCAGCAAAGACAGTGAAAAAGAAAGGCGACTTATGGAACTGTGCAGATATTTCAAAAGGTAGCTTCTCTTTTTCAATATTCACAGAATGATCTTGTTTTTTCTTAAGCATTAGGGTGCAGTAACTTTGATATAAGAACAACAATACTGCATCTCTCACTTTACAGTCTTTCTTTTCCCAGGATTCAAAATTTCTTCCTCAAAGGAAAAAGTTACTGACTAAAGCTAAGCTCAAGGCAGAATGTCTGATTTTTGACATCCATTCCTTGTTTGGTATGTGCCAATCTAAAGATTCCTCCAGTTGACTAAAAAAAAAAAAAAAAAGAATGCAATACTTCATGTCTAAATGGCAAATATTTTTTCAGTGATGACATTAAAAGTATTATCCTAAATCAAATTAGTCTTTAATTGGTTTGCAGAGAATATATATGCCAGGAATTCACCTAGGCAAATAGAAGTGTATATTTTATGGATAAGTATTGTAATAATATATTTGTTATTTGGAAATGAAAACAAACAACATTTGCATAATAAAACTGTTTACATATCTTAATGAAAATGTGTCAGTATCTCCTCCTGGCTTTTATATGACAGTCAGCATACATCTTAGTCCAATGCATCACATTTTATACCACCTACTGTTTAAACAGTTTTGACATTTTAAGTAATCCATATTAGCATGTGGAATCACTAAAAGAATCCTTGAGTACAGTTCATAGTATTTTAAAGAGGTCAAAATTGTTAACATCTACCAGAAAGAAATAATGCGGAACTGATCACTCTATAGATTCTGAAAACATGAGACACTAGCCTCTCCATTCTAGAAATCATTTCTACTGGAAGCTAAAGGATTAGACTGACGTGTATTTCCCAAGCTACATCTGTCATAACAAGTTTAAAAAAGCAACCAGCCCACTGAGCAAGAACTGGCACTTTGGGAAATGGTTTAAATAGCACTGAGTTCTCAACTAGCAGTTCTATGCTTATTACACATTTGAATAGACTCAAATCAAGAGCCTATTTCCTGTCACCTTCACATTTGACTTTAAGATAAACCCTCCCCCCCCCCAAAAAAAACAAACCACCCCAAACAATAATCCAAAAACCAAACCACATATTGAGAATTCCTCAGTATACCAGAGATTTCAGGACATTAGTGCTATGGACAGTGAAAGGATGGGAGCACAGAGCCAGCAGTACTCTTTGAAACCCGAATCACAAAGACAAAGGGGGAAAAGGGAGCCCACAGGGGCACTGCCTCTGCCCAAGTCTCAGTCTTCCCTCACAGAATCTCATACTTAGGGCTTTTCCGCTCTTCTGATTGCAATTTCCACCTCATCTACATTTTTTAAAAGATTTTACTGCATGTGGGCCTAATGCTTCTTATACAAACACATCTACTCACTCAAGTCGTTATTTCACCTGTGCCTAAAAGTATGACTTAGGACACCTTCAACAAATAAAAGTCTAACATTGGAAGGGACCATATATTTTATGTTAAGCTGCAGTTGTTTTTAGTACTTTTTTAAAAACAAACTAAACAAAACCAACTGTTTGGGCCCTCAAAAATTTCCAGTGGAAGAACTCATAAATTACAGATTTGGCAGATTGGAAACAGTGCTTACACCCCTTAGAGATAATCCACGGAAAACCAACATTATAATGTATCTTCATTTCATGGAATCTACATAAAGGTTAGGAAACCAGCTGGAAAAAGGGAAAAGAAGCAGCTCTTCTCCTACAGAAAGGTTGCTGGATTCCTCTACAGGTTTCCTACAATTGCTGTAATACTTGTGAATCATAGAGTGGTTTGGGTTGGAAGGGACCTTAAAGCTCATCTAATTCTAGCCCACCTGCCATAGGCAGGGACACCTTCCACTAGACCAGGCTCCTCAAAGCCCATCCAACCTCGCCTTGAACACTGCCAGGGATGGGGCTTCCACAGATTTTCCAGGCAAATTTGAAGTTGCAGGGGCTTTAAGCATATACATGTTAACAGAAAATAAATTTGCTATAGCCAAAGTGAATAGCACAGTTTGACTCCTTAATAGATCCTACACAACCTAGGAGATATTTAGAACAGAATAGTTCAGCTGGGAGAGACCTACAATAATCGTCTAGTCCAACTGCCCACCAATTCAGGGCTGACCAAATACTTGGTAAATACATTGTAATTACTTGACCAAAGACTGTAGATATACAAATCCAGGGAGTCCCAAGTATAGAGCACAAACCTTCCTTCCTTCAGTCAGTTTCCCTTTCCCATACCAGAGCACTTGACTTAAAAAAAAAAAAAAAAAAAAAAAAAAAAAAAAAAAGAGTCAAGCATTCCAGTAGAGCAAGCAGTCTCTGCTCCTTCTGCCCTGGGACTGCACGTCTCAGATCACACTCCTGAGCACCTGTGCCTTGCCTTGCCAGCCAGCTGCATCTGTCCCTGGATGGCATGGGGGCAGATGGGATGAGGAAGCAGATTGACTCGGGAATGAAAGCCTGGCAGCAATGCTGCACCAGGGCTGTAGGAATGTACTAGCAGGAAGTACCATTTTAAAGACTAACCAGAAAGTTTCCAGGATTAACACAGAGCTCACAGTACATCCCTGTCAAATGACACAGGTTGTTGTTTAGGTCTCAGCACATGCATGTGGCTGCCCTGCGAGCAGACACTCAGCTCAAACCCATGGCCTGACATTCAGGGCTGCTGCAGCATCTCTGATGTGGCACACAGGTTTTGGATGAGCTGCCGTGTGACAGCCTCGCAGCAGCAAGAGACCCACTGCTGATGAGATGCTCATCAAGACAGATCCTACTGCTACCTTACTTTTTTAGTTTTCTACTAGCAGGCATGTAGAAAAGAAAATCATTAGACAAACTCTTTTTTTTCTGATTTTTGAGCAACTTCATTAAAACTCAATGCAATGGAGCCACATTAACTGAGACACATTAAGATAAGCTGGCTTGTCTTGAAGCACTCTGTGGCTCCAATTCAACAAGTTCCATCACTCAAAAAATCTCAGTTGCTGTGAACATCAATGCAATGGAGCCACATTAACTGAGACACATTAAGATAAGCTGGCTTGTCTTGAAGCACTCTGTGGCTCCAATTCAACAAGTTCCATCACTCAAAAAATCTCAGTTGCTGTGAACATCAATGCAATGGAGCCACATTAACTGAGACACATTAAGATAAGCTGGCTTGTCTTGAAGCACTCTGTGGCTCCAATTCAACAAGTTCCATCACTCAAAAAATCTCAGTTGCTGTGAACACCAAGGTGAAGATTTTGCTGCTCTGCCTCAAAACTCCAGAAAGAGCATTAACCCCATATATCAAACTTGCAGGGAAAAAAAAAAAAAAAGGATTTTTTAAAAAAAACCTCATAAATCATAGTATTTAATATGCTATGTTCAAGGACAGTAGTCATTTTGGAAAAAAAAAAGTGAAATTACATTCACAGAAATCCATTTCCCTCACTAGTCTACATTTGCATCTTTACAGACCAAAATATGGCTATGTTACATGATTCATTTTTGTATTTCATTTACAGAAACAAAATTACACAGAACATGTATGTCCAAAATGTCATAGACAATAAACAATGAAATAGAAGAGAACCTAATCTTGGAAATCAACTACAACTGAAAACATACAAGTTGTTTTGGTGAAGAAATCTTACCTTCACCACTCCTTTAAATGAAAAGAACAAGCAAAGGCAATGTACATGTCCTGCACAACTGAGTAAGTGCCTTCCCAGGTAAACACTAAGTCCAAGAGGATTGCCCAAGGCAAATCAGAACAAAACTCTATGCAAAACCTGAAAAATCCATCCATTTAATAAAGTTAATTATTAGACTTAATTCTGTTGAATTCATGAGACTCTCAGGAGCTGAATTCTTCATTCAATAAAATCAAATAAAAATAGATTTTTTAAAATTGCAACACAGGCACCTACAATGTGTTTTTCCATGCCCTGACATCCCAAAGCATGTCATCTGTCCAAAAGTCTGGTGACTGGGAGATGAAACACAGTTAAGTATCATTAAATTCTATTATTAGCTTTTTAGCAAGGCTAATTACAAGACTGCCAACCCAAAATGTCATGGAGATTTCTCTGACATAATCATCTAGCACCCAGGAAATGAATTGAAACTACCAATCCATCTTGCTGACACATACTAGAAAAAAGAGATGCTCAACATGAATATCTGACATAATCTTCATAACTTCCTGAGCTAAACGAAAGAAACAGAATTAAAAGCAAAGCAAACATCACATGCCAACAACAGAGAAACATCGCCCAAAAACAAACAACAAAAATTCCCCTTTTGAATCTCAACAGTATTTGGGGGTTCAAAAGAACAAACAGGTTAATAAAGTGGTCAACTAACTGATGTTCACATCAAAAGAACTGAACAAAACCAAAATGCTACATAACAGGCTTTGCCAAATGATGAGGTTCAATCCCATGGGGAAAAAAAAAAATTAAAAAGAGAACCAAGTCTCAAATACTAAGGCTGATCCTGACCATAAGGTTTTATGTTTGATACCATCTGAGACCTCATGATGCTACAAATGCCGAAATTGTGTCTGGGATTACCATATCATTACCCTCAGGAGGCTTTTTCTTCTTCTATTTTGTTACATTTTCGTGAAAAAGAATTAATGTGTGAAACAAATAATTACTATCTTAAAAGGCCTCTTCTTATTGCATTTTTTTTATTATTCTAATGCTTACAGTTGATTAAAAGCAACTCTTTACAAGCACTGTCTGTGTAACTGTGCATGCACCTGCTAAGTCTATATATAAACCATCCCCAATGGTTAAATGCTCCCCTCTAGGTCTTTCCTCCTCAGTATGGTCAGGGATCACTAAATGATGCTAATGCCCTCATTATCTGACAACACAAAGAGTACCTTTAACAGCTTGAAAGGAATCTCATTGCTTTTCCAAAAAGCTTTCTCTTAGCTGTTTTCCAAAAAAGATCCCCAAAGAAAATCAATTAAATAAATCACTTTTTAGACACACCTGTTTAAAACTGATTGACAGAAGTTCACGTTCAATTAGAGACACGGGTTTTGTTGGCACATACATCAGTAACTGTGACATATGGAGACAACTAAATCAAGTATAACTACTCCCTGTTCCTTGCACGTACCAGTTGACTTTTAAAAAACAAAACTGACAGAGGGATTTTCTAATTAGTACCGGGTGACACATCAGTAAGTGGTTGCTAAAAACCGGGTTTTCCTCAGGTTGCCCATCTACCTGCAAGCGACGCGCGATTCGAAAAATAAAAGAAATTTTTTTACCAAAAGGAGTCGCATGGGGCTGGAAATACAGGCACTGGCAGTTACATAAACCGGTGCTAAAAATAAACTTGAGAGGCACGGTGGGGCAGGGGCTGGGGCTGGCAGCGCTGCCCGCCGGGGCCCCGGGGCCGGGCCGCAGCCCCGGGAGCGCGGAAGGTC
>VZTE01005845.1:225173-290564 GCA_013397775.1 Eulacestoma nigropectus | reverse complement strand
GGGAGCTGCCGCAGGTGCACGCCGTCCCGTCCCGTCCCCTCACGAAGCCGGCGGCAAGCGGCCCCGACACCGCCAACAGGCGCAGCTCGGACGGGCCCGGGCAGGCACCCAGATCGCCACTATTGGCCGGGGTGGTAAAGACCTCAACATGGAATCACAGAAGCACAGCAGCAATTCGGTTGGAAAAGACGTCTGAGATCATGGAGTCCAACCTATGTGTGATTCTGGGATTTTACAAGAAAATCATTCTTCATTTTTGCTCTGTGGTTTGCCAGACATTTTTATGGAAGCATTTTTGGAGGTACATCGTGGTTGCATGTTAACAAAAGAGTCCATAAAGTTCAAAATTACATTCCTTGACAAACCCCCAACCCAACAACTTTAGTGTATCTACATATATTAAAAAACCTGTCAATACATAACACTTACCCTGAGCATATCTACTTGTTTGGGTCATCAGATATGTGAAATACATTCGACTTTTACAATTAACTTGTGCTTCTGGCTCATTTCTGGCCACTGTAGAAGTTCCCCACAGTCCCACAGCTACCCACCTGACCCTCCAATTCTTCCAAAACTGAGAATGGAAATACATACTCTTTTGTATATGGATGGCTATGAAAGCAATTAACACTTAAAGCTTTTATTTAACAGCTATAAAGAAAATTGGTAGCTGGCCATGAATCTATCCTCACTTAAGTAACAACCTAGAGTAAGAGGAGAGTCTGCACCAGTGCTGAGAGAAGTCATATACATAGGAACACAAAAAAGTTCTATTTAAAAATACATATACAGCACATACACTTAAGAATAGACAACTGTGCCCAAGGCTTGTACAGATTCATGCATGTGTGGGCTCTAGTCTGGATTCCCAGAGCCAACAGATAAGTAGTCACTTAAAGGTACACACCCCACCCCAAATGTTACAAGGGTGGGAAACAGTCTTAAAATGGACACTTCAGCCATAGAGTCCACTTATCTTACAGAGTAAAGGCTGTGAGAAATAACAAATGAGATTTGATCACCCTGTTCTATAATGAGTACTCATTCTCCTAGTGTTGTACTTTGGCTTTAACTGTTCATTTTCCTCCCTTTCCTGAGAATTTTTTCCATATTCAGTGATGTTAGTCTCCGTGCATTTATTTTTAATCAGCCCTTGAAGAACACACTCTTCATGCCTGGATTCCACATCCAGTCTATTTTTATGTGCTTTTAACACACTCTCCAGAAGAATCTAAATTATGTCATTCGCACTGCACTCACCAGACTGAGCTGGATAGCTCCTTGCCTTTGTGAAAAATCTGTAGTGAGACATGAGACATCTTGTGGTGAATTCTGCCCAGCACAAAGTTTAATTTCCCCATTTCTTTAGCACAGTCTAATGCACATTACCATACACATAAAAATCTTATTCCTGGAAATTGCATACAGAGACCCTTATTGTTAGGATATATGGCCTGGCCCGAAGACCAAAGTCAACAGCAGGAGCAATGAGCACAAGACTCAGCTCTTCAGTTCTATTTGAGTGCATGCCCCATAGAAATGCTGGTGGCATATTTCTTTCAAAAACTGGCATTGAAGAAAATCAATCTTTTTCCAGAAATCAGCTGCTAAAATAATCCTTCATTTTGCTATCACAAACCAACTTCTGTTTATAGATGTACCAATGAAGATATTGCACATAGCAATTAGAGGACATAAAAAGTCCTGGTTTTACAAAGCAGTTTTGCAGCTACTATCAAAATCCCTAAAGGATTTTGGAAAGAATCTCCATAAGGATCTCTTTATTGAATAGCAAGGGGCTCAACTACAAAAATTTAAAGCAGAAGGTATACAAAAACGTGAATGATTTTTTTTCTTTGAGAGCTCTCTAAATTTATGGCAGTTTCTGAAAATAACGATGAACTGTGTATTTATTTTTATACAGGTAAGATCTGCTCTCGCACTGTGAACTCTTCTCCTATTTAAAAGATTTTTTTTCCACTTGGAATAAGTCTGAAAGGCTTGGTTTATTGCAGCTGATAAAGTTAAGTTAAAGTCTGGATTAGATTCTGTCTAACTTGCACCAGCTGAAAAACACACATGCACTTGATGCTTGCTACTGTTCTCTTCACAGAGGTTGACTGTTGTAATGTATAGACTGCTATTTGGTATAAGGATTGGAAGGCATGGGTAAGGCAGGTCCAAGCTCCACAAGATGCTTGGAATATTACAAACCTAGGCAATAATACCAAATATTGCTTTATTTTAATATTCATAAACACATTCCTATTGCTGCAGATGTACTTTATAAGCATGACCTGCACACCAGTGGCCTGCCTTCACACAGTTAGCTAATCAGGTAAAAGCAGAGATAGCTTTTTATTATAATGAACACGATGTTTATTGCCTGCACAGTTGAATATGCAAACATACATTAAATCAAAAATATAGAAGCATAAGAACACAATCCCCAGTGACTAATGCAACCAGCTAAATATATTCTGCAACCGCAGTGATATGCACGACAGAAGAATGGCAGAGAAAAGTCCAGAACCCACAATTCTTGTTTCAGAAGGCTATTCATAGGTAAAATTGTCAGCTGAAACTCAGATAACTGATGGAGTTGTTTTGCAATTAACTTTCTTGGCAATAGTGCCACTGATCTTAGAGCAAGAGTTCCCCTTATATTCCTCAAAGGTCTTATCTTGTTCTTTTCATTTGCTACCTAATTTTAAGTGAAATTTCGACTCAGGAGACACGATGTAGAGCAGGGCAGATGAAGAGAAACCTTAAACACACTGCTTTGGAATTCTTTGAAATCATGACCTTTATTAAAAAGAGATATTTCCAATTCCTTTCATGTGCTTACATCACCACTGCTTATTGTATTTTCTCGTTATAAAACATTGCTTGGCAAATGGCAGTAAAGAAACAGAGCCAACCCAACAAAACCTTCTCAATGGGATGGAAAATAAGAATTTATGTCAAATCATCCCACTCTTTTTATCTTTCCTGTTTACCTCTTTCATGCTTTATCAGAGTGTCAGCCACTTGAAACCCCATGACTGTTTCAGTGTTACATCTCCACACTGCTACACTAATACATTAACCCAGCCCTTTCTGAGAGGAGTATTGCATCTGTGTTGATGGCACAGCAGTAGGAAAGAGACAGAATGAACTATAATCTCTACAGATA
Organism: Eulacestoma nigropectus; assembly: GCA_013397775.1. Taxonomy (NCBI): domain Eukaryota; kingdom Metazoa; phylum Chordata; class Aves; order Passeriformes; genus Eulacestoma; species Eulacestoma nigropectus. The sequence goes on along the minus strand of VZTE01005845.1, from coordinate 287,386 downwards.
TTGTTAAAAGATAACTAAAAGGAAATTTTAATTGATAAAGTAAATTGTTTAATTATCCGCTGTGATATAAGTCCTAAAACTGAGGACACTTACTGCTAAAATGTATGCTTGTAGGACCATGATAATGCAAGACAAAAATAATTTCCTAGCAGCTGGAGCAGCATCAGCACAGAATAAGTGAGGGCTTGCCCAGAACACTTGCAGTGTGATTCAAACAAGTTAGGCACCAAATGTATGCTTTTCCTGTGGTCTTAGTATGTAGTTCACAGAGAGAGATAACTCCATAATAAGCTCTACTACAGTAGGGCAGGGTCAATCATCTTCTGAAAATGTCATTCATTACATCCTAAGAAATACCAACCTCTTATGATACCACTTGCAAGGGTTGACACAAGCTTTGATGACTACCTTAGACTAGCACCGTTCTTCTAAAGGGCTGTAGTGAGATGTCATCAATTCTACTCTTAACTTGCACACAGATAAACTAGCTCCAAAACAGGAACTACACTTTCCAAGAGTCAAACAGGGACAAAAAGGTCAAATTAGTAGCAGCATAAGCATTACTGTTGTATTCGTATTGCACTATTAATGTAGAGCTGGACCCTATTTTTCATAGAAGGCAACATTTTGCCCCAGTAAGCTTGGGCACCTTATACAATGCAGTGCAAGTATATGAGAGAGTGAGCAGATGGAGATGAAATGAGTGAGGAGGAGGAGAAGGCAGCAAAGAAACAATTGAGTTTGATATAATGAGCAGCAGTCACAGCACATTAGTTGCCTAGTCAGTATTTACATCAATAATGTAATTAATCTTTTAAAAACTGCTTTCTGTATTCAAATTAAGAGGTATTATTGCATGCAAGTTCTTCATGGGTTATAAGAGAAACTTGGGATACCAGAGGGACACCATGTGCCCAAGGCCTGTAGATTCTGAGAATTAAAGCCTGTATTAGCATATCTACCAATATATTGTCACAATAAAAAGAATACAGACACAGTTTTTGTCAATGCAAAATTACATAAAACACTTGTACTTGAAAGCTCAAATAAAAATTATTTAATCTTACCTAAGATAAACTTAGGAAAAATCCTACCACTCAGAAAATTACTACCACAGCTACGAATTTATTTTCATTGATAGACACATTTTTGGTAAACTGCAATGCTATATAAACTGACTGTAAACTTAGCAATCTTTGGCATAATTAGCTCAATAAAAATCATATGACTAACCTCAGAATATGGAAATAAGCTTCCTCATCTCATTCACCCAGAATTCTTATCATTTCTTTTAATGAAAGAAACCCACTTTCCAAGGTAATTAATGATACCTTGAAGGATTGGCATAGCAGATTTTACTGTACAGTATTTGACACAGCACTAGCCTATTCATGGTGCAGTGTTCAAGCAGGGAAAAAATAAAAGTCACACAGACCTACCCTGTGCAGGACACTTCATGTATTCATACAGCTGATTTTGTACATAATCTAAAATTAGTTCAGACATTTGAACAATGCCTGAAGGTTTTACAGACCAGTTCAAAAACTCTCTTTACATATTACTGAATTAATTTCACTCATTTGAATATGACATTGTAGTTTGCCTTCTCCTTTGCACGTTTTTATTATAAATAGTGAGACTAATTAAGTTAACTTATTGGCTAAAGATTCTGTACCCTCATTAAGGGGATACACTGAAAGTAAATGTTTGCCCACTCCTCAAGGTTCTATGTTGTCAGTATAAAACTCTCATCAAGCTGAAACCCAGAAGTATGAAGGAAGGAAATGGTGAGCCCATCAAGACGTTTCTGGGGTCCCTTATGCTCTCACTCCCAGTTTAGCTGCCTGTAGAGACTGGACCCTATCAGGCCCCAGTGTTTTACAGATACTATAGACCCATTGCTCAAGGATCTGTGAAGTTACCAGAGAGATGGAGATTAACTTCTGTTTTAACTGAAGAAGACCTTGCTCATTTGCAGGAAAACTTGTGTAAAAAATCAGTCCTTGTCTACTCATAGGCTGGCTGTTTTAGTGGCTAGGGTTGCTGGTCTCTAGCTGAATGAATCCACCCTCTCACTTCTAAGTTCCACACTTAAAGAGAAGTATGACTAATTTTTAGCTCTGCACACTTGCTATCATTATCTTTTGCTAATTCCATGACTGCAGAATAAAATATTTTGCGATACTAAGGAGGCAAAATACAAAACCATCCAAAAGTGTGCAAAGAAATTAGGCTGTCACTTTGACATGGGACTCTGCGTGGAACTGTGAGGTCTTCCTTTCATGTCTGATGATTCCTCAATTCAGTGGCAGGTACAGAGTAAAATTTGCAGAGTTCTCTCTTTTCTTACCCAAGCTTGGCCCCTAGCAGTTGTCTCCTGGACAGGGAAGGTATACAAGGCTTCACTTTCAAGCACAAATCTGTACATAAGATTAAATTAACCCACTTCCTAACTTTCTTTCAGAAGGGAAAGACAAATAGACTAATATGATAAATTATGCACCAAAGTCACGGCACACTTCCAGCTCTGGTTGTAGTTTAATGTATGCAGCTCATGCTGGCAGGAGTCCAGCACTTCCTCTGTAACAGTTTCTGCTGGGTAAGCTCATACAGTTGTGCCGTAGAACTACTTATGCTCTTACAAATTATACCAGACATTTCTCATTAGCATTACACCTGAAATCCCATTCCTGAGTTGGACATTATCCGTGACTTCATAAAATTACAATGAAAAGCATAGGATACATTTAGGAAGTAGTTCAGTGGAGAAAAGGAAAAAATCCCCAAGCCCTCATAAGTTACCAAACAGAATTACAGACAGTATCCATTGCTACCAGGTAATTGTTGAAGAAAACTAGAAATAGAGCTGATTATTTTCTTAGATTACTTTGAAAATTTTAAATATTAAAAATATTTAAAGTCCAGTTCATAATACTCATCAGACCTGCTCTTTGGTACCCTGGTGTACCCCTCAGCATTCACGACCCATGGAGCTACAAGAAATGCGTATCACACGTTTCATTTGACACCAAGACAGTCACAAGACATTCATGCTACATTCATGTTTTCACTCATGTTCTTCTGAAAAATGCCCTTTCTTTTGTAGCTAGTTCATGAGGATGCAGCAAATACAGAAAACTCAAGAAAGAGGAAAACCCAGGCAACAAAAAGCAGCTACAAAGACACGAAGAATTTGTAAACCCTGGGATTCTACCATGAATGACACCATCACCAGGGCATTGAGGACACACCTCACAGGAATTTCCTGCACTGGTTTGTTTCATAAAGCCACACTTTTCATGTCCCCTGCAGGACAGACACCTCTGCACTCTGAGAAGCCCCCACCTTCTGCAGGTATCTCCTCTACACCATCCTTTTTGGCTACAAGGCTAAGCTCAGAGCAGGGCTAAAAAGACAACCATTTTTAAGGCATTAGGTGTGTTCACACTGGAATTTGTGTGTTTCTCAAAATGACTAGATACCTACAAGACAATTGTTGCAGAAAGCATTCATTTCCATCAATCCTCATTCAGATACTTTCCTCCTATCAAGGTATCTCTATCCTTGGACATATATTCAAAACTTCATTTACAAGGCTCTGAAGAACCTGATTGAAAAGTGAGGTCAGCCCTGCTTTGAACCTAAAATTTTGTCTGGTTCTGTAAATTACATTTGATTTACTCCAACCCAGAAATTTGCTGTCTTTAATCTTAATGGTTACAATCTGTTCTAATGGTAGTTCACTGAAATTATTGTAATTCACTTGATTATTGTAATTTGTATCCAAAAATAAAATAATATTTCCTCTAAATTGGTTAATTGATACAAAGTGAAACTGCCCATCCACTTATCTAAACTGGTAGCACCAAAGATATCTCTTAATTTTCCACTTTCTAAAGGGATGGTACTCTGTGTGTATGTATATATATATATATGTGTATATGCTCCAACAAGGTGCTACATAAAACCTCTTACAGGATCAATTCTTAAAAAAGTAATCTGAGAGACTATGCCTTTGACTTCATGGTAATTTCTCATCATAATTACTTTCCAGGCAAAAACTATGCTGTCAAGCATTAGCAGAAGACTCATGAAGGCAGCAAGGAAGTAACTTAAGGATCCAAAAGTCACTTCTGAGAGAAAGCAACAGCATTTGCAGGTTGAGAAGTGAAGCCTGAACTGAAAGTAACAGTTGAAAAACTAAAGAGCCATAATAATAATAGTAATAATAATAATAAAATAATAAATAAACCAGCTTTTGAAGATCCTTTATGGTAACTTGGCACCGTGAATTATTAATAACCAAAGCTTTCAAGCTCTGCTAAATTAACTTACATAAGATTGCTCTCCTCATTTAAAAATATTCTGTTTAACAAATTGTTAGGCTAAAGGAAAAGAAATTTATTAGATTAGAATATGTCTATCACTGATATAATAGGGGACACTGTCATATTATTATGTAACAAAATATGTGCTTGTTTGGGTAATACACAACTCTTTACTTTGATCACTGCTTCTGAAAATCCTTGCTCATTCAATGCCTTATTCATCCAGCTGGCCAGCTTAACTACAGACAACTGACTGTACTAAAAGAAAGAAGTGGCAAGTGATCATGTGGGAAAAAAGATTAGAAAAGGAAAGGTGGGAAGCAAGGGATCTGTGCAAGGGTACATTTGCAAAGTTGGCAAGAACATCAGAAGTTGAAATTACAGGTTTCTTGTGAGAAAATGCAGTAAGTGGGGGATTCTGGAGGCTCCTGCCAGAGCAAAAGGATTAAAAGGTAGCAGCTCAGCAACTCATGCAGGCAGCTGGTGACCAACATGACAGCAGGACAGTGTGAGGAGAGTTTGATTCTGCACGGGCTGCCTGGCTCTGCACAGGCCTGGCAGGTGGTAGAGGAGTAAGAAGGCCGAATCACTGGGACAGAACAATGGAATATGAAATGTCTTCAGGATTCATTTTGGGAAAAGATTAACTAATATCTACCAGAACTAAGATTCATATATCGTTTCTGTTATGGCTGCCTAGTGACTACTTTTATGCCCTTAAAGCATCATGCAGTTTTTACACTGTTAATATTGCCAGAAACTATCATTTTTAGGGGCATATAAGGCTCATTTCCTTTGAGGTGACTGCTCCGTGGTAAAGCTCTAAATGTGGTACAACTAGCTCTGAAATAGCAAGACATTAAAATATTATTAGTGTTTGGTCTTCCTCCCCCCTCCTATAAGAATTCTGCTGATTTAGAGAAATTAAAATCAGTAGGAGACCTGAGAACAGGACATAAGGGCTGCAGAGTCATATTCTCCCTAAGCTGGCACAAAAATTAACCTTTGGGAAATTGAGTGGACAGTTGCTAAAAAGATACAACTACCTTAGGGCACATAATTTTTATGGCATTAACCTTTTCTTCATAGAGCAGTGCCAATATCTAACATGCTGCATACTGCTTCTACAGTGGCCAGACTGCATCCAAATTGGATTTAAGCAAATTATTTAGCTTATTAGGCATCCTAATGTCCCATATTTAATTCCATTAGGAACAATTACAATTTCAGCTAGCAAAAACAAAAAAAGAAAAGTAATCCCACAGAAATGAGAACAATAACAGATTTGTCCCAGCTGACCTTGGCATTAATTACACAGTCAAAGCCAACAGTAAGTTTAGGGAAAGCCAGGTATGATGTATTACGTACGACTTTAAACAATGCATATCACCCACACAGGTTTTAATCGTGCACTCTCCAATTTATAGCTCAATTTACAATAAAGTTGCAACTAACAATTCCAGAAACAAGGATAATGTAAATGGGGATGCAGAGCAGATTTTGTCATATAATCTCCCCCAAAGATAGAAAAAAATCTTGGATGGAGAAATTTTCATTGCTGTTGATACACAGCAATTTAATTCTGCACCAGTAACTGAATCTCAGTAGTTTATACAATGAATAGATACTTCTACACAATCTTTTCATTTCAGTTTTCAAGAAAAATATCACCAGTGTGGATGTTTTAAAGAACTATAGAGTAATAAAGCTTATAAACTAATTGGGGTAGTTATGCTATGCAAGTTCTTAGAAAAGGCTTCCACTGTTTAAAAATATCCCTAAGCATAATAAAAATATCCCCCAGAGAAAGGAAAGTTCAACTACATATTCATGTCCTATAGGTACACAACTCACTATGCCCTCCCTTCTACGAGAGCCAGTAGGAAAGGTAAACCAAAGGTAAATCCAGTGCGTTCACTGGGTACCAGGAATTTTTTCTCCCTGCATTTCTTATGGTTAGGGCTGAAAAGGTCATTGCATTACAGAGAAGAGCAAAAATCCTGGGAACTTCTTCAGGCTTTGAGACAATTCCAGAAAAAAAATCATTCATTAATTAGTTTTCTTTTAGGTGACTTGGATCCTACTGTCCTTGACTCCTCTTCTTGCCTTTTTGTGCTTTGATCTGTAAGTAAAACAGGCACAATAAAAAGCAGGGGAAACAGTACCTGCTCCTTGTTACAGGCTACCACAATCAGTCAGTGCCAGCAGGGGAGGACGAACAAAGAGGAGGAGGTGGCTCTTCCTGCATTGCCCAGGGTGACCAACACAACTCTCACACACAGGACATTCAGGTGCATCTGCTTCTCTATGATACAAGTCTCAAACAACCTACTAAGGTGCAAATGCTTACTAAGGTATTACTGTTACTTACAAGAGCTAAGCTCAGAAATTGATTGGGAAGACTACAAATAAAGAACATTTATTGAATTACTGTGCTTTATCCATTTCAAAGAAGTAGAAGCTTTCCAATGCCTGCCTTGTCAGTAGAAGACATTAAAAGGTTTCATTAGCACAGTTAGTGCTTTTCATCAGCATCAGCTTGTTCTCTCTCAGTTGCATTGCTTTCAGTGAATGATTAATGTTGAAATCCTCTTCTCTTTGAGTGTTTATCATCCTGTTAGATATGGTTGGAAGTTTAATTTTTCAGGGCATTGTCAAATAAAATGGGTTGCTGTTCTTGAAAGTTAAATACTACACAGATAACCAGAGCCTCCCCTGTTTCTAACAGCAGGTTATTCCTTTCTAGCAAAGATGGAACAGATCTGAATTTTGGCACATATATTTTTCATTGCAAAGCATCACTAAAATGAAAAACAGAAATTAGCAACTGAAAAGAATTGTGAAGGAATTACTTCCTGGAAAGGTTACTTTCAATCCAAAAGTCCCTTAAAGGAACAACAGAGTAAATGAAGGCTAACCAATGTACAGCAAAAAGTTTCACAAAGATCAGAATCTGGGTTGGTAAACTTTGCTATGTTCACAAAAGATAAGAAGAGTCTATTGGAACGGGAAACTCTCACACAGTTTCCCTCCATGCTCTTTGACAGATAATTTATACATCAAATTCTGCAAGATTTTAAAAGGACCTGTGATTTTTTTTTTCTTTTTCTTTTTCTTTTTTTTTTTTTTTTTTTTTCTTGGGATGAGATTAGAGGACAGTCAGTTACAAGAGCTGTTTTTTAAGATGATCTCTATAACATCCTGGGCAAATTTAATGACAAAGACTGCCTAAGCAATTCACTTCCTAGTTCAAAACTCTTGTACTTCCCTAAGCAACTTCTTTGTGCCAGATGCCCTAAGAAATATGCAGGACAGTCAAAAGTATATTTTCCCCGAGTCAAAATGAGCCAAAAGGCTCCTTTTAACTGAAGGAGCAAATCTAAACCGAAGACAGTCAGAGTCACTGAAAGCTATGAGTAGGGTTTTCAGCCATAGTTATGTATTTATTTTTTCCTATTAAATCTCTGTATAACTTCAATTCCATCCAAAACTGTATATATTTGACCCTGTCCTGGTATTTTGCATTTATCTATGGTATTTAAAGCACTACATGGTTTTGAAATGGTTTTCTTTTTTTACAATATATTTAATAAAACAGCTGAATACATTTTTAAATTATTGTTAATTTTTTTATTACTATTATGGTAGAACTGCTATCATAATCTTTATACTTTCTGTAATTCCTTTCAGGACCCACATTTTGCATTCAAATGGCTATGCAAAGCTTTAAGAGCTAAATCGTGGGACGAGATCAACAATATGTAAAATTATTATTAGAAATTATTAGAATAAATCTGCATAACACTTCAGTTTTGTACTTCCCTGTTCATGTGCTCTTTCATGTCACACTGAAGAAAAAGAAAAATCTTACTCCACACCTAAAGGGGATTACAAGCCTTGGAATGTAAATAAATACACAAATAAATGAACACCCAAAATACACTTAGTAGAAGGAGAAACCATACTTTATTCATCTAAGAGCAGCCTCCAGTACACATATCTAGTGTTTCACTTCAGTGCAATATCTTTAAGGTCCGTTTTAAAAAAAAATAAAAATTTGAGATTGAAAGAAAAAATGTATTTTCAGAGTTATAAATTCAAATATAGTTCATTTGAAAAGTTGGTATTTTGAAGGCTGGCTATTTTGATGGGTGATGTGAAATATTTACTGTTGGCTTTCCAGTATCACCAAAAATTCACACAACTATTTTCGGCCTCCTGTGCTAGAGGGCTTACTGGCCAGTTTTTAAGACTGTTGAAAAGATACTTAGATACAGGAAACAGAAGGGGAAAAAAAAAAAAAAGGAGGAGAACAAAATGGTAGGATGAGAAAAATTGCACAAGAGAGATATTATAAATTATGTCCTTTGTAGGCAGAAAATAAACCCTTAGAATCCAAAGGGTAAAGGAGAAACTAAGATTGACCTCCTGCTGTTGAATCAGCTCTAAATATTCTGAGTCATCTTGATTCTCAGCTATAAAAAAGCTCCCAATTCAGTGGAGAGTAAATTGCATAAAGAACTCTGCAGAGTGTATATCCAAGGCAGAGAGAAATGTCAGTCAGGGTCTCCTGAGAAGCATGAAAATAAGATATTGCTGTATTGCTACAAAACATATTCCCCCAAAAAACCCTAAAAAGGACAAAGCCTATCAGTGTAGTTAAGCACAGTTCATAGCTCTCTGCTAAGAATGCAGAAGTTCCTTGCACATTAACATAATTTGCACAAAATTTAGATAGGTGGTTGGCGACGTATCTGAAGTACACAGAAGTCAATATTCTCCCAGGTACATATATTAAAGCATCTGCCCACCGCCAGAGTTAGTAATAGTCTAATTCCTTCATTCAGAAAAGGTAAGTTTAGGAATTTCTGAAAGTTAATAACAAAGTTAATTATACCTACTCCAGAGATTCCAGTGAGTATACTTATAGGCACAAGTGGGAAAAAAAAGTGAAAGCCAGAAAAAACCACATAATATAGACTGTTTAAATTACTAAATTATAGTAATACACTTAATTATTCTAGTGTGAGAATTCCTAAGCCTAAAATTGCAAAAGTGTGGAAGATGAGCAAAAGTTTGCACCTGGTGATACTAAGAAGTTCCAAGTTGAGACTGTCAGGTTTCAGGCAGTTAAGGCTGACTCCAGCAGGCAGTCAGCCAGCCTTGTCCCAAGTATTTACCTTAGAGAGAGAGAGCTAAGGTTGCCTCACAGCTACTACCTGGACATCTGTTTCAGCATACATGTTAAAAAAAATACTTCACTTACCCAAAAATGGGTTAAAACACCTCAAGAGAAAACAGAAATAACTCAGATTTTGCGTAATAACATACAAGGTAGGGAAAACTCAGGTTAAAGGAAAATTTAACAATACTTTTGGACAATAATTGGCCTTTGGAATCTAAATATATGGTCTGTCATAACAGCTTCATGAGTTGGTACTGCTGGAGGAACTAACTTCTCATATTTCATAGCTTTAGGAGATAAATCTCAAAATCTAATGCTTACATTAACTTCTTTAATGTAAAAGGTACTAGCTAGAAAACAATAAACAAACAAATGCAACAACATACCACTAGAATTCAATGATACAGAACACAAGTATAGACTGCATAAATGATGCCTTGAACCAGCAGAAGCCCTTCATAGCAATAGAATGCAATAGATGTTTGTGCAGCTCAGGTTCTGTACAGCTTAAATGTGCAGATTCAGGTTCGAGCTTGCAAAGTCTCACAGAACTTATGGGTTTTTTTCCTCCAGCTTGGATAAGCAGATATAAACTTCTAATTCTATCCACTAGGATCAACAGATGAAATGAGATTAATTTCTTTGAATTAGACTAATGAAAGAATCTGAAACAGAAGACAGAATACCCAGGTGCACCTTTTCTATCATTTGTGGATTGAATAGGACAGAAATTTTTGGAAATGTTGTGAGTAGTAGTTTACAGGACTGTTCAGTAGAGAAAAAGCTGACACTGAAATGTATAAAGCTTAGTATGATAAGAAGAATGAAGCAAAACAGAGACCCTGGTTTTCTTATCACTGAAAGTTTCTGTACATCTGCTTAGATGATTTCTCTCCCAAGGTCAGAAATTAATTAGGAAAAAATTTCACTAAATATTGTTAAAAAGAACAAGAGCACAGAAACTAGATCTACCTGTTATAACATCATTGCTTAGCAGAGTTGAGCCTATGCTCGTGAGCAAGCTCTAAGTGCAGAAAACCTAGTTTTGCCTTGTTGCAAGAGAGAAACTCTCTTAGTATTCCTCTAATGTAAATCACTCTGATCTCCACCTTTTCTTTTACTCCTAACCTGCAGGCTACTCATGAAAAAGTAATATTTTTCTGAGGAGAGTGAAGCAGAACTTAACTAACATGTATATAACTATTCCCTGCTGTAACTTCCAACAAGCACATTCCCATCTCCTTCCTGGGCTGAAGTACTTACTGACGATCATACAGCTTTCATTGTGCTGCCACATGCTGTGCTGGCCCTGCTCAGCTCCCAGCCACAAGTGCTAGGCCAAGCTCTGGCTGAGGGCTAAGCCCCTCTTCACCCACTGCTGGAGAGCTCAGGAGAAAGTGCTGCCAGGACATCAGTGGCACAGAGAGCAACAGCATCTCAGACACACTTCCCTGAGAAACAAGCTAGGACTTGTGTACAGTCCTGTGATATACCCTGTACCCATCTACACCTGCTCAAACACTCCGAGAGTCAAGCCAACAAAGGCTGGCAGACTTTCAGAAAAGCAGATTTATACTGTGGTCCATGCAAAACAGATATTTGAAACACAGCCTGGCAAAGCCACGCATTAGTGGCCACTTAGTTACTATTGTGCCTCTGCAAATAAAGAGTTTCTCTGACAGATATCCCAGTCCTATAAACTGCAGACACATCACATCACTCCAAGCAATCATCACCAAATGAGTTACCACTGCTACCACTCGCACCTCATGGCTGCTATTTCCTTTTAATAGTAGGGAGGACACATAATGAGGCTTTTAAAGGAAGGCTGAGAAAACTCACAGAGCTTTTAATCACCCAAATACCTAAACCCAGATGCACAAATTCTGCATACTTTTCCTATCCAGTTGCTTCAAAAAAAGAAGCTGATACAACATTTGGATCACCTTTTGATCCTGGAGAACAATGATAATAACAAGTGATTGTAGAATACAATCTGCTAAAACATATTTGTTCTTTTCCACATGTGTAACTTATCAAATGTGGGTGTAGAATTCTTATTCAGATTTTCCAAATTATGCCAGAAATGGAACAAGGCTGCTTCCCCCCAACACTCAGGAAGAGAAATCATGTTTCCTAATCCCCATCTACAGGTCTAGTTGCTCTGCACCCTCTCCCTAATTAATTTCATTACAAACTTATGTAATAGCATCATGACATCATCAGAGTTTTGGATCCCCTGATACCATTAGATTTGATGATACAAAGGCCATGAGTCTTGCTGCTGTCTCACTGTGACATAGCACAAGCAAGAAAAGCCAGTGGATCTGCAGTGATTTGTGTCACAATGGATCACAAACATAATTTGAAAACAGTGAACATAAATTGCCAAGTTACAAAACTTGCTGAAATTATGTGACAGAAATAATGCCAGACAATGAAGCAATTTTCTATCCACATGGAAATAACTTCCAAAATGTACTGATAAAAAACCCCAAACACCTTAATTCAAAAGGCAAAGAAGGTTCCATGACTCCATTGAGGATGAGAGTTTCTTCAGGAAAAGTCACTTAAGTCATAATGTTTGCACCATAAAAAACTTCTGCTTGACATGCTGCTATATTCTCCCACAATTTATGACATCCCCCACTCTCTATTTGTCAGATAACTCCAAATGTATCACAGAAGGATCTATGCACCCCACAGGAATCAAAGCACTGCTTTCCCAGTACCAGTGTGAGGTAAGGAGATAGGTACCAAGATGCAGAGTCTAGAAATTAGATCCACAGGGAAATCCTAAAACTCTTCAAGTGTTACTTCTGAAGTTCCATACTAAGCACCACTGAAATCCCCAGAACAACCGATTGCCTGAAATCCAGGAATAACAATGCCTAATTGCCTGTGCAGCAAGGCCCAAGTGGGCGTTCAGTATGGTACACGAGTCTGTGGCTGAGCAGAAAATTGAGTGCAAATGTCCCACTCTCACTCAGACTATGAAATGTTCATCTGAAGAGGTTCCACTTTGACCTGCAGTCCACAGAATCCAATGATACCAGTGTGCACATTCAAGTCAGGAAAGACTGTGCTGAAAATACAGCTTAATCTTTTCCCTCAGGCTCCCTCATACCAAGTCAGCTGGCAACCTGAGAAGAGCCATCAGGATTTTTCATTATAATTAGCAGGCACTAAAAGATGAGCAAAATGGTGCTTGAAATGTTGGTGTGAAGCAAATGTTTTGGATGTAGAAATGGCTTTAGAAGAATGGGAACAAAACCTCTGCCAACATAAATAAGCACACCTATCCTAAACTGAGTTACTCGCGTAAAACCTGCCCTGTGGACAGTTACATTCTCCTTCATAGCAACATTTCATTGGGTTCCACAAGATATGTAACTCTCAAATATAAAGTGGTTTAGGAATGAAAAGAATTCTAGACTTAGAGAGTATAATTATTAAGATTTAATCCCAAAATTATGGGTCCAGCTCAGAGGTACTTCACTTCCCTGTATTCTGGCACTTCAGAACATCACAATCACTTAAAATGAAATTGCAGGCATAGGTACTCCTTTCATTCTCTCTCATCAAAGAATAGTATAGGGACAGGAATTTTGTTTACAGCAGTTACAAGTGATTGCCAACTAACAGAGAGCAGCCCATAAACATAAATAATATATTGATAGTTGCTGAGAGTATTTTATTGAAAAATACACCCAAGAACTTTGCAATGTACCTACTATATTTTCTTACCTCAACTAATACAGAGCATGGCAACACCATGTGGCTTCTCTGAGACTGACACCTGCTGCTCGAAATCATGTTCACCTGCAAAGGAAACACAGGATATTGTGTCCATCTGCGAGAAGCTGGCCTTGTTTATAACAATGTGCTGACAGCAAACTAGAAAAGGCCTGCTTAAAATGCAGGTTTGTACCAAAATAACAAATAGTGAGTATTACATCAGTGAAGAGGACTGTTCATGTGCACTTCTTTATTCCAGTATGAAAAATCTCCAAGTTAGTTTAGATTTTACTATTTTGTTACATAGATTACAGCCATTTTTGTTCCAAATAATAGTATCTATACGAAGATTTGTACTTAAAATTGTACTTAAAATTATATCCCTGCATACGTCAACAAAAAGAATCCTTTATCTCTTTTTGGCAGAGCTTTTCTAATTCTATTGACTTCAAAGAAACTTAAGCACGTTATAAACAAGAGGACTTTGCTGAAGAAGCATTAGTTGAAGATTTAAAAGTTTTCAAAATTTAAATTTCAATCTGTCAGGCTTCTGCAGAAGCATGGGAACACAGGACTAAAAGGAAGTACCAAGCTGTGAAGTTGTGTCTTGCAATCTCGGTACGATTCTTAAGGATCCACAGAACACTTATTCTCAACACTGCACCTACAAAAACTTTCCTATTCCCTCCCAAGAAAATTAAGATCTGTTGTTAAAATTAAAACAAAAAAAGCAATAAGTGCCTAAAAGAAAAACCTGCACTACTAATGTCTGCTATAAAAAAAAGTAGAGCAGAAAACAAAGTACTGTGGATGCAATGATACTAGGAAACAGCCCATGACTGATATAGTAAACTGACTAAAATCTCTAGAGAAGTTAGAATCTTCAAGAATTAGAAAATTTCTAAATGCTGGGTAGTCCCTCTAGATTGCTCTCTTCTTCCTTAAAAACACCCCACATAACCAATATAACCACTATTTCTCTGATTATTTAATTTTTAAAACTCTACTTTAAAAGCTTCCCTCTAGGCTCTTCCTAAAAGATAGTGAAATAGTCCATTAGCTGTCTTCTGTTTTTCCCAGCTGTTCCCCTCACTGTTCTTCATTTATGTCTCACCATTCACCCAGTTTTTATGCTCTCTCCTTCTGGTTTCCCTGTGTTCTCACTCCAGTTTCTCTTTATCCTTTCCCTCATTCAGTTTCTTGCAAGATGTTGAAAGATGTGCTACATGCATCTCCTTCTCTCTGTCTTCCATGGCCTCCCAAATCCATCTTTGATTCCCTTTCTTCCTCTGATGCTTTAGTAAACTGCAGCTGACTCTTTCTCCCTCTCACGCCCTGCCTGTGCATGTGCATTTTTCACACAGGGCTTGGGGCTCAGCAGTCCAGGAGTCACACATTAAAGAGAAGAGAAAGCAGATGCTTCCAAGCAATATCAGAAAAACAAACTCTGCTCCGTGTGTACAGCCTGGCTCCCAGCAATGCACTGATCATCTCTGATGCTCTGCTCCCCTCATGAAAGTGGCTGGGGGAGCCTGACATTGTGCCTCCCTCCCCTCATGAGAGAGTCAGCAGCAATGTGAAGCAGAGCGATTGCTCAGTTCTGTGAGACTTATGCACGCACCAGCCGGGTCTCCCTGGGAGCTGGGAGAATTTTAGCTGTGACCCTGTCACTCTGGGCATTTTTAGCCCTGTCTTTGGTGCTCTAAAACACAGCAGCAGTTATCTGCATTCAGCTTGTGTTTATCCAAAGCAATGAACAAAAAAGTGCTTCACGAGCAAGCAAATATGGCATATGTTCTTGGGATTTCTCTCAGGAGGCTGAACTTATTTATCAAGCAAATAGAAAATGGCGCTCTACTGTTGATCAATTTACTTTTATGAATCCAGGGCCAAACTGCTGTTCATATTCCTTTCAAATCCTCTCTCAGGCAAGAATCCCAGAGACTCTTTGACACTCCATTATACAGTTACATAACATAACCATTAATATTGCATACAGAGATGAGCATGCACAGCTACCGCACATTGGGACTATGGACTCAGTTCATTAAAGAGACACCAACATAGCAGTTATTTATTATTTATTGAGTGCTAACAATACATTGAAGAAAAGGGAACAAGCTCTGAGCATTAAGGACCACTATGTGACTGCTCTTCAGCTGTTAGCTCAAGAATAAAAAGGGCCTAAGATTCATCTTCTCCAGAATAGCATCAAAGGAGCAACACATTCTAGATAATGTTGTGTAAGTACTGCAGATGTGTATTGGCCCGTGTCAAAAGCTCTCAGTGCACTCAAATGGGGGTGAACTCTAGAGCCTGAGACGTATCCCAGAATTTTTTTTCCATAGCATGAAGATAGGCACTGGTCACAGCCTGGAACACTCTTTACACAGGATAAATGCACACATTACATGAAATTGCCTTTCCAGAGGTTGCTGCTATGAGTTTGGAGAAAGATGAGTGAGCCTGAATGAGACACCAAGAAGCCATCTGTGAGAGCATGGCTGAAATGCTACAAGCATCCCTATAAATATCTCTCAGTAAAGAACTAGTTCTGTTTTAATGATATGAAGTCTTTTTATGTAACTAGTTACTAGGCAGCCTATGAAACAGTTTCTCTGGCAGTACCCCACTGTACTCATTAGGCAGCCTGTCTTCCTCGAGCTGCTGTTCTGGGGGCATGCCTAACAACAACCTACAGGATCCTTCTCCAGACAAGCCTACCCCTGCCACATATCATCACCAATCTGCCTCACTGCCAGACTAGGGCGTCATATTCACAGCTGTGCTGGTTTGGGAAGAGACAGCAAGCACACACCTCCAGGAGGAGCTCTGGACAAGAGCATTTGGCTGAGCGGCAGCAGCTCTGAATGACGGCAGCATGGGAGCCAAAGGTGAACTTCACACTTGGCGGCTGTAGGCTGAATATCCTCACTTAGCACAGTCGATGCAAACCTGCTCTCAATGTTTCTGATCCCATTTGGATCAAAACTCACTCCATTTATACCTCTCCTCAACATGAGACAATTGCATTCGTGTTTCTAGGGCAGGGTTTTCATAGAATCATAGAATCATTGAGGTTGGAAGAGACATTTAAGAACATTAAGTCCAACCATCAACCCAGCACTAGGACTGTAACCCCTAAGCCACCAACTCCTAGCTCCTGTAAAAGGGGCAGGAATTGGGCAGCAAGACCATGGCCCTAACAGCAGAATGTTTTTACAAAAAAGTAGTCACTGCTCTGCATAGGGCCTAGAAATGAATTCTGTGGGCAATTTCTAGGCATATCTACTGACTCAGGTACTTCAAATGCCCAAGGAGACCTCCTCTCAGGATGTGACATCAGCAATGAGCTCTGGGATACTTAAAACAACTTTCAATGTAAAAAGATGCCTAGATTTTAATCACTTCCAATTTACTCAGAAACAGAAGAGGAAGTACTTGTGCTCATAGCTTGAATACGACTTCAAGGGATTTATTTAATACTGCATTTCTGTCACAGCCAGAAAAATTAACTCAAATATCCTTAGTTCTGAAATGGAGTTCCCAATTCTCACTATTTTGTTACTTCTATTATCCACAGTTGCCATTTGTACGTCTGTCTTCTGGCATTTTTGGTGAAAGACAGTGTGTTATGCAAGTTCCAAGGAGATCTAAGACGCTACCGTATGATTACTAGCTGTCTGTTTCATTACAGGTTTCCATATAACTTAGGATTTATCTAGAAATACAAACGGCATATTCTATTTCATTTGTCTCTTTCCATTTATGGATGAAGTTCACCTATACCAAGGAAAAATTACTTACCAGTAAATCAGGAGATGCAAGATATGCTCTAAACTTAAAAAAAAAAAAAAATCTACTAAAATTCAAATAAAGTTCAGTAGAACTATCCGTAGCGCTTATGCTCCCCAGTGGAGTAAAAATGTAGTGGCTTGTGAGAAAGTAAACAGAGAATGTGTCTGGGGAGCATTGAATTAGTAAAGAAAAAAGGAAATAAGACCACTGTGCTGTGAAGAAAATCTTCATGGTAAGAAACCATTTTTATGTGCCAAATCTGTATAGTCTTCATAGAGGTAATGGAGAATAGAGAAAATTATGACATTTTAATGAAGAGAGAGAAAGAAAAACAAAGAATGATGATACTTTCCTCTGAGTAATTGACATTTCTATCTCCCATTCATATCATATCTATCTATTTATCATCAATATCTATTTGTAAGGAGGGCAAATGTGCTGCATGAATATGAAGGAAGAGAGGTAAAGAGTATTTATATACACTTTGATCAATTTTCTAGGGTGAACCAGATGAGGAATTCCTGGAAGGTCCAGATTTCCTGCCCGGGTTAATAACCAACACATTGAAACACAAAAATTGTTCTGGGCATGGCAGGAGCTGCCTGGGGAAGCCTTTGAGACAGTCCAAAATTCCCACCGAGATAGCTCCCGTACTAATTAGTCAAACACTTAGCTGTGAAGGTGGCTAAGAATTCATTCAACTACTTTGTCTCATGTTAGTCCATTGTTTAAATTGTCCGTGATTTTGTCTCTGCAGGTGGCTGGGTTGAGAGTTGCTGCAGCACCCAGTGGTGGTAGATTGGTGAGCACAAAGGCACAGCCCTGATGCCCAGCTACACAAGAACTGTAGTTGCTGTGCAAAGTTGAGGAGTTTCAGACTTACTACTTATATTTCATGGCTCTTGTTCCTGCTGAATGTCATTGGGGTGAGGAAAAAATTCAAAGTTAATTTTTATAGTAATTGATACTCTACTTATGAAAACTGCTGTTAGTGAAGATCTTCCTTTTGATTTTTATCTGTGTTCCAGTTACCTCTCAGTTCCATGCATATGCACAAAGACAGGTGCTTTTTCAAACACTGCTCAGGCTTTCACAGATAACAAAGTGTCCATTCTTATATCAGAAAGAATTCTTACATGATCTAAAGCTGACAAAAATCATCAGAGAAAAATACTGTAATAACCTGAACTATATTCATGGTGGAAATACTGAAATGTGTATTCAGAACAATTTTTGGAGGAACAGAGTTCATCAAGTTATTCCATATATTCACACTATTATTCCTCTTTCTCCAAGAGGATTTCTCTTACATTTTAAGCTTGGTGCTGCAGTAACTAAAAGTCTCTTTTCTCTGACACGCATATTAGTTTTGATCCCAGGGTGTAAGGACAGAGGACAGACAGAGCAGTGGGAAGCTAACTCTGTGAACAGCAAAGGCATTCTTTGAATAACTGACAGAATAGAGATGAGTCTGGTATGTAATGTAACCTGAATATCAAAACCAAACTACAGAATATCAAAGAACTCGTCTGCAGATAGGACTGATAAAACAGAGAATTTTGTACACTACTGTCTGTACCCTTTTCATGTAAAATGCTAGAGAGTTTGTTCTCAGCCACATGTGTGACATTTCCAAATTACTCTTCTCTTACAAAAAACACTGTAAAATGAAAACACAGGAATGATGATCCTTTCAGTCTTTAGATCTGCCAGAGAAATACATGAGGAGCATTTCTCTCCAACAGGAGAGAGAGCTTATCTCTACATACCTAACAGGAAAAAGGAACAGAAGAAACAGCACACACTGATGGTAAAGATGCTGGGGGAGAATTACTATTTAAGATAACTTGGATGCAGATCACACAGATAAAGACAGCATATAGTATATTTTCAAAAGCAAAGTGTGAAACCAATGACATATAAAATGTGCAAGAATAGGCTGCTATCAGCTGAGAGACACATGAGAGAAGAGCAGCTGCAAATCACCCTGATTAGAGCAGGGAATGGCACACTTGGCTGCTTTTGCTACCTGAAAATTCATGAGTGCCACTAACTGGTGAACTTTAGTAATGAACTCAGATGCTCTTTCCCTCTGAAGCCCAGAGCATTTACTCTCTTTGCCACTTCCTTGAAATAACCTTCCACCTCACAAATGTATTAATCCACAGCCAAGAAGGTCCCTGTAACATCTGCCAGGCTGTCAGTGATTGCCAACAGACAGCAACATCTATGTCAAGAGTAAATGAAATATGGGGGAAAATGTCACCAGCAGACTGGAAGCAGTGCAATATGCACCAACACAGTATTTTCCCCAGTGACTTCCACATATGTCACACAAACGTTTTGTTTCTTCATTCTTTGCTGACCTTCTGATGGGTATATCATTTGTGATGATATTGAGAGCTAAATTGTGCTCTCCTGTCTTGAAATTAAATAAAATTAGTTTTTTAAAAACTGTAAAACAGTCAGAACAGCATAGAATGACAATCTTATTACCATGAAAGATGAAAGCTAGGAACTGGAGAAACTATATCCCTCTCTTTCTTAGATTACTCATTATCTGAAGATTAACATTAGAAGGACCTGGAAGCCTGTCAAACACCAAATCAAAAGCTCCCACAGGAGTTCAGACAGTAAAAAGTGTTACCAGCAAGAAGAGGATTCATGGGATTACATTTGTAGTGACAGGATTAAGTTTTGCCCAACAAGCTGCAGTATCAGAAATAACAAGGTCATTTTTCTGCTGAGAAGACGAGGGAAGAATGCACTTGTTTTGCAAGCAGGCAAATTAATGTGGCATTAACCAATACAAGAGTTCCATAAAATTACTCCAGTTGTGAAATTAAGGCAAATCTTAATCCTATAGCTTTGTACTTAAAAAGGAGCCCACCGGAGTGAAAGAGCAAAATTCTGGTGCTGACATAAAATCCCATCTACCACTGATGCAACAGAAACTCTCTACCATAATAACAGGAAGCCCTTGCCACTCAGAAGGCATCTACACAGACACCCTCCCACACAGGCAGCTGCCTGTGGGAATCTCCGCAGAAATTCACTAGAATAGTTAGTGCAGTGTAACTATCTGGAATAATATAGATCTTTGAATGGCTTTTTGTCTTCATTTTGCTCTCTGATTTAGAATCAAAATATTCAAATATGTGGAATGCTATGTCTTAGTCTGCAGCTTGCTTTCCAGTCAGGAGAGGATTTACAAGGCAAGGCCAAACCAACTGCAGTTCTCTGTGTATTACCAATGGCCAGGGAGGTATGAATGACACCGGCCATGCAATGGGGTAGTAATATTGCTCTTGTTTTAAACCCAATGGAACCAAGTCTTCAATCCTAAAAGTTCTGAACAAATAATTCACGAATAAAACATGCAAATTTAAAGGGATTTGTTTTAATCACACACTGGTGACACTAGAATTACTGCTGCCAAGAGTTCCTCACAGGCATGGCTGGAGTGCTGTGGAGGCGGTGGGTGAATCAAGCTTGTTTGATGTATCCATGGTTGTACCTACAAATGATAAGCATCTTTTGTCCCACAGTTCATTGCCTCAGTGCTCAATTGAGTGTTTAGAGTCACCAAAGTACTTT
The DNA here is from genome assembly GCA_013397775.1 of Eulacestoma nigropectus. Taxonomy (NCBI): domain Eukaryota; kingdom Metazoa; phylum Chordata; class Aves; order Passeriformes; genus Eulacestoma; species Eulacestoma nigropectus. Next base: position 266,740 of record VZTE01005845.1, on the reverse strand, counting down.
CTGGCCAGACACACTTTCTCTGTTCTTTCCAGTTTGGGCATTCCTTATCTCAACTCTGGGAGTGATCGGTCACAGCCACTACCCAGCAATGGATGTGGAGCTGGCCCACTGTGAGTTAATGGACATTGACCTGTCATCATCTGAAATCAGATATCAGACAGCTGCTGATAAAACTTATCCAGTTGATTTATGTACTTTTTCTGTGTCTCATTAGCAGTATTAATAGAACACAATTATAGCAGAGTGAGGCCATAGTGTGGCTTCCTTAAATTTATTCAGTATTGACATTTCTGTCCTGATTTTTAAAATACTCTTAATTGCCAAATATTCAAATTTTGAGTAATGTTGATTAGTTATGAGTAGACATAAATATCACACATTATTTTTTTGTTGCAAGGATCAATTCCACCTTGTATTAATTAAAAGTTAGCTCACATATCAGCCTGTGAAATTTAATATTTCTAAATATTTTTTGCCGAAAAAGTTAATTGCACAAGTGTTCACCAAAAGTGCAAAGAAGAAACATAGAGTATATCATGTGTATATCAAAACTAAATTGTATTTAAGAATAGCTGCATTTCTTGAACTGCTGATCTGCAGAATTTCTGATGGTGGTTTTTGGGGAGCTGAGCTGAATACACTGTAATGTTTTTTCTTCTTCTTTAGCTGCTGCTTTTCTCTCAACTGTATCCTAAAATACATTAAGTACTTTCCTCATGTGACTATCTAAGCAAATTCTGTATTGCCAAAAAGATGTGATACAACTACAGATGGGAGCAGGTATCATTCTTCTTTTTCAAGATCAAAGTGGTGCACAATGTCAGCAGTATGAGATTCTCTATGACACTGCTGCATAATAATTTATCAATTATTTCCCATTTAGAAAAATTTGATGGAGGCTGGCATGTATAAATCTCTATTTATATGCTATTTCCTCAGATTCCACTTTTTCGTTCTATTTCCTTCAGGCCAAATAGACTCAGCTAATCTAGGACTAAAACCTGGCATTATTTCTGCTGAAATAAAATTCACTGACAGTTCTCAGCTTCTGCATAAGACCTAATTTGTGCATATTAATGTGTGTAAAAAGTCACAATTAAACTTCAAAGAACTTAATCATGATAATCATCTTTATACTTTGTTAAAACTTCTTCCTAATCTCTGTTCACTAAAAAAAAAAGAAAGAAAACTACCAAGTCACAGTAAATAAGTTACACAAAAAAAGAAAAAATGCAATTTTTTTTTCACCAGGGGGGCTTAAGTATAGACTTGTAAGTGAAGGTATATGAGTTGATGAGCTGTATTCTGGGCCTGCCTGAATACCAAAACATTGCCTGCATGGGCCACCACATATGCTGAATCATTCAGACCCCTCAAATAAATTTACAGATTTCAAAATAAAAGTGAAAGAGGGCCTCTATATAGTCTTTAAATTTTTTGCTGACAAATTATGTACTTTTTATTCAAGCAACTGAAATACATCACTAAGGGTGGGTGTGAACTGCTGAATTTTCTATCTACTATCTAACAGCATGTTCACAGGAGTATATAGCCATATTATTACTTTAGGCAACAGAACATATTATTACTTTAGTAAACAGAAAATATAACCTCAATATGTGTTTGTGCTTCGGATCTAACCATGAAAGACTCATTGTCTAAATATCTCACTGCAGCCAGTGATTCAGAAGTACAATACTTCCATATAGCAACAGATGGTCAAGATGGATCTTCTTTGCAGGAGAGTCTTTTGCTAAAAGAACTAGTCTTCACAATCTGTATAATCAGATAAGTGGGTTCTTTCTAGTATTATTGCCATGAGAAACCACACCAGAACTTTATCTCACAAGTTCAATCAACTCTGTATACACCTACACCCCTGCTTAAAAAAGCATCCTTCTAAGTATCACAGCCATTCTGCATTTCACTGCTAATTTTCACATTGATAACATGCATTTTATATATGTTACAGCTGTACAGTTTTCCTGACATGTTAGTCGGTGCTATCTATCATTCAATATGCCATGATGAGCTTATCAGCAGCTGTCCTTATTGACCAAGGGATGCTTGCAGCTTCCTATTAGCATTTGCCAAGGATTTGCAAAGCCATCACCTCAGACTGCACCTACTGCAATGTTTCACATGTTTTCAGTCACTCATTCACAAGAGACAGTGTCTGTGGGAGTGACAGATGGCTGCTAACCAAGTTGGTCTATCCTATTTCCTCCCTCACCATACCAGGTATGTGGTGCCCATCACTGACTTCCTTCTCTAAAGGTTTATGGAAGAACATTCTAAAGCTCAACACACCGTAAGTAAATTCAATATCTACTCTTTGCAAGAATCCAACAGATTCTGTTTCATGGTAACTTGAAAAAAAGAAAAAAGGTTACTTTCACTAAACTACTTGTTCTTTGGGAGTTGTTCACTCAGCTCCGAAGAAAAGGGCTTAAACATCAGTTCTACTGGAGAGTTATGAGTCATCAGATAAGAAAAATCAGCTCTCCCATTTTTATGTGATATGGTAAACAAGAAAAGCACTGCAGAATTAATTCAGTGCTTGCTTTGGTCACAGAATCTGAAGTGGCTGTTGCCATGGGTACATAGAATCAAGTATTTAAAGGGGACTTAAGGACATGAAGGAGGAGAAATGACAACACATCATGGAAGATTCAAGAACTGTAGATGCCTGAAGAAAATCGTGATCTGAAACACAGAGACACAGGAAAGAAAAGTAGCCATTCATGCGATGAATACAAGGTAAGAAAAAAGACAGCTAACTGTACCATCAAGGTGGAGAAATAAAAAGCAGAAACTGGCAGGCACACCAAGAGGGAAAGGAGCAGCTAGGTCCGTAAGAAGAGGAAGGGGCAATGAAAATAAGCAGGATCATGAGGACAATGAATTGCATTATACAGAAAATCAAAACAGAGATGAGAAAAGGACAAAAATAAGGGATAAAGAAATAGCAGATAGAGGACAAGGTGCAAAGCAGATTTACAACACAAAAACCAGGTACGTACGAATGATCAAGGACTTTCATTGAAGAGTCTATGAGCAAGTCATCAAAGCTGATCTGGAGGAAAGCAAAGATGGTGTGGCAGGAGCAAGAATACTTGTCCTGAGCTACAAAAAGTTCTCATGGGAGAACAGAAGCATTCATTAATCCTACTTCATGCTGATAAATGTCACTGCAAAGTTTCATCAAGAACAGGATCAAAGAGCTGCCAGTTGGGAAACACTGCCTTCTCTGGTCTTTAATGAAGGAAAGAGAAGGACTATATATGAAATACAGGATTAAATAAACTGCCAGGTGACTCAATGTCTAATCTTAGAAGGAAGGGTTTAGGTTGCTTGGCCACTCAATAGAGGACTTTTTTCTGATGGGACATTTTAAGGAAGGGATTGTAAGCAGACAAAAGATAATATTAAGCAGTATCATCAAGTGAGTCAGTGACATAGCTGCTAAAATCTGACTTTTAAGATAAAGTAGTAACAGTAAGCAACACCTGAAAAGTATTTGCATCAAGTAAAAGAACATCTAGAGGGAAAGCTTGTTGAAGTAGCAGTTGTGATGAGGATACCAGCATCAAAAAGAACTTGCTAGACAGAAAAGGGATATGAATCTAAATGAAGTGAAATGACTTCTCACAGTTAAAGATGTGACAGATTCTAAAGAAATAAGAAGGGCTACTGTGGATGAAGCAGAATCTGGGTGGGCTAAATCAGTGTGTAAAAGCAGTTCTAGTGAGTAATGTCCAAATTGTGTGATCACCACAACTGCCTGTTGGGTCTTTGTTGTGAGATCAGAAAATGTCCATGTAAGTGTTCTTACCTCAAGGCACCTACTAGAAAATACAAGGCTTGAGGCTTGTAGGCATCTAACAAAGACTATTGGGACAATGGCAGTACTTGAAAATGTGCAATGACATAACTTCATTTGAATGAACCACTGCAAGCTTTAGCGTACTCTGGAGGAACAACTGTGTGGGCCAAGAGGGATGCAGCCTAAAATGACGTCTACGCAATTAAGCATACAGCTCAAAATTTCACACACACCATGTTGGAAACTGACCTTTTAAAAAGTTTTTGACTATGGATATAGCCACGATCCATCTTCAGTGGAGCTACTGCTATGAGTTATATTTCTACTAGGCTTCTAGCTAACTTCCCTACACAAAATGAATAAATGCTAAACACCACATAGTAAAAAAGAGTGTAAATGCACCCCACTGTCACAGACAGTCACAAGTTTTTCCTGGTTTTGTTTTAACTAGCATTAATATAGTGTCTGTTCCTGAGGTCCAGATGCTATTGCAATAAAAGCAGTACAAGAGATAGATGGAAAGACAAATTAACATCTTGCTGCACATCTTTTAAAAGAATGTATTATGAATAGACATTTATCAAGGTAGGCAGCACTAGTAACAATAGAACAGGCAGTGACTACCTCACTGAAATCTGACACTGACATTTGAAGGACAACTTGAATTGTGATATTTGAAAGATTCTGGAAGAGAACTTAATGGTTCTTGATAAGGGCATTTTTTAATTTCTTTCTGTCATTCTTAGAAAGAAAGGACTAATGACCTCACTTTTACTGTTGAAATGAATTGGACTTTTGGCCTTAATGTGCAGAAAGACAGATCTCAAGATATTGCTATTTTCTGAACAAGTTTTTGGTTTTACTTTGGGGATATCACTTAGCATACTTTTGTGCATAATTTCAAATACTTGGTGAAGCGATTACTTGAGATGTAATTAATACTTTTTAAAAACGGCCTTTGGAATTGTTTACATTGGTGTCCATCCAGACTTACTAGTTAGTGAAGGGCTTGCTTCAGCTGTCTTGAAAACTTGCTTGTTACTTACAGATACAGTGAATTTTAGAACAGATTTTCAAGTTGTTCAAAATGAGAATTTAAGTGACAATGGATTGGTCTCCTGGCACTTCAAATAGGTACATCAGAAAAATTTTGCAGAGTATACAGCAGTTAGGAATGGGCATGATGGATTAAAAAAGACAGGGAATAAGTACTGCTGACACCACAGGTCCACCAGGTGAGCCTGTCTCTGGGTGGTCTTATACCGACTAGTTTCTCACTACTGCCTCACCAGTCAATCTCTACCAAGATGTCTCTCCATTTCAGTTTGAATAATTGCTTTCTTCAAAGTATCCAAAGATACACAAATATGTAATTGATGATTTCCAAGAATAATGAGTTTTTCTAAGTATTTCTAATGTACATAAAAGAAACCTCAGAGTAGATACGTAGTAGAAAGCTAGTAGGAAGCTGAAGGTCATAATTCCTATAACAAGACCCCTTTGTGTTTGGATTTTATGAATGGTACAACACCAGTGACACATATTAGGAAATATCTCTAGTAGAAAAAAAATTATATTATCATTATTGATAAAAAAATACATTGCCAAGGTTGTTTCCTTTCCAACATATTAGACCGTGGTATTGTAGAAGTATCCTGGGGGAGGGGCTGGGCAAGCGGAAATTGAAAAGAAATTCTGTAAAATTTTACAGCCATACTCTCCAAACAGGCACTACTACAAGGAATGACACTTGGTTTAGAACCCCATATTCCAGTATTTCACACATACTTAGCACCCCTCAGTTTCATTATTGAAAGTCTCTTCCCAGGAAACTAAGGCGTGTGGCTCAAGAAAAACTTCACACGGAAGATCAAGATCTTTTAGCAATAGCTACACAAGTGTAAATTTGAAAAAGAAGCTAGTACCTATGTCCTTTGTACTTCTATCCATTGCTGTTATCTATACCTGTGTCTCTTCATGTTCCCAATGCCTTCTGTTTCCTTCTGTACCTGGACCATGACAAAGGTGCATCTGTTTCTCAGAGGTCTCAGCTCTGGGCATACAAACTGCTTTATTCTTCCGTCACACAGGCCAAAGGCCACATGCTAATTCACCACTGAGAACTCAGTCATCATTGGGATGATGTGCTTTAGTTATGTCACTTTATTGACTGTTATTTTAGTTAGGAAAAAATATTTCAGTAAGCACTTTAAGTTCTTCCTTTTTAAACTGTCTTATTAGATCCCATTCTGGGTGTCTAGCTTGGAGTGAGGGACTATGTTAGGCAGAAGGGCATTATAGCCATCTAGCAATATGTCAATATAAATCAGGGACTTCAGCAGAAATGCTTTGGTCACTGAGGCATTTACTGGATTTGCCATTTCCTTTTCTATTTTCAGAGAAAAAGGCTTTATGAAAGGGAATTTTTGGTGGCTGGAGAATCTGGAGAATGAAATATGCTTTACCATTTTTTTCTAATAAATATTACTGAACACCTATTTAGTATTCTACATTTTTATAAAACTAATATTCTGAACCAAATCCTAATACTTTGGAGTGTTATCCAACTGCCTTCCATGGAACATTGCTGTATAAAGGAAGCAAGTATTGTGTAGATCAACATTTGCAACATTTCCTTCAATTTTAGCTGTCAATAGCAATTTAGAAACATTGGAAGCACTATGTAAGAAAAGACCAAAGTCTTATCTAGCTTCATATCTTTTCTGAACAACAACTGCTGCTCCAGAAAACATTTAACGCCAATAATATATTGTTTAGTAGAAGGATGAACTTATTCCTATTCTGAGTAGCTGATCATTTTATGCCCCAAGGCTTAAACATTCTTGGTGCTACAGTGCATTCAAATGTATGTAAAGTTCAGCATGAAAAAGCATCATATATTGAATTGAATAGCTCTACTGCAGAAAGTATCTTCTGTCAAAATCCAAAAATCATTTGTGAGTTTGCAACTGTATATTAGAAGAAAAACCTACTTGAAGAAAATATGCAAATACAGATTAAAAAAAAAAATCCAATATATTGCCTTCCAGTACACTTTATTCCCTGCTCACAAAGCCCTTGACATCAGCAAAAACATTACTGTTTACATCCTGCAAGCTTTGCACAGATTCATCCTATGAGATGAACACCCTTAGAAATCAGACTCCATTTTTCCAGGGAATTTGCATCCAGTTTTGCTACAGCTGCGTGAAGCTTTGGCTCCTTACTTACATACCAATCCATCGCTCACTGCATACAAAAAGCATTTTGTAAGCCATACAAATACACATGCACCAGACTTCAGAAAAGGTAAAGTCTGTTGTATGTCCTACACTCTAAAGATTTCTGAAGACACAGCAAGGCTGCATATCAACCTCTGCTCTGCAGAGCAATCTTTAGCTATAATTAGTCTTCCTAAATACTAATCAGCATCTCATCTATGTGAGTTCTTGTAATATATTCAATTCCCCAATGCATTAAAAAACATTTCACTGCATATTTCAATCTCATTTCTTCCAGAGGATAGATAATTTAGGTAATTAAAAATATTAAAAATTATTGCCATCCTTAGCAACATCAGTTACTTGTTATGCCTGCTAAATCAACATTAATAGAACCAGGTACAAAGTAACAAGAGTCTTTAGGAATCCATATGCATTAGGCATTTATGTAAACAAACTACCTTACATGCTTTTAACGAAATTAAATGCTTCTGTTGAAGGAAAATAAGGTGCCCAAAGTATTTGAAAAAGGCAATGAAAGGAAAAGGCAGGGCATGGCAGAGCACTGGACTGGGGAGAGCTGGGACGATGGGCAGCATGGCAAGAGGTTGCTCTCGGTGGCTGTCTGCCCGCACACAGCTGCTGCCAAGAGTAAGAGGAATAATGGGATAAACATGGAAAGCTCTAATAGCATGTGACTGCTTCCACATTACATGAAGTTACTGAGAAAATTTAAAAAAAAAAAAGCCAAGTATTTGAGGCTTTTTTTTGACTGAGCAACTTTGATGCATAGTCACTACTGAAAGCACTGTGTCGATGCAATGGAAAATCCCAACAGGAATTGCTAGTGCCAACTGAAACAGGATTATGCACACATGACTGACAGTCCCTCACAGCCAAGTAAGGAGCAATGCAAATCCTGTTGATTGAGTTTTATAAATCAATTATGCTCAAAAGACAACAGACTTCTATCTCCCACAGCAGAATTCCTGTTTGACTGCCCGGACTCCGGGGCTAGGAGTGGACGTGGGCCTTGTTGTCACTCTTGTTGTGTCCTAGGCCCTGCCACCGCCGCCCATGCTCGTCCCCCGCAGCGCCAGCCCGGGCCCATGGCGCTCCGGGCAGCCCTGTCCGGGGCCCCTTTCCTCGCCATCAGTCCGCACTGCACACGGATCGCCCAGAACAACGGTCGGGAAGCTGGATAAAAATACTAACGACATGTTCTTGCACCATGAAAAGACACGAAGAGGAAAGGAGCAGAGCCCGGCAGGACAAGGAGCGCAGCTGAGCGGAGGGAGCGGTGTGCCCGGCCGCGGCGGGAGCGCAGCGCTCGGCAGACGGCTCCATCCCCGCGCAGCAGCGCCCGCAGCCCGCACACGCTCCCGGGGAACAGCGCAGGGGCTGGCCAGGCTCAGCAAACAGAAACCTGTCTGGACAGCAGGGTGAACCTATTTGTTGGCTTGAAAGAATAAATAAGCTGCATGCCTTCTCGTCATACAATTGTATGGAGATCATCTTTATCCTAGCAGGAAAAAAAAATAAAATCTGTGGCGCTCCTGACTGAGGAGCTGCAGAGACTGGAATAAAATGGCTCATGTCCTTTTTGTTTCTGTGCGATATCCACCACACAGATAAAAGCAGACAGCAGAGCAGGAAGCAGGCTTGGGTTCATGTGCCCGTGCACTCCACATTAGTGACATATCGTAACTTGTTCTGCTTGAATGAACAGAGTGAATACTTGTCCGCTCTCTTATTAAAGATGCTCTTTAAAAACATGCCTGGATGTCAGTCTCTGCTTCCATCTTCTCCTTTACTGAGTGCTTTCTAGGCTATAGAAAAACTGTGAAGGAGCCAAACACAGACAAAACTGAGCCTTAGTACCGAAGAGCAGTCCCATCTTTCCAGTTGTTGATAATACCACCTCAAAAACATTTGAAACAGCTACTTAATTGAGCCTAACATGAAATACAGAAGCAATCTGACTGGCCTGATTTTGAGTGTGTGCTGGGATTACTCCCTTCACTGCAGTACAGTTGCTTCTGAAGTGTGCCACTGCAAGTATATCAGCTCTATTCTAAATTAAACACTCTTCACAAACATATTCAGCCTATACCCCACCCTTCATATTGTTCCTTGCAATATATGTTCTCTAGAGGATAATACAAACAATTATTATTTCTTTTTTATTACAGTTGTTGTTAGATATTAAAAAAAAGAGCGAGGTTTCTTTGTGCTTAGTACTGTATGTTTATCCAGTTAATGGTACATCCATTGATTGGTTTTGGGTCCTTAATTGTAGAGGCTAATTGTGCAATAGAGGACAAATGCACATCCTTTCCCTCATTTCCCCTTATACACTAACATTTTTATTCTCAGGGCTCCAACAAGCAGGCTAATTGCAAGTGCAGGAATATGAATATGGATTGATACACATGAAACTGGGCAAAGTTACAAAGGAGTGTGAAGTGTACACATATGTGGGCAACCTTCACATGCAGTATGCACAACTGAGATGCAGCAGTTACAGAGGCAGACATCACTTTATCTGAACTGAAAGCTGTCTGTAGCTGTAACTGTAAAGAAGACTCCAAGGACTCATATGTTGATCCCCCATGAGAAAAGGTCATTCAATTTAGTGTATACTAACACATTTTGTACAGTTTTGTAGTATTTACTTTAGAACACCAATGATATTCCTACTGAATTTCACATATTTTTGCTTTTCTTTAAGATCTTTATGCTATTTCTGTACAAGATTGTCCACTTGAAAAATAAACATTTTCATCTTTATCCAAATTGAGAGAATTTTGCACATAGGATATCTTATATTCTTAATTTTTTTCTTCTTCAGTACTTATTGTAAAAAACAATCCTCCACCCTTCAGTAGAAATTCTAGCAAGGCTGAAATCACACTGAGAAACTCTCAATTTATGACTCGTACTCTGAAGACAAAAGATTTTCTCTAGCAAAGATATTGTCCGAAATAGGGAGATTTTACTCCTCATGATGTTCAGTGACATATGTGGCAAATTCCTTTGTTCAGAAGGTAAAAAATCTAAAGGGAAGGAGAACTGCTCTAATGTCCCCTGTAATACAACAGACTGCTGGTGCAGAGTGCTGCTTGTGCTCTGAAGCACGAACTTGTAGGCAGAAGATGCCCCGATGTCACAACTGTAACTGCGGGCAAACAATTGCGAGCAGGCTACAAACAGCAGGCTTTCCCATGGCAGCATCCAGGGAACGTATCCATGTCATGCCTGGGATGGTTACCCTCCTTTCTCTTTGGACTACACATAGGAGAGAATTGTATATTTATTTTCTTGCTGAATTTGAAAGATTAGAATGAGGCAAATGCAGCATTGGAAGAGAGGTGAATTTAAGGGAATGATGGAATTTTTGCATATTTCTAACCTAGTATAAACAGGAGTTCTTCACTCTTTTGCTTGAAAGTTCAATTTATTTCATGAAATCTATTTAAATTAAGCAGGAAGATTTGAAACACACCATTCTTAAAATGTGTATCCCTATTCTCTGACTGGTTTTTGTTAGTAGAGATATCTGAAGTAGGCCATGANTTATTTATTTATATTTATTTTTATATATGCATACACAAATTAGACTTTGAGTAAATATAGCCATAACAGCTTTTCACAAGGTAGTACATTAGTACATTCAGGACTCAAAACTATCATGTATTAAAATATCACAGCACTGTAAAAGGAAGGAGTATGTAATCTCAGTAAAAATGTCTATTTTAATTACACCACCAGCAATTTGAAATAGAAAATTAGCATTTTAGAGTTCATTTTAGAGCTAAGGATGAGAGGTGCTAAAAACACACAGTGCCATATCATGCAGATTTTCCTTTTGGTTGGCTTTGTTTCTGTGGTAATGGGAGTCAAATTTTTCTTCTCCTTTTTAAATAGAAAACTATCAGGACCAAGTCAGTAATTTTCAAGGGGTCCATTATCCTATTACAGAGAAAGAAATGTAACCATTTATTAGATATTTCAGAGCAAATGTAGCTCTGCACTGAACCTGCATCATACAATGCAGTCCGTACCTGGGAGTTCAACGTTAGAGTGCAGTTAAAATGACCGGCTCTTACAGAGAAAGGACAAGAAGTTTAACCCCCACAGATTTATCACATCTTTTATCCCTGAGAAGTCCATGAGCAATGAAAGTGTCCTTTTTGGAACAAGGAAAAAGAAGGTCTCTGCACTGAGCTGAATGTACCAGTTACCATGGTGGGGCAAGGAGCCATGAAATCAGTGCTGCCTGGTGTGGTTTTACAACTGCAGTGCAGATAAACCTTTACACAAACACAAGCTGCTGTAACAAGGAGGACTCTACTCTGTGAAATATGAGCTTGTGATTTCATACTTCCTATGAAGTGTCGTATGTGTTTCTACAAACATAATTTGACATGACATTAATTGAAGATACATTCTAAAGACTGCAACTCTCAGTGGATCTTAGTTCAATGTGTAGGATGCATTCTTTTCAAATTAATTTATGACACTCTAAGAGACAGATTTTCCCTGGCATAATCTGGGGGATAAAATACATGCCAAGGCCTGGGTTTGTCCAAATTTAGTTATTTAACTGAAGTATCTCAGCTAAGAGCTTCCAACTAGAACTTGTTGACTACAAAAGTCAACCAAACTCAGGGAGTATATTTGGTCCTCCTAAAACCTGATTTGATTTCTGGAGATGCCTTTGTCTCAAAGAACACACCCACTCTTTCCATTGACTATATGGAAAATTTGGGAACTGAGTACCTAAACTAGGGCAGAATTAATCTGTGCCCAGATACCTGGCCCAGATGTCTTTGGCTTCCATGTGATGTGGAAGAATACAGCACTAAGGGAGAGTAGTGTTGGACAAAGAATAGGAGAACAGAACAGTGCTCATGAGACATCCAAGAACTTTGCAGTACCCATTTAACCGGGGAGGTGGCAAAATTACCCCTCCTTCTTCTGTGAAAGATGTTTAATACAGCTTTACCATGAGTCCTTTTTTCCTTACATAGCTATTTTCATTAAACACAGATCACTGCACTGCTGGGCTGATCGCATTAAAAAAATTTCAGTTGACCATCAAACACCTCATAATGACAAGTTTTCTTTCCAGCATTAATTGGCTTTATATAAATGATAAAATGGAGTCATTCTCCAGGAGACCTTATGTATTTTCACCACAGCACATCTTGCATTATAGGTGCCAAGATAGTCTTGCCTTTTCAGGTAGGGGGGGGACAACGCTGACAGAGGAAGATGAAGACAACTTTATGTATTTCAAAATAAATATTCCCTTTGATGCTGCATCTTCAGAGCCACTGTCCCCGTTTTCTCAGAGCTCATATTTGGGGCAAGCCCACAGGACATTCAGAGAAATATGACCTTATAGGGTCCTTTGTCTAGTTCAAATTTTAAAATTAATATGACCTAAAATATACAGTAAATACATGTCTAAAACACACATTGTAAGGGAGTGAGTATTTTGTTCTTACAAAGTGTTCCAATGGTCTTCTGTATTATAACTATACAAAGTCAGCTCCTTTACTCAGTGGAGCTCTACAAATTTGCTGAACTGGTAGTCTTTTCTTTCTCTAATGTATAGTCTGAAGAGACATAAAAATAAAGCACTAGACTATGTTCCCAAAACCTACTGGAAATGAAAGAAGCTGCTCTGAAACCCCAGGAAGCAATATTTGGTTCTAGTGGTTTTTCCACACAAGGTGGCTATGTTTTCATTAGTTCCTGCCAGGAAGGTATTTTGAAAGATTCATTAGATGCATTGACTTCAGTCATATGCTATTTTCACTGGCTTAAAATAAAAATGAAGGCAGAATCAGGCTATTTTCTGGTTCAGAATGCAGCTCTTCTCCCCCTGATGGCATAACTAATTCATTTAATAATACTCAAAGCATTCTAAACCAAGATAGTCTAGCAATTTCCAGTTGTCCATTATTTTTGTGGTTTCCCCTCATAATCAGACTTGATTGAGAGAAAACAGGAAGAAAAAATACATACATTATGTATGCGTAGTCTGATCTGTGATGACATTTCCCTTCATTCAAGCAGAGAGACAGAATCATTTTCTCCTGGCTATGCCTTCTTGAGTCTTTCTTTCTTTTTCTGCTTAAAAAGATATGTTTTATAGTAATGATCCAACATTATATGGTACTGAAATGATGTGAGCAATACCAGTGGGGCAGGAAATATCAATACCATTATAGCAAAGTTTGATGCTTTGAAAGCTGAATTCAAATTTCAGAAAGGAATATTCGAAAGATATCTTAAAAAAAATCTCAGGCTATTCTAGAGAAAACTGCCCTTTACGTATAACAAATAAATGTGAGCTTTATGAATTTATGATTTAACTTTTTTTCTCTCATTTACCCTTTTTTCCAGCCTAAAAAGGGGACCATATACTCATTTCAGTAAGCTGTTTCTTTAAAAAGACAAAGGAGTGCAGTTCCTCATGAAACACTTTAAAATACTGTTTAACTGAAGCCTTTACCTTCCATTGGGCCCAGATTTTTTCCTTTTAAGTGTAATACAGGACTAATCTAAAAATTGATTATGTTAAAATAGTCAGTTTTTACATGGTAGATTATCTATATAAATAGGTAAATATTTATGTAGAAATATCGGGCACTTTCCATTAACTATAGTCACAAAACTATTTCCTTTATTTCTTTGCATTTCCTAAGAAAAGATGAAGAAACCAAACATGCATTTTTGTTTATTTGTTCTTGCTCAGCACAATCGTTTACTAAGCAACACATTTTGAAGAGATTGTGGCTGTTTTAATAAATACCGTTAGCGTCCCAGGCACTAAAGAGAGCATAATTGCCTGAAAATTTTGAGGGCAGAATCAGCAACTGAAGATGTAAAGGTTTCCCTTAGGCACCCCAGTGAAACTTCTACAATCTGAGCTGAGCAGTAACCAACATTTCCACACACACCCTGGCTGCACTTGTACAGAACAAGTTGCTTAGGCCCAATTCTCATCAACAGCTCTCTCACAAACCAGCAGAAGGTGAACAGCACAGCACAGGGAGCAGGTCAATAGCATTTGAAGGCACTGATGTTGTCAAGTGTAAGCGAGTAACTAATGCCATCTGCAGCATTCAATTGCAGGTGAGGATTCATTGGAGCGAAGAACTCAGCAGGATTCTTCCATTCGAGGTTAAACACTCGAGACTGGAAGTGAGGGCAAACGACTGCTGTTGGTTTTCAACAGTTTTTACAGAGAAACTCTTGAGGGAAATGAAGTTGTCCTGACATACTGACTACTGTAAAATCCATTCCAGATAAAAATAGCACTTAAAGTAGTGTTTCACTCCCCAGACTTTGAGTAGGTTGAGGAGGTAGAAAAAGTCAAAGGTGAGGAATAGCTATGCATACTTCCATTTCATTTTTGCATTTAATGCCATATTAATGCATGTCCCATTATATCAGGTGTAATCTGCACCTCTCTGCTCTGTATCTTATTGAAATTCTTCTTTCTTGGGGTGGATTAACTACCAGCAAATAACTCAGAAAAATGCTCTCTCTTCTCCTTTTTATTGTGAAGTAACCTATTCACTACAGATCTTGTGGTAACAGGGGTAACCTTAGAATCAATGCAACTTGCATCTACAGAGCCATGTGGGAATTGTTCTCCCTCCTATCCCTAGAGTCTACACAACTCCTCAAGTAAAAACCCACAGAGGAATACTACACTTAACCTGGCAAACTTCTCTTCTTACATGCCAGAGGTACGTTTTTAGGAATAGTTTTTATGAATCACAAGTGACTATAATTATTTTTTATACCATGATTTATAAGAATCAACTTCCATTTCTCCCATATTCAACCGTTTTCCAAAATAAAAAAGCTGATGTTACTCAGAACTTGGAATAATATCCAAGACATTTGATCATTACACTGCTAACACTACTGGTTCACCACATTCTCATAACAGGAACAAATCGGAAAAATAGCTGATGCATATAAAAAAAATCTCAGCATTGCTTTGCCAAACCTTATTTCTTGTCTTTCCTATTTTGCATTTTAAAAGACTCCTTAAAGATTCAGAATATATTGAGGAAAAAATTACTTGAGAATTTAAGTATCGTAAAAGATTATAAATTATTACATACCTATGATAATCTTACATGTTACATTTAAAGGGAAAATCTGTGAGATAATTCATTGAACTAATAATAATGACCCATATTTCTTGTTTTGTGACACTTCTGCATGAAAAATCATCCCATTGTGTCATTAAAAATGTGTCATTGCATTAGAAAAGACACTAGCCATGGCAAATACCCACTGGAAGTCACAACCTCAGGTTCACTGTTTCCTAGAGGAACTTTATATATTCTTTGGAAATTCTTCTGGAGGCACAGAAGGAGCCAAGAATTGCTGTGTTGTCATTCAGTGACAGTGTGACTGGAAGAGATTAGACAGAGTCGGGGCTGAACCTCTTGTTACCCTACCTGACCCTAAAAATTTTAGGTACAGTAGAGGAGTCCCATAGCTCCTCTGGGAAGAGGACTCAGTCATTGTTGTCAGAAATTGTACCCAACTGAGTATCTTTAGAGTCACAGTAACTCACAATAACAACAACAGACTTTCTTCTAATGATCTCACAGTACTGAATTAGTTATGGTTTACGTAACACTCATACCATCTCCTAAGACCGCAAAGGACATTACCTCCATTTTACAAAGGCTTCAGCACAGAGAGCTTATGAGACACAAAAAAAAGTGTGGCAAAATGTTAATGACAGAAACAACTTTTTTATGTTCTGTGCCAATGCCACCCTTCTGCTTTTTGGAAGGTGATTTTATAATCCTATTTTTTAGGTTTTGGGAATATCACTCCTGGAAAGAGTCACATAAACAAGTGGGAAACTAAACCTCTTGAGGAACAAACTAAATACATACAAGGAATTCTCAAAGGTACAAATTAAGCAAACTGAAAAACAGACAAACTTTCCCTAATCCTCTGTGTAGAGCTGTTACTTGGTCAAATAGATGATGAAAATATTCCAGGCGAGAAATGAGATTACTTAGTTGAGAATGCCCATGAAAACAAAGAATTGTTTTGAACAAGAAGAGGTGAAGGTTGATCCCCTGTACCTGTCAGTATCTCTCACCACATCTTTGATATGCCAGATATCCATTACATATATTCTAAATGAAAGGTTGGGTCAAAGGAGTGGAAAAGTGTCCTTAGGTGTCAGTTCACAATACTGATAGCAATGCACAGAAGCACATTTTAAATGCATTTTCCCAACACTTAAAAACAATCAAATTGGATGGTATGAATTTGATGTAGAACAACATACCTGCATATCTGAGAAATCTAACTAGGCAAGGGATTAGGGAAGCAGGACACTAGTGATCTCTTTGTAATTCCATCTCCATGCATAAACTGTATGTTTCTTCTGCCAAACTTTGCAATAAGAGATACTGCTTTCCACTGTGTTCTTTATCTTACCCAGCTAAAGTGGCGCTTGAGCTGCCTGCACTGCAACATCCTACTGACTCCAGCACCCTGAGATTGCTATCCTGGATTCTATTAGCTGGTCACAGATAACAGATACCTCCCCACAGACAGCAGTGGAGTTACTAGGATGAGAGAAAGAGAGGCTTCCTGGCTACATCTTCAGCCACTTTCTTGAAAAGCTCCATGCTAAAATGCTGAAGGACAAAGAGATAGAAGGACAAGGCACGACAGGATGGGATGACAGATGGGACCGCCAGCCATACCTTGGACAGCTCCTCAGCATCACTTCTGCCGGTGAACATGGGATGGTGCCACATGGGTACAGGTAATATTTCAAGGGGTATGGTAAGCACAGGGCAGGGGCCCAAGAGAAGGGTGTCATATTGCTCTTCACTTCAGGGCTCAGTCTGCTGGTTTCTGCTTTCTGTCTCAAATAACTACTGCCCTAAGCACAGCTGGTTGGCTGTCAGTACGCAGGAAACAGCACGAGAGGGAAAAACAAAGAATTGGAGCACTGTGGAGAAAGGTGCAGGGAGTTTGGAAACAGATACACCAAAGGTAAACAGAAGAGGGTGAAAACATTAAAATGGAAGACTGGAAGAGCTAGATGACAGAGAAGGATGAGGAAGGGAGGATGGGGAGGAGGCAAGAAAAGTAAGAAACTCTAGAGGGGGGAGCGAACAAGACACTGAGGTAGAAGAAGAAAAAGAAAAGGTTTGTAGAAAATTGAATGATAGAAGTGGGATGGTGAAATGGCAAGGAAAATGGGGAAAATATGTGAAAGAGAGACGACCAAGAGATGCACAAGTATCTGGAGAGCATAAAATAAAATGGAAACATACAAAAATGTGTAGCAAGAACTGAATTACTGAAATATGTAACCCATATTATGGGCAGTGATACCTGCTTTGGGAACATCACATCAAATCTCCAAACCTCACACCTATATCCCAAGACAAATCAATATTTATTCTTCGAGCCACCAATCCATTAAAAGATGAATGGATACACTTCAGCTCCCAGGAAAACGTTAATACTTTCCATCCTCTTAACAATGATCATAATCTTGACCTCACAGCAATTTAAAATGTAGCATTTTAACCTGTTTAATTAAGATGATAGGGGCATTCATTGCTTTTAATTTTGCTTTTGTGCTATAAATAAACCAGCTCATGATATCCAATATCTAGGAGTCATAAACAATTTTCCTCTGGTACCAAAGATGGTGACAGGGTTCATCTGCATATTCATCAAGTTGCATGCACATAAACAAGAAAGTTTTGCTGATTACTTGCCCCACTTCTACTATAGTGAAATTTAAAACATTAGGATCTTTTAACAGCAGATCAGACTCCCTGAACTAAATTCCATTGTGAATGAAAGGAACTATTCCCACACTCTTATTTAATTATTATCAATTAAATGTAGAATTTTACATCAAAATGGTAAACTTTTCTGTACCAAAGCAATAAAAATGTAGAAAAAATAGTTGAAATAAATTATTGCCATTAGAGAGACAGATGAGCCCATTCAATGAATGGTAAAATCAAGCATTAAGCAGTTACAAAAATAATACCTCCTTCATTTATTTTCCTTGGTTTTAGACACGTAATTTGTCACTGGTCACAGTTCTCTATTTATCACTAGAATTCGTATCCAGAAAGCATACCACCAGAGCAGGAAGGGAAATAATAGTAATGAAAAACACATGAAAACTACATCCTACCAAATAAGGGCTTTTATTGATATTCTGTTATCAAAGACATTTAAACTCCAAACAAATAAATCCTTCAATCAACATAAATGAACTCCTGGGAAAGATTAATAAAACTACACTTTTGTGTATTTGAGTTAATTTGGAATTAAAAACATTTTTGTAAGGTTTTGCTTCTTTGAAAATTCAACAGTTTGCTTTTTAATTTGAGTTAGATTAAAGCTATCAATAATTATATTTCAGTGCAATTCAGGGGTACTGCTGAAAACTGGTCAGAGTGACATCCCTTTGTCCACAATAGGAAAAGAGATTTTAATGAGTTTCTGGTCTCTATTTAAGATGCATATCAATTTGAAATCCTAGAATGTAAAATGCTGTGGGCCTTTTAAAGTAATATCTCAAAGAAGGAATGCCTCACTTTTCATGGATTTGCAAATGTTTGGATGAAGTTAGTGGTTTTGCTCAACACAGTTTTTACAGAAGCAAATCACTAAGGGCTCCATTAACCTAGTGATCTGTTGCCTCGGGCAATGCACAGCTCCTTGGTTCTCAGCTGACAGCTGTTTGTCTGTCTATGAAAGCCATTTACTCTCACAGCATTCAAAAGGAGCTTCTCCCCTTTGGTAGATCTCACCACCTAATTAATAAACCCTCCCCTCAGGCTGGAATACCCTGGAAATGGCAGGTGAATTTTGCTGAATTGGGGCTACAGAGATTCTCCCCTCTATACATCTACAAAATCCACAGTAAAAACTAATTCCTCTTAAGTAATACAAGCAAAGCTTTAGTCCCTCATTTGGGGATTTCTTACACTGATATTACAGAAGCCATAAAGATGTCAGATAGTCCTTTGGAGGCATTTCACTAGGCTGAGGGACACACTGCAGGAATACAAGGCCAGCAGGAGAATTCTCCACCAGCCAGTCTACAAGGCAGAGGCCTGCAGGAGTTACGCTTACGATAATATTTGGTGTTACTGAATGCTTCCACAGGGTATTTTTGCAGGCAACAAAGTCGAGGTACACTTGAGCTACTTTGATTTACCTTAGGCAACACTTTGAGCCCTAATTTCCCAAGATTTTATACCATTTTCTTTCTAGAATTTGTCAAATTCAGGAACAACCACCCAGGGAAAGCCAGAAGAGCATGAAGCTAAGAGCACTCATTAAACCGTCAGATATGTCTAGTTCCCTGTTTTTCACAATTTCTTTTTACCCTACTGTTTGTGTTTACTGGAGCATCTACACAAAACAAGAACTTACTGCCACACTATGCCATGACCTGCACACAGCTCAGGCATATGGAGTCTCCACTTCTGCTTGCACTGTTGCAAAATCATCTTGTATCTTCCACATATCTCCATTTTTTTCTGTGAGTTACACCTAATAGTTACAATCCTTAAAACTCAGTGAGAACTCATAATAGTTCAAATGTATTTAAGATGTTCCAGCCAGGAGAGATGAAGAACTGCACCAGGAGAATCACCCCCTTACATCATAGGTTTCTTCTCATTATTACAGTTGCCGTTACAACTCTGTTAAGGCTTTGCACTCTGAACCTTAGCAAGATGCTTCTGTGGTGAACAACTGCTGACTGTTTCCACCTACATTTCCATTCTTAACAAACTTTCTCACATTAACTCAGCAATGGTTGATTTTAACAGCCTTCTAAGCATGATCACAGAGAGGCTGAAAGCCACCTGACAGCTCTTCACTCACACATTACAGAACCAAGGTACAAAATTATTGTATAACCTCGTAAATTTTTGCCCAAGTGCTAATTATATAAAGAACACTGTCTCTGTGAATATTCAACTAGTTTTTATAATACAGGTATTTCTAACTCTGCTTTTTCATAGATCAAGTTTTTATTCACTTTTTTATTCACTTTTATTCACTTTTATTCTAACAAGATGACAGACTGATTCTTGCACCGTGCTATTTCTGCATTTATTCAACATTTACTTGACAATGAGTTTTTCTGCTGCCTGATTTTTTTCAAGGAAAATGTTATACAAAAAATAAAATAAGCATTTTATGGTTTTCTCCTTTCTGTTAGTTCAGTCAGAGTTCTCTGGTGCTATACAGTATAAATATTAATCCTGATATATATTGAGTGCTATTGTGGAATTGCAGTCATTTTTAGCTGACGTGATTTCACTCAATTATCATATTGCTTTAAGACCTCATAAATACAAAAAAACCATATTTATGTGCATATCTACACACAGGGTAGGGGTTTATGCCTTGGTTTTACTAACTAACAGTGAAAATTAATATTTAATGGTATGGGACAGGAGTTTTCTTCAGTTGTGAGGCCACCTCATTTGTGTCCTTGACAACAAGCAGCACTATGATTACAGACTTCCAAAATAATTGATGTGCTCATTTGGAAGTTAATACTGGACTTCAATATTGTAAAAATAAAATATTTTTGTCTCTTTTGAATTTGGAACATCTAAGAACACTCTGAAAAATACAAGTTTTAGTACTTTAGATATTTTTCCGCTACCTCCTATGAATAACTATCTTGTGTTGTTACAATTCACTTGCAAAATTTCCTTCTCAAAGTCGTGCATGCAGTTTGCCTTTCTCACAGAATTTGAAACACGCATTTTTCATAAAAATCCTCTGTTCTGAGAAGGTGGTTATTTAAGCTGAAAAAACATGACATCAGAGTCCTGGATATGGCAAAACTATGTTGAGAAGCAAATACGTGCAGTGGTTAGAAAGGGGTGGACTAATAAATATCAACAGGCTATTGTAGTCCTAAAAATGTCGGACAAGTATACCAGTCCTTTTCTGACATGGTATTTCGTACAGACTGCAGGGCAAAGAGAATTTCTGCTGGGATTTCATCATTTCCATTTAGACAAATGGGTTCTACTGTTTATTGCATGACTGTAGTTTCTTACTCAACCTCTCTCTGCCTGAGTTCATGCACCAACTGGCTGATATCTTATTAGCTGGTGATAACTTCCCCAGGTTAAAGCAAAATATTTGTGACAGGTCATCACATAATAATCTAGATCTGTGCTTTATCAATATGTACACAAAGTTGCTTTAAAGAGGCATTGATACTCCAGAAACAGGCTGGGATTTTCACATTCTGACATTCTCATGCCTTCATGCCTGTAACTAAGATCTTAAATACAGATGTATGTAGGTAACCAAGAATCTACCATTATCAACATCAAAATAAACACATCCTGGGCACAGTCCATGGTAAACACAGACTCGACATCAGCCAGCCACAAGGTAGCTTCACTAAAAAGCCACATAACCACTCAGCCTGTTGCTAAATCTGACTTAAGGGGAAGCAGTTCATACAAACCACAGTCCAGCATTATGCTTCTGCAGCCACATGGCTTGCAACCCATTGCTTGCCCAAGGCCAGAAAGTACAGGCATGTATGTCTGCAAAATACTATGTAGATGTGTTCATAAATAGTATTGAAAGACACAGATTCAGAAAAATCATCCTAGCATGACTCATGCAAAATATGCAAAATTCATTTTTCAAACCAAACACTACAGTGTAAAAGGCAGCAGGAAAGCCAGGAATCATTCAGAGTCATCTGATACTTTAAAGCTGTGACCTATATCTAGCAGCCAAGGAAAAGACATTAGAAGACAGAGCTTTACAACAACAGGAGATTATTAGGCATAGCAGAGAAACAATTGCTTGTTGCAATTACAACTTCAAAGCAGAATTTAACTCTCCCATCTGCACTGTGGATCTCTTTTGTATGTTTTGAATTTGTTCCACTATGAATCTCCCAGTGCGGTCACACACCATCTATCCAAGAGCGCTATGTGCTGCCAACATGGGATCTACAGATGGGTCAAAGAGGAAAATTTTTCCCTAATATGAAAAAGCAAGGGGAAAAAAATCTTGCACTTGAAGAAAGCTAATGCAAATGTTGATAATTAAGGCACTGCTCTTGATACCATTCAGCTATCCAGTTTTGCTATATCCTGTAATTTTTCCCTTTCATAGCATTTATCAGGTTCATATGTAAGGTACCTTGTTTAGATGCTGGAAAAGATGCTGCCATGTTGTCTGACATGAGCTTTGTCCTGGGAGCCAGCAGGTTTTTTTCCTCCAAATAAAAGGCTATACTGAGGTAGTTGCATCAAAGATTAAAAAGCCTGTTCATAAAATATTCACTAAAATTTATCTGCCTTATGACCAGAACAATTGTTTAAATGGATAACTATAACAAGCAATGTCCCCTCACTTGCTCAGGGCAGATTTACGTATGGAATAACATGTGAATTCAATACACACAGGAAATTCCCCCAAACAGACATTTTCCTGAGGGACAGGGGGATGGGGGATGGGGACAGGGGGTGGGGGAAAGAAGAATATGTATACAAACACACACCGAATTTTTGAATTCTGATATGGCAAGCAAAGCAGAACAAAAAACATCTGTCAGTTCCACACAGCAAGGCCCAGCTCCCATATGCCACCCTTTCTCAAGAGAGGATTACTGTTTTAATATGCTGAGTTCACATCATCTATTCTGCACTCAGTGGGCAAATCAAACAAAAAGAAATCTATCTATATAATATGAATTAACCCTGATCCATGCACACAGTCCCAGAAGTGGCATTTCTGAGGGGAAATTGTGTGGTGACAAGGAGAAAGCAGGTTTCCTTAGGCTACTAAGCATTGGTAACTGCAACTTCAGCTGCTGCTGCAGCCTCTGGCCAAACTTCTGCTTGCTACAAACCCCCAGAGCCACTCTCTGACCAGGTAATCTGCACAACCATAGACTCACCAGCTCCTCTAAACCTTTTTCATATTATTTCATACTGCTTTTGCAAGTGGGTTTATTCAGTGATATAGCATTGGTCCCTGCTTCTGCAGTATGCTTTCTGTTGCCATGGAAGCAATGAAACCACAGCCACTGCGTGTGTCCAGCACTTACCAAAGCCTGGGAGTAAAGGCAGACTTTGCTGCAGAGGGAAGAGAGCACCTGGACAAAGAGACAATGACCTGCAGTCACATTTTATGCAGTGCAACTTTGCCAACACACTAGATTGTACTGGAAAATAATTTCAAATCATGTTTCTAATAACTGCGGCAGCTACTGTCCGCCTGACAAGTGCGAAGAAAGGTGCTGTCTTCACCTAAAGAAGCTTTGCCAACAATGCTTCTTTAAGGGGTAAGGTCTTGGGTCAAATTGACTTCCAAAATATCAGCTTGGAATCACCAGGGGTACCTACTGATTGCCAAGTTTTCTTTTTGTTGATGGAATAATAAATCACTCTTAAAAACTCATTCCAGATGAGTCAAAAGAGGCCTATAGTCCACATCTATGAATTCCATCTTTTAGTTCCCCAACTTCTTTAAATGTTTCTATGAACTTAATTGGTTTTGCTGAAGCGAAGCATAAACAATTTTATGCTTTATGCTAAATGATCCATGACACTTCTCTGAGTATGCTTGAAGGTGGGTAGAAAAGCTGTCAGGATTAGTGCAGATCCTGTACATATGACTTTCCAGCACAAAGATGCATTCGTAAGTCACACATCACCACACTTTCTTGTAAGAATATCATGAAATGGACAGGAGGTGTTTCTGAATTAGTTACCAGCAACACATTTTCTTTTAGGAGGTTGTATGGATGAGACACTCATTGTGGTGGACTGCCTCTAGACAGACACCAGGTGTCTACCAAAGCCTCTCTATCGTTCCCTTCCTCAGCTTGAGAGGGGACAGAAAATATAACAAAATGCTCATGGGTCAAGACAAGAACAGGGAGACATCACTCATCAGTTACCTCCTTGGGCAAAACAGACTAGACTTGGGGAAATGAGTTTAATTTATTATCAATTCATTAATTAATTTATTGCCAACCCTATTGGCAGCTAGGAATCCATTGCTGGCAGCACACCAAGGCTGAAATGGTGAAATGGCACCTCAGCTGTACCTTGGTTACTTATTCCTGAGAAAGTGGTTGTTCTAGCTGAGTCTCAAGAGAGAATCTAAGTGAAAGCACAGAGACAAGGGTGGGAAATGCACCCTAGACATGTCCATACTTGCCCATGAGTATCACCTTTAGACAAGCGTGAGACAGACCTGCCCCATACTGGGACACAGGCACTGATGAGCCTTCTCCTCCTCTGTTTGACTAGAATCCCATGTAGCTGCGAGAGTCACTGAGCCGGCCACGCCGGAGGCCTCCAGCCAGACCTGCTGACAGTAGATGTAGCTGTCCAGGTCATAGGTTGCCATGCGTGCCTGATGCCTCTTTGTAAGGCTGAGGATGACAAGCAGTCCTTTTTCAGAAGGTGTGCCGTGGGTGAGGAACTGTGTTGCCAGGTGAAGGAGCTACAGGAAGAAGTGGACAGGCTACACAGTATTTGAGCGAATGAGCAAGAGATAGACTGATTATTTTCAGAGACACTACACTCTCAAGAGCTTTGGGAGTCTTGAACGTCCACTGTAGTGGAGAAGCAGGTGGACTCAAAACCCTACAGGGTAATTAGTCAAAGGACTGTTAGTCAAGGGTCTGTTGAAGATGAAGGCTCAAACTGGGTCACTGCACATACCAGGAGGAAGGCTCATCCTCCTTCTCAGCGTTTGACTGACCCAGGGGAGTGGTCACAGCCCCAAGCCCAACAGACCTCAAGAAGCATTTGGACAATGCTCTCGGGCACATGGTGTGGCTCTCTGCAGGGCCAGGAGTTGGTCTTGGTCATCCTTGTGGATCCCTTCCAACTCAACATATTCTGTGGTAAGGTCTGTCACTGACAAAAAGCAATTGCTTCACTTCAGCTAACATATATAACTCCTCTCCTAACTCAGTCTATCAGAAACAAACATAGTTAATTAGCAGAGCTCCTCCTGCCCTTACAGCAGTCACACAGCTTGCATTGTATCCTTCCCACCAGACACTTCTTTGTAGTGAGACTTTGTAGAAGAGAGGCTGGCTGCTACCTTGTGTTTCACTGTACCTATCACAAATGCACTCTTAACTGGCCTTTAGGCAGTACAATGATCAAATATAGTTTATACTGGGAATTTTTCCAGTTTCTAACCAGAGAAGCACCACCCCTGGCTCTCCCAGAATGAAGCAATTGTGTGTGAAACAGGCAGAAAAAGTACTCTTGAATAATTTTTATTAGAATGTGCTGGTTATTTTCAAGCCAGAGTCATGATTTCACAACAATGAAGGCTGATACAGTAAATGCAACTTTAAGTGGTATCACTCATAAACCACTCTCCCCAATAATCGTTACATATTTGGCAAGAGCAAAATCTTCCTACAGCTCCTCAACTCCTGCTGTTTTACTTGAAATAACCCACCAGCAAAATTAACAAAAAGGGACTTCTTTTATTTAAAGGCTAGACTCGTACTGATGGGTACAAACCACTAGCAAACATCCCCACACCACTAAGGGTAATTTCCTGGAATTTAGTGCTGATAGACAGAGGCACATCTCCTCTGCTCCTGAGCCAGCAGAAACCCCGTAAATCTTTCCTAACAGGGTTAGGACAAGAATATGCGTGTATGTGTTGGTATGGCAACATGTGTTGCAGCTCTGAGAAGTCTTTTTCAATGATTTGGAGTCAGACTACAGATTTGCCTTCCACACCTGCCTGCAGGCATGAAGTGTGTTTTTGATTTCACCCTCTCAGGAAGCTTGTCTACTCAGTGCAGAGCATGGATTGGCATATCCACTCCGGATAAATGAAAAGAGAACAGCTAGAAAAGAAAAGGGGCTGATGAGAATCTTCACCTCCATTGCCATTGCAGCTGAAAAACTAGCAACCATCTGAACAAGAACAGCAGGTAATTTCCCCCGAAAAGGAGAAGGACAGGAAATAAACAATGACTGCCTGAGTCACACTTCTCTCCTTGTACATTAAAGCTGAACATCACAATGCAAGAATAAGCTTAGAGGCACAAGACAACTTTTGCAGACCTTATTAATGTGCTACAAAGAATGAAAATGCTATCTCACACAGAGAATTCCTGCAGGCCTTATCCAGGGTACTTCTCATTGACATCAACAGGAGCTTGCCTGAGAAAAGGCTGCAAACTTTGATCCATAAATAGGATCTCAGCACATTTCACCATGGAAACAATTGCTCAGGTTAATTCTGTTCTCTTCAAGACGGTAGCAGGAACTGCACCAGATACTTCACAGATCAGAGAAATCACATGCCTCACTATTGCACATGGGGTTGAAGAGCTCCGTTTGGCTCAGTCCCAGTCACACTACTCCCCCTGACTGGCACTAAGATTGAGGTGAGCTGTCATTAGCATCTTGATTTCAAAAAGAGTACACCTGCAAGAAGAGAACATTGGTTGTATAGGCATTCTATTCCCTGGACCGTTCTACTACTCTGTTTCAGAAAAAAAATATTTCCCAGAAACGAGATAAACGCAGCAGACTCCCCAAGGAGCATCCCGAGCACCCTGACGCCCGCAGGGATCCTGTTCAGGACTCTCAAACCTGTTCGTGTACATAGAAATCTCCTGCCGCGGCTAAAGCATCCCCGTGCGTGGGCGCACCGCCCAGGGCTCCCGTGCCCCCCGGTCCCTGCCTCGCCCGGCGCGAAGGAGTTAAGCGGGCCGGGACCCCCGCCCGCCGCCGAGCAGCTCCTGACGTCAGCCCCGCGCACGGCGCAGCGCTCGGCGCGGCGGCGGCGGGCGGAGGAGACCCGCGGCGGGCGGGCGGCTGCGAGCGGCCGGGGCAGCGCTTGGCCGCGGGGCCGCCGCCCGCAGCCCCGCCAGCATGTCCGCGAAGGAGCGGCAAAAGGGCAAAGTGACCAAGGACAGCGTCACCCTCCTGCCCTGCTTCTACTTCGTGGAGGTGAGTGGGCGCTACGCCGAGCGGGCTGGCCGCGGGGAGCCGCGGGCTCGGGGAGCGGCGCGGAGCCGATCCGGGGAACCCGTGCGCCCGCGGAGAGCGAGCTCGCCTCGGTGCTCTTTCCGCACTGTCTGATGCAAAACCCTGACGTGATGCTTTGTCTCGCCGAAATCAGCATCGAAGCTCCCTATAAGGAGCAGGCATAAATTAATCTCATCTTGCCAGCGTTTTGAAGCAGGAATTATTTCTAAGAATTACTCAGAACATGAAAGGGTTGCTCAGATAAATTGGGCTTATGTGCACAGGAACCTCTCGGGAGGAAGACATGTTTCAAGAAGGGCTAGCTTCCAGGCAAATGCTGCTCGCATTGCTTTGCTGGAATAAAAATCATGTTCATAAGGGAATGTTTAGAAAAATAGGAATGTTCTGAAATAGGTAATCACTGATATATTTTTGCTGGCCCCTGGAGTGTTTCCTCTATCAGAGCTAAAAATGTCCGTTTGGAAAACAGAATGAGGTTCTCGGCACATCTTCTAGAGCAAAACCTGCTATGGCTGCTCAGCTGGTAGCAGGTGGAGTTGCAGACGCTAGCTGCTTGGTGTGTCACTTGGAGGCATTTAGTCTCCCTGGAAAGGACAGTCACTTAGGTACTTCTGGAAGATCATGAGTAGACACAGTTTAAGCTTAAAGAAACCGTTGTGATGTGGATTTGTCTAATGGCACAGCAGAAAGAGGAAGGTAAAAATGTTTTATGGGTTAAGTAAAGTGCTTCAGGTGACCCCACTCTCCGGGAAGAGAACCTGAGGCACTTTGAGTCACCTAACTTAGGTAAGAAACAGATTGTGAAAATAACATGAAGAACTTAATGGTAAAATATGGTGTAAGTTAACTATAGCCGGCACTCAAAAGCATAAGATATATATATTACTTAATATATAAAAGACAAAGATATAAACATAGGGTGAAATAAAAAACAAGATATATTTTCTCTCAGATGCACTTGAAGAGCTTTGGAGGTTCTCTAGAAGGTAGAAGGGGGTTGGGTTGAGAAGGAATTTTAGGTAACAGTGGGATGTTTCTGTTCTGTAAGCACCTGGATATGGTCAGCAGATAACACTAAGCTGCACCAACTGGAAAGCTCAACAGAGACTGCTTCTATGGAAGCATCAAGTTCATCCTATCAATGTGATTAGGCCTGCTCCAGAAAAGCCCTTTGATGGAAGGCACTTGCTGTGCCATGTGTCTTATATTGGCTTTGTATAGGAGGGAGAGGTCAAGCTTGGAGAAGCCTCTAAGAAAAGGTAAGGGGCTTCTTCACTCTCTGTGCTCTCTTTGCTGCTTTGGGAATCTGTAGAGGAAGGAAGGTTGCTGTAACCTCAGCCTGAGCAGGACTCTAATGCTGGAAATGATGTAGAGGTCCTGCAAGACACAACAGAACTTGTGCTGTTAGGAGGGCTGTGCTTTGGCCTGCAGCAAGATTGGATGAAATGCAGAGCAACAGCACAAAGTGTGTGCCTGCTGCTCTTAAGAGTTGCCTTATGTAATACTGATTGCATACATATACTTTCCCTAGAAGCTCCCTGCAGCTGTTAAAAGGAATAAGGCAAAGGATTCTGTGAGCAATGAAGAACCTACACTGAGCTCTGCTTACAGTTCCCACATGAGGCAGGCGAGTTCTTCACTCAGGTGTGGGCTCTTAGGTCCCTCAGCAAGTCATTTCAAGCTTCATCCAAAAACAGGTGGAGATCTTTTCAGCACCCAGTTGCTCTGAGGGAATCAAAGTCCTCAATTAACAGGAAGGTCTCCTAATGAACTGTTAAGACTTCTGTGTTACTCAGTCACAAGAGCAGGCAAGAGCCTGTGTGAGCCCTTCCCCACCAGGAATAATTTCTAATTATTGAACTGCAGACTTATGGCCCCACTTGAGCTGAAAAGTAAAAACAACATCAAGAAAAAAACCTGACTGCAATACACCTGAACCTAAACGTTGATTAGGAAACTTTTTGGTGAGTTTTCAGCCCTATCCCATCACACAGCAGGAGGATTTGAAACCATTTCCCACCTTTCAGTTGAGTACTCAAATCACTTGAGTGAAAGGGTAACAACAATTCATGTGATACTTGAAAGGAGCATGTAGCTTGTGTTCCCTCTGAACGCCCACTCTGCGTTTGTGCGCATGCACAATTCTAATCAGACTAACGAGAATGCCTTTCTAAAGCTGTGGAGCACAGTAAGTGCCAGCACTTCAGCAGCATCAGGGAAAGGACATGATGACTTAAAATCTTCTGCTGTGATTGGCTCAAACAGAACCAGATTAAGTTGTACCCCATAAAGAGGGATTTAACCAGAAATAATTTAATTGCAATGAGAAGTTTGCAAGTGTAAGGGATAGAGGAGTCACCCAGTGTGGCTGGCTGGCATTACCACATAATAAGGATTTCCTTTGTAAGCAGGAGGTAAGTTCCTAATGCAATCTGACAACAGCCAACTACTTAAACCCAAAATTTACCCACTTTAAATAAGGCTTTCTGAATTTTGAAGCTTTTACTTTCATAAATGGATGGCAAGAAACAAGCTTTCAGCCTCTTGCCTTTGAATGCTGTCTTTTATGTTTTTTTTTTTCTTTTGGCACGCATTCACTTTTTATTTTCCCTCTCCTGTTCATAGCAGATAGTCCCTTCCCACTCTGAATTGCAACAAAAAAAAACCCATAGCCCATTAAGTTTCCACCTTAAAACAAGAAAAGTAGGGCTTGCTGACAACCACTTTCCAGCAAGACCTACCTAAGAGGTCTAGGCCCAAGGAAAAGCACATTGTTTAGAAAATACATTTCTAAAAATGTGCTTTTTTTTTTTTCCTCTTGGATGCTAGACTTGGAAAAAAAGACGTTGAGTTGAAAGTGAAAATTTTTTTCAATGTGGTAGGAAAGGGATGTGTTCATGTTATACAAATAAAATATATTTTAAAGAGTGAAATGAGTGAAATAATACATGTAACAACCAATATAATGCAGGCATGCAGAACTTCAGAAACAGCAGCACACAAATACAGTTCTGACACTAAGGAGTTTCAACTGTTGAGATCCTTAAGAATGTGTTATGAATGGGATTAACTCCAGTAATCAAATGTGTTTAGTGGCAGTGACTTTCAGGCTTAGATAAAATATGATTACATAGAATGCAGGCAGGCCAACTGCTCTAGAGAAAAGAAGGCTGAGGTGAGACCTCAGAGCTGTCTACAGCTTCCTCACAGGGGAAAAGATGAGGGGCAGGTACCAATCTCTTCTCTCTGGTAACAAGTGACAGGACCCAAGGGAATGGCAGGAAATTGTGTCAGGGGAGGTTAAGATTGGATATTAGGCAAAGGTTCTTCACCCAGAGCATGGCTGGGCACTGAACAGGCTCCCCAGGGAAGTGGTCACAGCACCAAGACTGACAGAGTTCAAGATGTCTTTGGACAACAGTGTCAGGCACATGGTGTGATTCTTGGAGATGGGCCTGTGCAGGACCGGGAGTTGGCCTTCCATGGTCCTTGTGGGTCCCTTCCAACTCACAATATATTCTATGAACTGATGGATAATTCAAACTAGCAGGTTTTTCCAACAAAATAGTTAAAACACAAAACTAATGTGCTCCTCTTAAGATCATTAGAGCTATTCTTCTTTTACACAGGAAAAGCAAAAGGAGAATCAGGCTAAAGCTTTGAAAGGCATAGAAATGTAAAGGAAAGAAAATGAAAAGATGGCTTCTGAAAAATGCAGATGGGTCATTCTCTAAAAGCATTAGAGGCAAATAAACATTATGAAGTAAATTTCAACACATTTTCAGTTACATGTTTTCAAGTTTCATGATTCATAAAATAAAATAACTTGATTACTTATGCTATGTCTCATAAGAATGTTTTAGAGGTTATTTTAAAGGACTGGTAATAGTTCTGCTTAGCAGAGCCTCTGATTAGCACACACTCCTGAGAGCTGAATAATTTTAGATTGCCTTGTGCACACTTACCTGAAGGATATGGTAATCATCACCATCAGGCAGTTAGGCCTGTTTTATTCCTAATTATGCTTATGGTATTTTAGGGTTCTGTAGACTGTATGGGTTATCTGAATTTAATATGCATAGCTGAGAAAGACAAAACTTTCCATGAAAATTCATAGTCCCTATGGCCTAGTGGGAATTACTTTTCATGGTAAAAAGTCTACATGCCTCTGGGACAGCTTGAAAATTCCTGGAGTATTCCTGGAATAAGTTTTGGTTTTTGTTAACTGATTTTGTTTTCAGCATATTTAGACTATATCATAAATATATTTACTTAGAGAGGTAATATTGATGTCTTGAAATTTAATGTGAATCTGGAAAACTTCCAGAGTTACAGTTTCCATTCCTAGCAGAATGGTCACACTTTGGAGGCAGGACAAACAGACACGTTTCTTCTTGGTGAAGGAAAAAGACTGTCTTTACTCATGCTATCCCACTTCAAAAATTCCTGGTTTAAATCCTGTTCTCATGGAAGTCGCATAAATTTTGCCTTTGACTTCAGCGGCATTACTGCTTCATCCAGTGCCTGATATGTGGGAATGCAAAAGGTCAAGGTGGTGTCAATCTGCATGACTCGATGCATTTATTCTCCAGCTAAATTGTGTTGCTGTAGCACAGCCTTCATCTGTTGGTTGTGCAACTTCCAGAGAATAAAACTGGAGATATTTTAGACACTGTCCCTTGTGCAGTTAAATTTTCTTCCATATGTTGTCTTCTGTATTATGAATGCATACGGATAAAGCTGCTTTTTCTACATTTTCCAGAGCTCAGCCAGGCCTTAATCAGTTTGGAAACACTTCTTTCAGTACTGAAAGACCGCTTATTTTTCTTGTTCCCCAAAGGAGTTGGAATTCTCACCAGCAAAAAGCACAAAGATCTGTTACCATTGTAGAACTCCAGGCTGCAGAACTCAGGAGGTCATGAGACCCCCCTGAAATAAGTGCACATGGAGAATGGCCACTGTGTCTCAGTAACAGATGCTTTACTTCCTTTTGTTTCTAACATACACTGAGAGAGCTGGGCTTGAAATGTCATTTGATACTCAGTAGCACTTCATAGTCACATCTGGAATGCTTTTCAGCTGTTCAGCCATGCATGACCCACAATATTTAAATTACAGTGACCTGCAAGTCATGTATAGGTGTGACTGCAAAAGACACAAAAAGCCAGAGGAGTGCAGTGATTACAATAACAGAGAGAACAGGCTGTAGGACTAAATCTTTCTTCCTAAGAACAGGATGTTTGGATCTAATGTAAGAATTAAACTATAATGCTGTGCCTTGGAGGCACAGTGTAGTCATGTTCCTCTCTAGATTGCTTTTCTGTTATACTGAAATTAACTGGGGGCTACACCTAACAAATATCCCCAGCGCAGAAGATTAAATTATCCCCATACTGTCAAAGTAGCATAATATTTTACAAATACACGTCTTTTTCTCTCAAAAGTGTCAACCATGTGTGAGAGGAGGAGAAGGAGAAATACATTTAGCTCTCCGCTCATTGAGCCAACCTAGTCATGTGGCTGACTCTCAGAGGATAGATGTCAGATTTGTTTGTAAAGCTGCATTAGGGACCAATATCCCCAAAATATTAGGGGGCTGTCTGAGACCTGAGGAGGCTGCTATGCATTCAGAGCAACTGTATAATTCATTGGCCAAGTCATCAATGTTGCATACTCCCTGTCACTTCTGTGCTTATGGAAGAGCCATACAGCCTAAACACTACCAGCTTTTATCAGGAAAGGACCAGAAAAGGGGAATGAAAAGGGAGGCATCACACCTGTGCAAAGGCTGTTTTTGGAAAACAAATGCAAATGCCACAAGCTAGATGTCCCTTCTGGTTTTGGCTATGTGCTTGGCAAGTGTGGAGTTTGAGTAGTTCTTAGTGAAAGAAGGCCCTACTTCTTTTTCAGTCCAGCAACATCCTCTTGACCTAATACTTCCAGTAGTAAAAGAAGGCCTGGAAATGTTAGATATTAATGGTGATACATTTTCCCAAATGATTCCCTCTTTCAAAAATTTATAATCCTACCATCTGTGATCTTTTATGGTTGTTAAAAATCTGTTACTCTGGAGCTAAAGTTAATAAAAACCAGCATATTGTGGAACCTTAATGCTCAGGAGCTGAGCTATTACAAACATGGTATCTTGTCTGATGATCCTGTCACTTAAAAGTTCGATTTGTAGGGAGTTCAAAAGTGGCTAAACAGCATGGGAAGAAGCCACTGGAGAAGGGCTGGCACCCACAGGATTAAATCTGTTTTGTACGTATGGAAATCAACATGTTTTAGAGAGTACAATAAATTGTAGCATTGTGTAGGGACTGGCAGCTTTGTCCCTTAGAGATGGGGTTTTTGAAGGAACTTCTAGCTGCAATTTGGTAGCACTGACCTGAAAACAACAGCCTTTTGTTGCAGTACTGTTGTTCTTGATTTACCTTAACCTTGCAGCATGAGAAAAAAATAAATTTTGTAATCAACAGTATTCACAATATCCTAAATCTCATTGTGTGTAGTTATTAATTGATTATAACAATCAATTATTAATGGATTATAATTATAATTGATGTAATTAATAATAATTAAGATAAGGAGTCATTACATTTGAAGTCACACTGAAAAAAAAATGCATTACTGGTATTTTTGTGTTTTAAATTTCTGCCTAAGAATTTACTTTCTATTTAAACACATTATATAATATATAATATAGAAATATTTGTAGAGTATTTATAGATTATTCCTCTCCAAAAATATTTTTGTTAAACAATTTTTATTTTGTTGGTTTCTCCCTGTGTAATTGCTGCTTCACATACATTTATAAAGAAAGAAAAAAAGAAAAAAAAAAGCACTTTTAGGGTTAGTGTGCATTCAGCATGACTGAGATTTATGAAATAAATAAGAATTGTATCAGTGATATATCAGCTCTGTTTTTGGTCTTACACATACTGAGACCTTTCTATTAAGATCTGGTAAAAGATAAGACATTTGAAGAGTTGCATGAAGATAGCTGTTGTATTTCCAAAGCTAGACTGTAATTGGCAGTCACAAAACAATTAAGTTAAATTCTAAAATCAATGCTGGAAATACAGATAACTTAATTTTCCGAAATGGCAATTATAATAGATTTCAAAGACATCTGGGATTTGAAATTCAACTTTAAGTTGAAATTAAATCAAATAGTGTTAAGTCTAGGAGAAGAAAGACCATTATATCATGTACCTGGACATAATTTCCACAAAAGTTAGACAATGGTGAGGTACAAGTACTTTAGAGAAAAGACTAATTCCTTATAGCTTTGGGCCAGATGAAACCTGCATCCAAAAAAGGGACAAGGAGCAGCAGAAACTCAGGTTCAGACGGAAAAGCAAAAGGCTTTTATACAGATGGAAGCCTTAAACTTCTGAAAAGACTGAATGCCTTCTTTCATAAGCCTGAGGCATTTAAGAATTAAGTTTAGAACATAAAAATAAATCTAAAAATCTCACTTTTCTGTCAAGCCAGTCTCCTGCTCTACAGGCATCCCATGCTTCATACTCTCTCTTCAGAGAGTCGTGGGTTCTCAAAAATGAGAAAATGGCAGAATTTGGCTGATGCCCTTTCTTAATATTGATCTATTCTGGGAGGTGTTCAATCACAGTCATGACCTCAGTAATCACCCCTGTCAGGATAAGAGAAACCTATCTCCTTCCATTCTCTCCTCCTGTCCATTGTGAATCTCACAGCAAAGTACAACAGGACAACAGCCAGGGTGGTTGAAAGCTGCAGTTGCTATTAGTAGTTGGATAAGGAATACCTTGTCTCCTCCAACCCACCACAGACTTTCTTGTCTCATCCATCTGTTGTGCCTTGTCATTTAGACCATGAATTCTTTGGCACAAGGATTGACATTTATGATAAATTTAATAGAATCTTCCACAATGCCACAGCCTTGCCATGGGAACTAAACATAGTTATTAATTAGACCATCCTTCTCCCAAAGACTTGGCTGGTATTTTTTCCATGCTGGGAAACCAGTGGCATTCATTTGCTATCTCTTTGAGGCAATCCTGTTTATTTACTTAATTGCTTACAAAGATTACCCAATTCCCAGAAAACAAGAGAAACATCAGGAGGCAGCTCCCATACTCAGGAACCCCTTGCTTGATGTGGAAGGGTTGCAGAACAACCTAAGAATCTAAGAAGTTCCTAGCCATCCAAGTCTAAAAATTACTTACAAAATATAAAATATCCAAACAGTGTATCGGGCATCCTATAACCCTTCCTTTGGACAAGTGGGCTAGTCATACCATCTTTAGTCTGCAACTGGCAAATATGTCTTGACTTTCTCTGAAAGCTACATCCATGCTGCTCCTCTCTTTTCTGCCCACCTTTTATACAAGCAACATCACCACAGGATCTGGATATGAGTTCATGATAAGAAAGAACGCTCATACAGTACATTTAAGCAAAGCAAAAGTCACATAACTGCAACCTACAAAACAGGTTCAGACATCTGACTACGTGACATTCCACAGCTCAACTCTCACGAAGCCCATGAATTTTAAGATGTTGTTTTCCTGAAGATAAATAGGGACTTTTTGCTTAGTTAAGTGCTGACAAATATGAGAGTAAAATATAAAACCAGCAATGTACAATTTTAGAGAATTTATAGAAGCCAGGGATTCCCAGGTTCTATCCACTCCACTAAGACTTCCCTACTAAGCCTTGATCTTCCACTGACCCATTTGCAAGACCTCTGCCATCATACCAGACCTGTACTCCTGCCTTACAGAGAGTGCAATAGGGTGGAGTTGCAGGTGTAGGGTAAGAGATGGGGCATAAACTGGTACTGGAGACCTCAAGGTTAAAAACAACTGACCTAATGGTCAGATAAAGAAATGCAGAGCTGCAACTGGCAAAACTGATTAAAGGGTAACAGATCAAAGAACAAGCATCCAACATACGTGAACCATGCCACATATAGTAAATCGGGATGTAATGTGAAAAGACAGAAAGGTGTAAAAGTGCATTAGCAAACATGAAAAGGAACCAAAGTAGTTCCTAAAGTGAGAAAGAATCACCATCAACACTATACTGCTCCTGAGAAAGGATTTGGGATGCGCTACACTACAGCTCATTTTATACTAAATAACCACTTGTTACTGCTAGATATAGGTACAAAAATCATGCAGAAATGTACTACACAAAGATATGAAAGTAAAACAAATTAGCCATAGTCTGATTTCTAATGTTTAAGGATGAAGCATGTTTGACAAGCCTCAGTCCTGAGTCCTTGCAAATTCAGTACAAAATCTGTAGCTTGTTAGTAGGAATGATGATACTGTATTTAGTGGGCTACAGCTGTACAGGTTCCTTGTTTCATACATTCAAAGCCATGGAAAACTAATCATAGGCAAGTTTTAACAGAAGCATTTCCATGTACCTGGGGGTGTCCCAGCAAGTTTGAGCCCCATAGTTAAGCAGTAACCATCTTCTGAGTTTTGGGCAGGACCAGCATGGCTTCCATGCATAGGCTGTATCATATGACCTACAGCAAACTGTGCTCGCACTGTGCATCCTGGACAATCTTAATCCTCACAAGTAAACCAGAAGCACACCAAAATGACCTCCAGAGCAAGCACAGCATGTCCCACAGAAAAGAGATGAACAGCCTGAAGAACTGTTATCCCCCACCTCTAAACTCCTCTCCCAGCCATCTCTTCTTTCAGTTCTCTGTGATCCATCATTGTGATACCTGTCCTGTGGCTCCTGGCCAGAAGGAGTATTTGTTACATGCCCCATCAGTTCAGAGAAGTTGCTGTTGTGCTGCTGAATGCTGCTTTGGTTTGTCCTGCACTATGTAACACACAGGAGGTTTTCTCCTTACAAATCTCTGGGTGTTTGCATCCTTGTTGAACTCTTGGGAACAGAGAACATCTTTTCTGAGGCTTGGACAATACCTCACTCAACACAGCAAAAGCTTTTAAAATATTAATAACATTAATTATTATTAATAGCAAAGTTCTGTGGTTTAATGAAGGCTTTTAACTTACAGTTTAAGAAAATAGCAAGGAGGAAAAAGACAAAAAATCTCCTTTTAAAAAGTAGACCACAAATCAAACTTTTTCAGTAGCTCTGTGATTATCCTTCTGACTTTAAGCCGAACAGGGTTTGACCATTTGGGTCAAACTTTAAATTTCCAGGTCTAAATTACAAGCTAAACAGGGATCTTACTCCATTATCCAGCCAAGGAAGTAAGAGTATAAAGACTTATTAGTCAGGATTAGGCAAGAATTGACGGGGGTTTTATTATTCTAATTAGGCACAGGAAAATTCCTATTCCATTTTGTAATTAAAACAATACACATTCTACCATCTAATTACATTTGACATTTTCAAGGTGTTGAGCACCGAAGTCTATAATTACAGAAATGCTGCTGCCTTAAGCAGAACACTCCATAAATATTCATATATTAAATAGCCAGTTATACTGTTTAGAAGATTTTAGAAACATTTGCCTTTTCTTTTTTAGAAATGTTAGACTTTTAGAAGACACATTTTATATTTGTATTTTTAAAAAGATAGGAAGAAAAATGTCCTTTGGGATCTGACATACTGTATATAGCAAATTGACTACAGACCTATTCATTAGTATTGTAAGCAGTTATGTCAGAGATTCATAATCCTTTAGAAATATCTTTTCTTTAGAAGAATGGATAATTACAGTCAGAAATAACATGAGAGTCCTGTACTGAATTCATAAGACAGTAAAATGCAATTCTTAAAATTCCTTGATTTTTTAATTAATAATAGAGTTACAGCTTACATACAGTAGTTTAAAGAAAAAGTTTTTCACTACCTTTTATTTTAGTTTTTCACAACAAAATACCACTTCAAATATTGCCCGTTTTTGATAGCTGAATACTGCCATTTAAAACAGTTGCCTGCCTAAAAATACTATGATCCAAGTAGTTTGACCTGTGGGTAATGCATAAGCTATTGTTCAAGGAGACACTTTCCTTTCCTGATATCGGAGAAATGGAAAAATGCTGAAGATGAAACTCTGAACGCAGGGTGTTCCATGAGTGGGCCTGCTCTGTGTTTCCATTCTGGGAAATCAACTTTTGGGCACATCTTGATAAAAGGGCATAATTTCTCAAAAGAAGGGCAATAGGCATCTGCCTGTTTTGTCCATTTAGCTCAGTGGAATAAGTTTGTGTCCTGTTGTAAGATGCTTTTCCCAATGGGACACGGGCCCTGACTAACTCATTAAGTATGACCTTCAAATAGTTAGTAATAAAAGACCTTGCAAATATTTCAAAAGCTAAATGCTGTGCAGAAAGGAATTAGAGAGTTCAAATGCTGTGCAGAATTTCAGCATCCTAGCAAGAGCAGCACAGAGTCGTGCAAGCTACCTGCACACCAGGACAGGGGGCACTGTGGCAGCCTTTGATTCCAGAGGCCCCTTACACCAATCAGCATAGTCTCTGTGCAGGCAGGTGTTGAGACACGGGCACCCAGTTCCACAACAATCTAAATTATTCCCAGAGTAAGAAGATTTCAGGGAAGTCCTCTTTCATCCTGCACGTCTGTGTGATGACTGGAAGCAGTCTAGCCCATGTTTATGGTCAGCCAGGCTGCATCCAGCGTGAAGTGAGGATTATATTTTTTATATATATGTATTTATGTTTATGTTTATATATATAATATGTATTAGATAATGCATCCTGATAAAGAACTGGACTTCTTCCTGTGATGGGCAAGAAGCAGGACTCAGTTTAGTGACACTGTATGTAATTATTCCATACATATTTATGTCAGATTATATAACAGTTATATATTATGTATTCACATAATATGTATTACATATTGTGTGTTATATGCTGTACATAATATGTATGTATGGTATAGTATGTGAGTGCAAATATGGATGTGTTTGGGTTACATATATATATATATATGCACACTATTTATTGAAGCAAACTTCCTAGATGCCTGGTCTTATTTATGAAATGCTCACAGCACTTAAAGATGCCAATCCACATTTCCTCCCTTTCTACACAACCACAGCCTCCATACTATGTGACATTACAATGCAATCAACTTGAACAGAGATATAACCAGACAAGCAGCATTCTTCCATTCACCACCCTCTTCAGATTTTGCTTGGAACGCTTTGAAGACACAACTCATCCTCTTCAAATCAGCACATCAAAGATAAGCTGTTCTTTTTAAACAAAAAGTCATATTAAAATATGTTTTGATTAAATTTAGCTAGAATCCTCCTTCTTTAATCATCCAGAATTACATTTTATGCACAAAAAGCCTGAATTTTATAAGCTTGATGCTTAAAAATCAGAAAATTGTCCGTTAATGCAAAAAACCATTGTCCCTCTGCCATGTAGAGCAGATTTTATTTATCATTTTCCCAAAATACACATGGATCCCATTTTACCTCTGCTTTTATACTACATTGTAGAATGGGATGAATGGCATTGATTTTAAGCAATCAGTTGTTTTTGTAAATGTGAACTGAACGTTGCAAGGATAATATAATTTAAGGATGCTCAAAATTCTTTTAGGACAATTACTGTTTCTCATAATCTCAGATGCTATTAACTATAGGTACCTTCATTGCAGACACCATGTCAGTGGAGGAGCAGGAAGTTGTTCTAATATTGCCTTGTTCATGGAGGACTCTGGAAAATAACAAGCAAAAAGTGTTTCTGAGCATTTGCTAAGGAGGATGCAGGGAATAATCACATCCTGCTGGTCACCTCTGAATGCCCCAATGCCCATCTTGAGGGCAGGGCTGCTCTCTTTGTTCACTTATAAACCAATAGCTTTAAAATGCCTTTTTGCTATATCTTCTCTTAAATTACTTCCTTCCACAGAGATTTACTGGTTGATCCTGTGCTTTCAGGAGCTGATGGTGATCAGAGGTGAATTTGGGCTCCCAGAAGGGCCAACTCTGCTCTTAATAAATTAGTGGAAGTAATTGCAAAGGGTTAGATAACTAAATAGCTAGCAGATAAAAGAGCTGTGAACCATAGTCATCAAGGTTCTAAACAGACTGAGTCTGGCTAAAGTTAATTGCTTTTTTGATAGAATTGCGGAACGGATGTGCATTATCACATATTTAGATTCTAGGGAGGGGCTGGATACTGGTTTTCATTAACTATTACTTTGAAACTTAATGCAAAATGGCTTTGCTGTAGACTCTCATATATGACAGAGAGTTGCTAAAGGACCAAAAAGGGTGATTGATGAACAGCAGTGTGCCAAGGCCCCACATGGGAGACTGCAGACCTGATACTTTCCTTAAAAAAAATTAAATCAAAGTTATTCTATTAATGTTTCATAGATGAAAAGGCTAAATTATGTGTGCTGAAGATTGGGTTGGGTGTTTTGACTAGCTTAGTAGACAGCAGGTTTATTGATAACAACTGAACAGTATCGTATCTCTAGAGAATTAATTATTTAGAGATAGTAAAATAGGCATGACAAGGAGCAGTGAGATATAAACAGCAGACATCAAAGAGATTTATTAGCAGACTATGTTGTCTTTGCAAAAGCATTGCTATTCCATTTCCAAACAGTAACTTTTTGCTTTCTTCTCTTCTAGTTGCCCATATTGGCATCTTCTGTTGTTAGCCTCTATTTTCTTGAACTTACTGATGTCTTCAAGCCAGTTCACTCTGGATTTAATTGCTATGACAAGAGTCTGAGTATGCCATACATTGAACCTACACAAGAGTCTGTTCCCTTCTTGATGTTGCTTAGTCTGGTTTTTGCTGGACCATCAATTACGGTAAGTTTGAAGTGCTACTGTCACTTAATAAAGATTTTGAACAGAGTTTCAGTTGGCATAAAGAAAATAGCTCCTTTGGTTTCAGTTAGGCTGGTGTCATCCAGGCTAGTTTCCTTAGGACTTTAAATTCATATTTCATTCTTCTGTAACAAAAGGAGATATACTCCTTAAAACATTCCCTGTAGCACTTCATCTACTCTCACTGTCTTGATGGTGGGCATTAACGTTAACAAACAGCATCCACAGATCGATGAGAATAGCTTGAATCATTCTCTTACGCTGTACAAATATTTGAACTTTTGCAGACAGGGCATCTCCATAATCTCAAATACATGAAAAATGCAAGATTTTTTTTGAAATGCAGGCCTTTCACAACCCTGAACTTGCCACTTTTGTTAGAAATAGTTTTACTCAGAGAGAAGGTATATCAATCTTGTCAATTACATTTTCTCAAATAGCACTGAAACACCTCTAAATTGCAAGTTAGTCATTAAGAGCAGGCAAAAGTGGGCTGGTTTAATCATTCACTCAAAGAGAGGAGATGATTTCAACAGAAGAGAAATATCCTGTTGGAAAAAGCAGTTGGGTCACTATTTTACAAAAAAGAAAAGTAGAAATTGTCTCATATATATATATAT
>VZTE01005845.1:180448-225082 GCA_013397775.1 Eulacestoma nigropectus | reverse complement strand
TCTTCTCACACCACTCCTGTCTGGCAAATGGAGAGAGAAATTCACCTTGAGTAGGTGATTCTATGCACCTAAAAATCATGATCAACCTTTTGAAAGGATCTCTTCTCCCCCCTGACAGCAATGACTACGCATCTCAATTAGGCACTTCTCTAGGGCTACCTGCAAATATATCTCTGCTTCCAGCTCCTCTTAATTCCCTTAACTTCAACCAGTTAATTCATTTTATAATACCATCCAATTTACGGTTACAAAATCTATAAAATGTGATGCCTGTATAAAATTATCAAGTGCTGTTCTCTCTTTGCTTTCCAGAATGTTTTTTCTTAATTTTTTGAACTGAACAGTTCTTACTGCATTTGATTTTCGTTGCTTTAGAAACCATTTTTGGAAG
The DNA here is from genome assembly GCA_013397775.1 of Eulacestoma nigropectus. Taxonomy (NCBI): domain Eukaryota; kingdom Metazoa; phylum Chordata; class Aves; order Passeriformes; genus Eulacestoma; species Eulacestoma nigropectus. The sequence continues at coordinate 224,691 of VZTE01005845.1, read as the reverse complement.
GATTTTGCACATCCAGCAGGCTAAAAATTGTACATTTAGGAACTGGGAGCTAAGACTCTCAGTGATCCTGGTGCAAATGATTGTTGCAAACACCAAATACTGTGATAAAATCAAAACGTTGGTAGTCGGGTTTGGCTGGGTTTCTTAAGGGTTTCTGCTAACAACAAACTGGACTTTTCTGAAATAGCTATAGAAGGAATCTATCTAGGCTCACTTGGGCCACAGCAGGTGGTAAAACCTGGCTTTTGCTTCAGAGAGTTTATGCTAAACATAGGTAATATCAAACACCTTAAATCAGGAGAAAAGATGCCTCTTTCTTTATATAGTATTTCTTAAGGGCTTTGATTCTAGCTCAATTATTTCAGCATTGCATGAAATTTTGCAATAGAAAATGTTATTCTCGCTTGAATCATTCTACCAGCAGTACAGAAAATTAAAAAGAAGCATGCCATGTGAGGAACTCAAACCCATACTTGAGCATGCCTATAAAAAAGTAAGTTTGATAAAGGAAGTAAATCCCAAATCTTCAAAGTACAACTGGCTAAAAGCTGCAAGCTTTAGGAAGGTATAGTTCATTTGTATTGGTGTGAGCATGAATGTGTGCTTGTTTTAGTTAGAGACTGGGCAGTGACAGTGCGAAATACACAACCTCCTTCAGTAAAAGCACCGAAGGCATTGGCTCCTTATTATTCGCTACCACTTTGGAAGTAAGGAACTAGGGGATATTTTTGTCTAATCCTTCCCTTTCTGTTTGGAAAAATAGGCCAGTGAAGTTCAGTGCAAAAAGATTACAATTGTGGCACTGCAGAGTTTAGCATTTTGTAAGTTAGTTTTCATAAACATTTCAATTAATTACACACTCTCTAAAACCTGTGAAACATAGAAAAGAAAGCATGAGCTATGTGAGGAATTGAGGATCTCCAGTAATGTTGTGTATCCTGGCCTCTGTCCACACTTCAGGTGCTTACTGCAGTATGAGGCAGAAGGTCACCAAGATTCAATAAAATACAGGTGTGATTAAGCCACATTTTAAATATTACCAAAGAGTATCTATAAGAAGAAAAAAAAGAAAAATTGTGCATGGGGAAGAAGACAAGCAAATTCCAGTGTCAATCCCTCTTTAAAACCTTATATAAATATTAGAATAGGAATTTTATTCTATACTATTTTTGTTGGTATAATAATTTTCCCAAGACTGGAGAATGTATATAAATCTATTCACTTTAGAGTAATTTTTTATACAAAAAAACCCTAACATTTTATGATTTATTTTCCCAGGCCATTATTACAGAAGGATATGTTTGGCTTTGGGGCTTTGTGCTTTGGTTTTTCTCTTTGGGCTTTTTTTTCTCATTATTAGTGAGTAGCAAATGCATTTAAACAGGTCTGTTCTGTAGCCCTGAAGGGTTACAGAAAATAACCACCTATATTACTGACATATGTCTTATAGCTTGTGGCATTGATGAAATTTTGTCTATGTATTCAAAAACTGCAGGAGACTTCAGTGTGGAACACTTGGACTTGAAGAAATTATCAAGATAGATATGTTATGTCTGGAACATAGATACACCTGAATTGCAGCATGACTTCCATTTGCTTCAAAGAACTCTGATCCTCTGACAGATTATGTCTCTAGTTACTCATTCAGAAATGTTAGGACCAGTTATTTAATCGTATCAGCGTAGGTTCAAACTCTTACCAGCCACTAAAAACCTGCTTAGAGGTAACACTGTCCTTCCCAACAGAGATCACTAGGACATTAGATCCCATTGATTTGGGAAGTCAATTCTCAGGGAGAGAAATTTACTGCTGGCAGTTTCAGTCCTACTGCCCGTTCTACTCTGAGAGTTTTTTTCTGTGGAAATGCCAGCCTCTGAATTTTCCTTGACATAGGCCTTGTTGTTTTTTGCTCTATCACACAAGCGAATCCATCTGTCTAGTGTTTTCCCTGTACCAGACATTCCCTAGAACTTGGCTAAAAACTGTTAGAGTTTTTCTGAGTTTTTGGAATACTACTGGTTTCTCTGGGAAGCTTCAGCAGTAAATTGATCAAATGTAGATAGATAATAGTGGCCACAGTTCTCAGCTAATTAGAATTCCTTAAATAACATTTACCACGGGCTTTTCCATGTCATGAGAGAACCTTCACTACTTCAATCTTCCTGGTCAAGAAATTTCAATTTATTAAAACTTTAGCTAATAAAGAGTTAGACTAAGCTTTTCCATTTCACCTCCTTTTCCTAGGGTGGAGGTATTAGTATAGACAAACATCACTGGTAATTACAGCAGATTCAGCATAATTCAGATGCTTTGGCATCTCACTGCATTATAAGCTTTGCGCATTGCATGGATTAGTTTTCAATGTAGCTGTGGATAGACAAAGTGAATCTTCTTTTGCTGGTGAGAACTGCCTCATTAATTGCAATATTTCAATCCAACCCTTACTCTGAACTCTGTACAAACCCTGTACAGAATTCCAAATAGTTGTGCTATTGAACAAGGAAAACAATAAAATCCGAGACTGCAAATGTGTAAATGTGTCTGGATTTTCCAGCAAGTGACATCATTTTTTACTTACATTCTTCCTTTTATAAACTCTTGTCTAGGGCTTTGGTCATAATCTGTTTTGCTTGGTGTGTTGCGAGGGACCATAAGGACTGAACTTTTTCTGCCGCTGTGGATCTGGTTAAAACCCAAGCCAAATTAAACAAATACAGAAGAGCAGGCTGTCACATAATTAGAAGCTGCTTGGGATTGCTAGGCTTGTGGCCAAGACTGAATGCTAAAACCACTTCAGGAGCACTAAGATACTGCAGTGGCTCTGGATTATTTTAGGGGTGATATTTTATAATTACTGCTTTTTTATTGTAGAAGCATCAAGTTTCAGCTGCAGATCAAGGCCTGGATACCACTGAGCACTGTATACTGTATGCCATTTGCATTTAATTTCAGGGCCACCTTCTCGCCTGCCCTCATTCAGGCTAAGTTGCATTACTTTATGTTTACATATTGATACAAATCTTTTAAAGTTGAGTGCATGTCAGTGGACGACATTGGTTGTGTTACAGTTATATTACAGCCCTTTAAATTCAATCAGGATCTTCTGAGTAAGTGCTACATTCAATTTAACGGCTCCTTTCTCATTGCAGATAATGATAGGAGAAGGAATTCTCTACTGTTGCCTGTCCAAAAGAAGAAATGGGATTGGAACAGAGGCCAATATTAATGCAGGAGGATGCAACTTCAATTCTTTTCTTAGAAGAGCTGTCAGATTTGTTGGTGGGTTTCAGTTGTTACTCACAAAAAAGAACTTTCCACATACATTCAGTTTTCACCATGCAGGTTTGCTTCTCTGAAACAGCCTTTCAGAACAGTGCAGAGCATAGCATAGATCTTCTGCTAGAAAACATGAGAAGAAACTCAGACTGCAACAGAGCAGCCCCATGCTCAGTAATGCAGCATCTACACTCTCCATTTTCCCTTTCCTCTCCTGCACTATTGTCAGTATTTCTAAAAGAGTAATTTGTTTTTCCTTCCCTGCCCACCTTGAGCTGGCTGCCTTTTAATGATTTCAGTGTATAGCTTCCCCTGCCTGTCTTCAGTGCATCATAAGGATTCAACCCACCTGTCACAGTATTCAGCATGACAGTGAAAACTTGTCAGAAACTCTCAGTAGGTTTGACATTCTTTTTTTGGAATGTGTTTATCTGCCTCTCAAAAAGGGCTAGAATCTGGCAACTTCAATGATAGAGGAACTGTTGAATTCTTTCATTTTACTTTGTTTTAATTGTCATTTATGAAAAACTGTACTTGGAAAGGCAACTGGACTTGGATCCCTTCTGACAGTTAATTTCCCCTCCCAATGAGTGGCTAAAGGAAAGGTTTCCTCTGTTTCAGAAATCTTTCATTAGAGAAGGCAGCCTAGGCAAAGACAAGCAGCAGGACAGCAGACTGAAAACCTGGTAGGACAACTGGGTTTTGGTAGTCTGGCAAACAGGGAGGTAGTGACCAGCAAGGTTGTGCAATCTGTGACCAGTAAAGCATCATAAAAGTAGCAGTGAGGAAGAAAGCAGAGGGTTCATAAGATTACAACATGAGCAAGGAGGACTGTAAATATACCTCATGTCCACTTCTTCTGTTTGGTATTCCATCACCAAAAAAAAAAGCTCAAAGACATGTGAATTTCATCCCAAATTCACATTCTGAATTTGAAGTTTTTTTCATATTTTAATGTCTTTTCAATTTTAGGATGAAAAATAAATTTATCTCTATGAATAAAAGTAGGGAATTATTATAGGTAAATCTTTAGGAGAAGAGCAGTTGAAAATGTTCAGTAACGCAATTGCATTACTTCAACTGCTTTGTGAATTTGGCATTATTAATCAGACTGAAGCATTGATCCCTATGAAATAGACATATATATTTGGGTTAGTGACCAGGACACAACACTCAAGAAACATCAGAGATGTGAAGGTAGCCAAAGTTATCACTAGCTGGTGATTCTGTGGTGGCAAAAAGAGAATAGGTCTTCAGAGCAATGATCTAATGGGCAGTTGTCCGTGCTACTAAAAGCCTGTCTTCCAGTGGGAAAGTCCAAGGATTGGATAAGTACATATGCTTTCCTCAAATAGTTGGCTACTCTTTTGTCAATTCAGAAGAAACTGCAGAAGCTCCAGTGTAGCTCCCTTTTATGAAAAGGTGTTGGAGGACATCAAACCATTAAAACAAAAGTTTAAGTATCAACAGGAAGAAAACAAGCATAAACTATCTTATTTTTTTGTATTAAAGAATTCAACTTTGCGAAAAGCTTTCACAAAAAAGTACCTCTTATTCTTCATTTAAATTCTCTCAAGTCCAATAACAAAAGCCACCAGAGTTCTGTTGAATGTAGTTTGCACAATTAATCAACCTAATTAATGCATATACTAAAGTTAACAAGCTGTTGATTTCTTTCCTAGGTGTTCACGTGTTTGGTCTTTGTGCAACTGCTCTTGTTACTGATATTATACAGCTATCAACAGGATACCAGGCACCATATTTCCTGACTGTTTGCAAGCCTAACTATACATCCTTAAATGTATCTTGCTCAGAGAATTCATATGTTGTGGAAGATATTTGCTCAGGAGCTGATCTCAATATTATCAATGCTGGAAGGTTGGTTCTATTCTTCATTGTGTATATTTTTGAGTATTCTTTTTATTTTTTATCTTCTGTTCCAATTTCGAGATTTTTTTCCTAGTTAAAGTCTGAATGAGTTTGTCGTTTTTTTGTAACAAAGGTGAATGCATAAATGTCTTTCTAGTGATGTTCAATTTTCTCCATAAAGATATTAGTCTAACAGTGGGCTTTGGAAGACTTTGTCAGGTTCCAAAGCACAGTCATTAGCAGCTGTTCTCCCTCCTCAAAGGAGGCAATTTCCTATACAATTGTCACTATGTATAGCTGCTACTGCTTTTCGAAGTGGTGTGTGGGTGAGATCCCGGTAACAGGCAGGGAAGAAGTCTCCCAAGTGCTTGGTCTGAGACCTCTGTACAACACACATTACTGTTCAGATGTTTGGGATTTGTTGGACAAGTTTCTTTTCTGTTTCTCTAATTCAGTTTTCTATGTTAACAGCATTGAAAAAAATCTCTCTTTTAGAGGAAATATCACAACAGTGCAAAGCTGTGTGTTTCCAAACATGTCTTTTCTTGCATGGTATTTCTAACTGGTTCTTTATCTCTTTTCCCACAACCATTTGCTGTTACTGGGATATTTCCAATGAAGCCTGATGCTTGCAAGCAGTGTCTTGCAACTGCATGGTTTCCCAGGGAAATCGGGACATGATTACATAGGAGCAGACAGAAAAATTCCCACAATTATATCTCATTCATTTCATTATCTCAAATATGATGTCTGCTGCTTTGAACTGACTGCCTGTAGCCATTCCAAAATGACCAATCACTCCTAAGTTTAAATACCATCACTTCCAAAAAACCAGTGAAATTAGTTGTAACATATCAAGACTAAACAATCAGGTTTTGGGTGTTTCTGTTTCCCTAAGAAAACGACCATATATTGATATCTCAAAGTTATTTCCATCATAGAGGATACATTTGGCAATCTATAATATTTTCACGCCACCCTCAATTCTTCCTGAATTCAAGTTTTCCTTTATTATGCTGTTATTTCCTTATGCCAGTCTCAACTTTACCACAGCAAGCAGCACTTGCTACTGGTTCTTCAGCGGCACTTGCTACTTCCTTCAGTCACCTATATAGAAATTATGGTATAACTTCTACAGTACAGGAGGTTAATTTGACTTCAATAATTTCAGTTTGTAAGGGACTTGTTCTGAGTTTGCTAATGGCCTTCATTTTTTATTTGTACTTCCCAGAAACTTTGGCTCCAGAAATTTGCCTCTAGACTCCTGTATGAAAAGTATAGAGAGGAGCACATAATTATCCAATGGATTACATGAAATCACTTTTCTGCAACATCCCAAATATCCAGTGGTTCCTATTGTCCATCTTTTCCTCTATTATCTTCTAAGAGCCTTTTCAGTTACTTCTGTTCAGCTCTCCAGTGAGAGCTCTCTATCCTCTGTCATCTCTGATGTTCTGACTCAGTATGGCTCTCTCTCTCAGTAGGATTCTCTCATTGTTGTTCCCCCTCTACACATCCTCATGCATGAGCATTTAGAATCATACACTGTCATCGGAGTTCAGGACGTGTTTTCTTTGAGACCTTTGTTCACCTTTTCAATACAGAGCCGTACAAAAAGGCGACATATTTTTAGCTGGAGTTATTTTCATTTTAGATTAAAAGATAACAAATAGAGGAACAAAAGCAGTGACACCATTAGAGAGTACAGAGAGTGCATTTAGTCTGTGTTTGCCCTGAAAGCATGTGAATAGAAAAGAGAATAAAGAGAAAATTGACTGTACCATTGTGACACACCTTATATCCTGTAAAAATGCCATCAAATTAAGGTTAAGTTCCGAGTCGTAGAAAAGTTCATTGAATCAAATATACACATTAGCTCCACAGAGACTCGAAGTAGATTTATGCTTCATTAAAACCTGCAGAGGGTAAAGGAGTTGATCAGCTGTTATAAACATTTACCTTTTTTTTTCATGTCTTTATTCCCCTGTCCTCAACCCTGAACTTGTTCCACAGGGATACTATTTGTGAAAGATTTGTTCAGGGAGGTTAAAAATAAAGGAAGACAGAGAAGAATTTAGGTCTCTATTTAGAAATGAAAAGGAATCATGCAGATTTCATCTTGGCCAGAGTCATGAACCTGCTTGAGCCATAGGCTCAAAGTCAGGTCAGTAGTGTGGCATTCACACTGAACTACATGCACATTTTTAACTGCCAATTAATTATGTATAACAGACAAGGCAAAATGCATAGGAAAGAAATTCAGAAAGCTGACTCTGCTGCTTTGCAGAACAAATGGCTGTCTGAAATTAAAGGACTGTGGTTCAGTCTCTGCAATTTTAAACTAGCTCGCTCAGGTGTTGCTAGGAAAATAGCTGTATGTGGAGCCCAGTTAGGGTGGCAAGACCCATCTGTGAAGCCAAATGATTGTTTAAGTATTTATCCCAAGCTGAGCTTTCTCAGGTGAAAGTTGCTGTTGTGACTGCAAGATAGACATACTCTTCCCTCACCAAGACATCCAGCATGGTACATTATGTATCTATACCACTGTAAAGAGAGAAATCCTCACTGTATCTAACTCATTTCTAGAGCTCAGAGGTCATAGAATTTTTTTAGGGCTTCTGTGATCTAGATGTCCACTGTAGAACAGGTGTTACTGAATCCAAACCCAGCTTTTTTTCTCTCTATTATGTAAAAACCTCTTTCACATTCACATCACTTTTCTTTAGTTGTTTTTAGAGAATTGAAATGGGTCTAGAAGAATAATAATATTAAAATGTTACAGAGCCTCATGTGATGGTTCTACATAGCTTCTGCATGCACAAAACCTCCTTTTCTTGTCAGGGAAGTAGAAGCTAAGCTGTCACTTTTAATTTTCATATCTGAAGTTTGTAACTAAAGACCCAGGCCACATCATTCAAGTCTCCAGGTTTTCAGTGGGAGAAGAAGGCCCTCAGGAATTTCAAGAGCAGACCTGATATTGCATACTGTCTCAGAGAGTTTGGACATATTTTCATTTATTCTCTTGCTCTGGGCATCAAGAAGGGGCTCAGTAATTCTTAAAATACCCTCCACATGTTGTGCTCCATTAGCTTCTGTAATGATGTAAAAGTACTGAGATTTTTTAAAAAAATAAACCTATAGACATAGCAAATAAAGATGTAGTTTGCCTCTCTCTGAGAAAAATGTCACCTGATGACAAATGTTACCAATAGATCACATATTGCTTAAGAAGTGTAAGACAGAAATGACTGTACCACACAGTGTTTTTTTTCAATGAGCACTAGCAGTGTGCATTTGAATGGAGAAGTATAATTTGAGTGTCCTTCCTTGGCAGAAAGTCATTCCCTTCTCAACATGCCACCTTGGCAGCCTTTGCAGCAGTGTACATTTCGGTGAGTAACCAACTCTGTTCAGTTTCATTTATATGAGACAAAATTTAGAAAGTAATTTGCTGTATTTGTAAAATTATGTATTGCCCAGATAGCTTGGATGGATGGATGTTTTCATCCTACCAATTTGAAAGCAAAATAAAACCACTAATAAAGCTGGTTTTATTGTAGCTGTTAAAGAATAAGGAAAAGATTCAACTACTTCATATCCTTTGTTAAGACGCAACAAAAAGCGTTATGTTAAAGTATATTTGATGCTTCATATTATCCTTATATAAAATGTAGTGTTTATCTGTCTTACAGAGTGATATTTTAATTTACCAGTCAAATTAACCTTTATGTATGCTGCCTTTTCCTTATTGCTGTCTTCACTTGATTCGCTGCTTTGAAACTTGAGGCATTAAAGGCCATACTTTCATGTGATGTAGTTTGATTTCACCTCCATAGATTTGCAGCATGGATGAAATGGCACAATTACTTCCAGAGGCCTTCAAGGTGTTACTGCAAAGCAAGTGAATAAAACCCATCAGCCACTAGCAGAGAACTGTGGGACATGCTGCAGCAATCACAGCTGATTTTGCACTTCTGAGCTGTAGCATTTCTTCAGTATGGCCTACAGTGTTTGTACAAGTGACAACTTACTTGAAGTTTAAAAAGTAATTCCATCACTCATGCTGTGAAAATCAGAGGAAAACAACAGTAACGAGCAGTTAATGACATTAGATAATAGTATTGTGCATGTACTGGGAGCTTGCCAGTATTTATTCTGCCTGGAGAAAGGCCAGAATTTGGAATAATACTGATGAACCACCTCCACTTAATTTTTGTGACCCCCCTGACATTATGGCCCTCAATTGAGAAATGGCTCTTTAAAGCATCTGGCAGTAGCTTTTGTTGGAACAGGTTATTGTGTTCATCTGGCATGACATCTGGCTTCTGTGTTTCACAAGTGGTGGCTCCTTAGTCACATTTATAGAACATTTAGATGCTGATTGGGAACAGTATTGAGGCATAAAATCCTTATCTTAATTGATGTCAATAAGCAACACTGCATATGTTTTTGGAAATCCATTCCTTGTGATTTCAGATCTTTCTACAGTAAGTGAGCAAATTTTAACAGGGCTGCAAAGTAAAATTAAACTGATTACTTGTAATATTACTGTGTACTAGTGATCTATATGTAAAAGAAACACTGAATGTGAGAGATTAAATCTTCTTAGATACATTTAAGCTTCTTCAACTGCTTCTTCATTTCTTTCTTTTTCAAGATGTACTTCAATTCTACATTAACAGACTCCTCAAAACTTCTTAAACCACTCTTGGTCTTTGCCTTTATCATCTGTGGAATTATTTGCGGTCTGACTCGTATCACCCAGTATAAGAATCATCCAGTTGATGTTTACTGTGGCTTTCTCATAGGAGGAGGAATTGCTCTCTATTTGGTAAATATAATAGTTAAGTTTTAGCAAATAAAACTGATAAGGCTGGAATAAGAGTACTGGTAACTTTTATGAAAACTTTTCGTCATCGTCACATGCCATAATTATAAATGTAGTCAATATGTGTTGAAGATGATGAGTTGGGGATAATCACTTTAAAAGCAAAAAGGAAAAAGGAAACAAGTATTTCAATGTCAAGTGCCATAACAGTGCACAAAGTGGAATATAATCATCTGCCATTGTATACAGAAACAGCTCTAACTTTATGTGCTTTATTAAATACATAAAAATACTCATCTTTTCTAATCCACACTTAAAAGCATAACACAAGAAAAATACTTGATTAATTGGTATTTGTTGCTGACCTGAGTTGATACTGACAATGTTAGCTTTATGATCTCAAAAAATGATTGAATTATGAGCAACTCGGCTGAGTGAATTGCTGAATCTGCAAGAGATTAAAGGCAACATTATACACTTGTGATTCTTTGGAGTTCTTAGGCAAACCATGCAGGGGAAACAGGATGGTCAAATCAGGTTATTCCTATGCTTTTCCTTTGTACTGGATTGAAAGAGATGGAGCACCTTGGAAGGGTCCTGTAAGGCAGCATGTAGGTCAGGCCTGTTTGTATGTGTCAGTAGGAAGCTCATCAAGCACTTGCTTTTGCTTGCTGCTCTCAGTATGTGTCCAGCAGGAATTCCACTGCCCTGGCTGCTCAGAGAGCAGCACAGGTGCCTGGGAGCAATCAGAGCTTCTGCTGACACCACTGCTTGAGTGTGGGCAGGTGAACAGAAGAGTCTTAGCCAGTGGGATGGTTTTACCCCCAAGAAGTCAATTATAAATTTTAGTATAATACTAAAATAAGTCCATTTCCTGACCCCCTTTTTTCTGTGATAACATAGCCTGAGGTACCTGCAGATGGTCTGCAAAGGTGACCAGGGAAAAATGGCCTTCGCAGTGGCAGAAGAAACAGCAGTCAGGGTAATAACAGAAACCCCATGAGGTACTAAAGTCAGCTTCTATGATTGCACTCTGAACAGAAAGGCACTCTGTTGAGATTATTATTTCAAATTATTCAGCTGTTGTAGATTTACCTAAATGGAGCTGTTGTCCCCATGTTTGAAATGCAGAAACACGTATGCTTTGATAGGTCTTCATATACTGTTGCGTGCTATCATGCAGCAGAGAGTATATTGTCCTGGATACCCAGTACTCAGTAAATCTGCCCTGAAAACTACATACCAATAGGAGGAGGCGGAAAGGAAAAAATGTGAAACTACAAATAATTCTGAAAAGAGTGTAAAGAACAAGTAACTCAAGTGATTGAGTCAGATATTTGACCCTTTCACAGAATACCCTCAGTGGAGTCCTTTTAAAATGACAGCATTTTATAGTGAGTCTACTGATTAGGAAAATGTTGTATCTAAATCTTATTACAGTTCTGCACAGCTTGGAAAGCAATTGATTTAAAGTTGATAAATTGTTCTATGTTGTAGATACTGTATTACATGGTTATTTTGCAGTAGAAAGGGCAGAATCTGCTAAGAACAACTCATGCAGTAACAAGATTCAGTATAAAAGAGTAGACGGTAGTATAGTTGCAAAACAGCTTTGCCTAAGAGACTGCAAACACCTATTTTCCTAACAAAACATTATTTCTGTTGCTGTATCTGCTGCTTGATAAAAAGAAGAAAGCCCATAGAGGCTAAATCCTTACCTCAACTGTTTATTGCCATGAATAATATATCCTAGTTATCCTAGTGAGACTACTTCGTACATACCTAGAGGTACCAGATTGAGGACAGAATTTGGACTAAGGCTATACTAGTGAGGAAAGGAAAGTGAGCATACCCGTCAGTTTACCTGGAGTAATTATGCCACTGAATTCTATTTAAAAGTAAAAGAATGTAATTAAAGTACCTTAAAATGTATCCTTTTTAACTTTCTTAACTGATTGTTGATGCTTCTGTCCAAATATCAGGGCCTGTATGCTGTGGGGAACTTCTTACCAAGTGACGAGAATATGTTTCACCCAAATTTTCACAGAGAACCTCTAAGGTCTTTGACAGACCTTAGTCAAGATGCCAACAGAATCCTGCCAGGAAAAAATGGTGGCAGCAGCGATGGCATTGTCTCCCACCGTACAGAAGGTATCCTGAATAGAAACCACAGAGATTCAGGGTCTCTGACCAATCTCAAGAGAGCAAATGCTGATGTAGAAATAATAACACCACGAAGCCCAATGGGAAAGGAAAACATGGTTACTTTCAGCAACACCTTGCCAAGAGTCAACACACCATCCTTGGAAGATCCAGCAAGACGAAATGCAACAATACACGCATCAATGGATTCTGCCCGTTCTAAACAGCTGCTGTCCCAGTGGAAGAACAAGAATGAAAGTCGAAAGTTGTCCCTGCAAGTAATAGAGACTGAATCTGGCCAGTCACCACCAAGGGCAATTGAAATGAGGTCAAGCTCAGAACCATCCAGAGTGGGTGTAAATGGTGATCATCATGGCCCAACTAGCCAATACCTGAAAATCCAACCTGGAAGTGTACCAGGTTGTAACAACTCAGGTCTTACTGGCGGGCCAAGGGTCTCTATTCAGTCCCGTCCTGGCTCATCCCAGCTAGTACACATTCCTGAAGAGACTCAGGAGAATGTGAACACATCACCCAAAAGTAGTTCAGCTAGAGCTAAATGGCTGAAAGCTGCTGAGAAGAGTGTTGCATGCAGGAGCAACAGCCAGCCAAGAATCATGCAAGTAATAGCCATGTCTAAGCAGCAAGGAGTGCTTCAGGGCAGTCCAAAGAGTTCAGAGGGAAGCACAGTGACCTGTACAGGAGCCATCAGATATAAAACCTTGACAGACCATGAGCCAAGTAGCATTGTTAGAGTTGAGGCCCACCCAGAAAATAACAGACCTGTAATTCAGATGCCATCAGAAGGTGAAGGAAGTGGGTCATGGAAATGGAAAGGTCCTGAAAAAGTCACTCTTCGTCAGACATATGAGCTGAATGATCTTAACAGAGACTCTGAGAGCTGTGACTCCTTAAAAGACAGTTATGGGTCAGGTGACAGGAAAAGAAGCAACATAGATAACACTGAGCATCACCATCATGGAATCACTACGATAAGAGTCACACCAGTGGAGGGAAGTGAGATTGGCTCAGAGACTTTGTCCATTTCTTCTAGCCGGGACTCAACACTTCGAAGAAAAGGTAACATCATTTTAATCCCTGAGAGAGGAAGCAGTCCAGAGAACACCAGAAACATCTTCTATAAAGGCACATCCCCCACACGAGCGTACAAAGAATGAGAGGAGACATATCAGCTGATCCATACCACCACAAAGTAAACACATCTTGACACAGGTTCTGCTCCCTTTGTTTTGAGCTGATATTTACCTTTATGTGCCAAATTATTGACCAGCAGCCCGGCATTGCTGATGTGCAATGTGCATGAGCCTGTGAAAAGCATGTGGTGGGGGGAAAAGCACAATGCCAGAACTAATGTGAAACATTTTCATGCAACTTGTTTCTTCAGATTCAAAACATTTATCTGAGGGTGATGATGTCAATTAAAACAATGGTCTTGAACACAGACACTGTATTTCCTGAATGTGCCAACTTTTTATTTTATATTTGTGTGCAAAATTGACTTTTTCACAGCAAAGGCTGTATCAGTGGTACATATTCACCTTTGCAGAATTTGCACCAAATCTTTAATACAGGATGGTGCTGATGATAACTTTACATGTTTTAAAAAATTGCATACTTATCAGACTCTGCAAACATGACATATTGATGTGCAGTTACTTTACAAGTAATATTGCTAATACTATGATGATGCTGGCTGCATTCATTTAGCGTAGGAAATATTTACAGCTTTGTTATAGTGGATCTGTCACATTCAAAGATTGCAAAGGTTTTGTGTAGTTCTTTAAGATGTCTACTGCAACAAAAAATGTGTGGGTGACATTCCATTAGAATGGAATGACTATCTATTTTGAATAGTTTTGCTGCTACCGCTCAACTTTTGTTTAAGAACAGGTGCTACTAATGAAGAGGCTGCTTCTTAGTGGGCTAACTTGTAGAATTGTTCTAAATTATGTTTTTTAGGGGGTCTTATCAAGTACTACAAGTAATTCAGATTTTACATTTTTAAACTTCTTATTCTGTCCTTCAGCGACCCTTCCATTTTTCTATTAGTTTATATACAAATAATGCAGGACACCAGTAACTGCAAGATGTGTAAATGTGAAAGGTGAGCCATGAGTAAATAAAAGTAGATAGCAACTTTCCTGACCAGCTTCCAAGGAGACAAGAATTAATATCATAGCTCACACTTAGAAGCAGTCACTCACCTCACTTGCTTAGTATGCCACAAGAGCAATCACAAGTTTCACCCCAATCACCATCACATAGGGGATTTGTGCTTCGCTTTAAAGAATGGAATGCCTTGGTATTGCAGAATCACTGAACGAGTGTTGCATTGTGCCACTACTACAGTTCACCTCCCTTGAGACACCCTCCAGAGCCTTCTTAAGCACGATATTTTTTTCCTACCACTGCCACTTAAGAATATGAAAGGTCTCTGCACCTGAGAGAACATGAATTATTTAAACTAAGCTTTGAATATAATGAAAAAACTTGCCTGCTAAAAATCTCCATTGCCAAAAATTATTGAAAGGATAAGTTCTGAAAGGAATAAACATGGCATGTCCTAGAATGGGCATGCTAGAAGGAATGCCTCATTTCATTTGGCTCTGACTTAAACCTTGAAGGAAGCCAGGGGCAGTGCTCACCCACCGTAGCTCTTCATTCTCTCCTATTTCTACCTGAAAGAGAACTACTCTCAGACACCTGCCAGCTCCCTTGGTAGGAGGGGAAGGGAAGGGCTTAGGAGTCCCCTCACTGAATGAGTAGTACCAGATCAGGTCCGTTCTCTGGCTTCTTGAGAGAAGTGTTTTGGTCTAAGTCCTCTTCTGATTTAGGTTCTCAGAGAACTAGATCCATTCTCTATACTCAGAACCTGTCTACAGACCCTACCCCACAGAACTCAAAGAAAAGCCCACCCTACCCCAGCCAAGTTGGAGGTAGAAGGAAGAATCATCCTTTTTAAGAAGATAATAAACAGCACAACACAAACATAGACCAAAAAAAACCCAAACAAACCCAACCAAACAACAAAATAAAAACCCAAAAAAAGACCTCAAAACCAAAACAAAATCCCAAACCCAACCCCAAACCTAAGTGATTTCACAAGTATGAGGATGGTGTTTGCGAGTCAATGGAAAGCTTTATATATACTTCCCAGTTTTACGGGTGCTCCAGGCTTAGCTGAATGCTTGCTGTCAAGCCAACTGTGCCAAGCGATGCTTCCCTCACCTGCCCATCACCCAGTGCTGTGAAAGAGTGTCAGTCCTTAAGGAAATTACCACACTCTTTCTGCTATTGATACAAGATGACCCCATCATACTTAGGATGATTGGGAGAAAGTATTCTGCAGGTTACATGTAAGAAGCTACCCAGTAGGGTTGCAGCATATTATGTATGTTAAAGGCACTGTATGTTGAAGACACACTTTAAGGCACATCAGCTGGGAAAAATAATCATAGATACCAGGAGAAAAAGGAAAAAAAAGTAATTTTTTTAGAAATAAGTTCTCAGATGCTAGTATTTACAAGTCAGGATTTGTTTTTTTCTTTTCAAAAGGATGTATCTTTAGTCCTTAGTATTTAATATGAAATTTTGTACAAGATTCCTAGGAATTACAAACACTGGGACTGTCATGAACAAAAACCCTTTGGATTTAGTTTAGTCTAGGTACAGGATAAAGCAGGTAGGATTAGCTTTAAAGGAATGGGTAAGACACAAACACTGTTGGCTTATCAATGCAGGGAAATAAAATGCAATCATTTGTTAGTTTGTAAGTGCAGGGGAAAAGAATATAAGTAGATGAACCTGGAAATAATGGAAAATTGAAATGGAGAATAATGGCAATAAAGCAAAGATTAGAAAATGTTCCCTCTGGCAATTTAGCTGTTTTGGAAACAGCAGGATTCCTGGTGGGAGTGTTTGTTCTTTATTCCTTGGTTTTAGTCAGATATATATTGGCATATATGTTGCTTTTATTACTCTAAAACTTACTGCACTATTTCAAGTGCAGTGTGATATTTTTCCTAAAGTTTCCTATTTCTTAAGAAAAGATTTTAAAGCTCTTGTGTAATCATTGAAATTATGTTCTATACATAAATATTGATATATTCTTTTTTACTCAAAGTGCCAAAGGCTACTGTTTTTAATAATGGCTTATCAAATTATATTACGTTAGAGAGCAGAAATGTAATAATATATACATTGGAACTCAGACCTCTGCATGTATATTTGATAAGGAGCCTTTTGTAAAATTACTCTTTGTTTACATTCCACTGGTACCTTAATTTAAAATTAATCAAATAAATGGACAGGTGACATCTTCTTAGTGTTCTGATTTTCTTACTTGCTAACAGGCACGAATTTCTTTGTTAGGCTGTGCTTTACTGAGAAAAGAAAATACTTAAAAATAAAATATGTTTTTAAATGAGAATTCTCTATATAAAGTATTGTGTTTAATAAAATGTTATGCCATGTTTTCAAATGGAAAATAATTTGTAAATTGCTATAAATGTATTTTGTTAAATAAGTACAGATCAATGCTACTGTGTGAGTTTATTGTGCTAACATCATGAAATAAAGATAAAATTCCTCATTGATGTTTGATTATCTCTGTGGTGAAGCAAAGTCTCATTCCCCCCAAATTATTTTTCAATATTAGGTATCTCATGATGTGTAAAAGTGGTCATCGGTGGGAAGCCTGGAGACCTTGCACAGTGGTAAGAATTTATAAGGACTAGTGTCCAAACTTGTCTCTAACCAAAAAACATTTTGCAAAAAAAACCCAAGTGAATTGGGAACTTCAAGCCATGTGAGGACATGCCTGCTCAATCATTCTGTAGCACCAGCTGCATTGCTAAGGCCCTAATGCCCCTAAACCACCTTGCTAGTGTTGGGTAGAGCTGCCAGACGTGGTGAGGCCAGCCTTGGATTTGTGAATGAGAGCAGGGAAGATGCCAGAGGCAAACCTGAGAGGACAGGCTCTCCCCAGGGGAAGAAGTTAGGATGCAAGAGTCAGCACGTGTCATACACCCTTTGCTGGCAACACTGAAAAACATTATGTGTAACAGTACAATGTCAAAAGCAGTCTTACCTAGAAGCCACACAAGGCAGTGTGGTAAGCAAACAGCAAAGACTGTCTCCAGGCCTGCCTGAGACACCCTGAAATGGCAACAGCAGGGCCCAGGTGCCTGCGGTGGAAGACACAGCTGTAGCTAGGGCATGCATTGACATTGCCAATGGCATAATAAGGAGCACAAAGAGTAGCAGAGTCCCTGCAATGCATGGCAGCACAGCAAACTGACTCTGAGAAGCTTTCCCAAGTGTGCCTAGGCCTTTGTGCAGGCTGCCCCTTTGTACTTGTGTGTCCTTGGAGCAGGTAACCTGCTGTGGCTGGGTGGCACTGGGCAGCTGCTGTCACTGCTGACTCGAGCCAGGCAGCGCAGTGCTGAGTGCTACAATGACACGCACAGGCCGTGCTCCCAGCCAAGGCACACGGGGTGGGCTCACATCACCTCAAGCTGTGGTGCAAATCTGGGTCACTCGGGAATCCCTGTGCCTTGACTTTCATGACAATTTAAGATAGGAGCCCTCAGGCAAAATAGAATCAAAAATCAGTATGTTGTCTCTCAAAGAAAGGGAAGTGTCTGTACGGTTGTGATACTTTTCCCTCTGTGGTGACAGAATGTGCTTTTTTCTTGTGGCTGGGGCTGAAGACTGTCCTGACCCCACACATGAGAAGCCAGTTTCAGGAGAGGCCTCTCATTTGGCCAGCAGTAGATACTGCTGTGGCAGTGCATTATATGCCTTGAGAGAGCCTGTGTGAAGCATAAGGGCTGTGGCCCAAGGTTATGGTGTCCCACCCTCTGGGACATGTGTTGGTAGCCTGGGAAAGCTACAGACAGTGATGTCCCAAGTATGGCTCAGAGAGATCCTGTGAAGGATGCAAGAGAGTAAAACAGACTAGGACAGGACTCTGCTGAAACTGACATCTAATGCAAATCTGATGAGTTCTCCCCTGGGAATGGCCCCTTCCATGGATCACAAAGGGGCCTAGACAATTAGTTCAAACATTTAAAAGGCACATTTTAAACATCTTAATTTAGGCTAAAAACAAAGTTCCCCTCTGAAGGGTATCTTTGATGTAGAGATTATATTATAAAACTTGTAAGATGAGAAAATACCTCTACTGACAAACCTTGTCATATTCTCTTAGACCATTCTGGCTACAGCAACAGTGTCACTAAATTAAGAGAGCTTACTGTGATCCAGACTGATGACTAAATGTGATCATGCAAAGGGATTTTCAAAGGTATGATTGATTAAACTGAAACTTAAATTGATTTTGTGCTGAATTTTGTAAGAGCTTCAGAGGCCTTGATGTAAGAAGTCATGTAAGACAAGACTGTACCAGAATCAGTTTGGTATAGATTTATGAAGGCCTTTTGTGTGATGGATCAGTGCACACCTAATTTGGCAGGAACATTTTAAAGGCATTAGAACCCTTGTTCATGAAGTCACAAATAAAATCTTTTCACAAACCTTAAAGCACAGAATGTATAAAACATGGGATGAAACTTCCAAGTGTCTCCATACTCCACATTCAAAATGAAAGTGAGGGAACTCCAGCTGGATGCATACATGTGCATACAAACACACACAGTTCAAGCCAGCACAAAGTTAATATGTTCAAGCCAGGGTTTAGAAGGAGAATGCTAAACCTACAATTTAAATCAAGGAACAAATTGTGGGAAGGCTGCAAATACTCCCTCTCAAATTTTTCTGCTTTGCCTGCAGTAATCTCTTCAGGCATTCCCAATATCATTTAATTATACCTCCTATATATGAAATTTGTGATTTTGCCATAAAGGATAATATCAAACTTCACATTCAATGGCTTTATCAGCACAGTCCTGCTTAAAAAAAAAAAAAAAAAAAAAAAAAAAAAGCTGAGAACTTATCCAGAACTCAAGCAAGTCTGCTCAGTCCTAGAAAGCACTTCTCATGTTTGAAGAAAAAAAGAAAAAAAATTTCCCCCCCTCCAAACCTCTCCCTACCTTCAAAGTTCAAGTGTCATTCAGCTTCTTCCTGCTCTATTACTTTTCCAGTGCTGCTCAGAAAGAAATGGGAGTCATGGGGATTTGTGGATCTGTCAAGTCTCTGCAGCTACTAAATGATGCATAAGGAAAAGCTCTGCTCTCTCATCAAATCATTCAGAGGAGATTGGAGCATATCTGAGTGCAATGTGATCCTGTTTCTGCTCCTGCTTCAAACTGAGTTTGTGGATTACGATGTCTGTTCCTACCCTGTGCTGGGGCAGAAGACTAGCTCTGCTAAGTGAATAACATCACACAATTGGGAGCAATGGCTTTGCTCGTTTTTACCTGTAAACTATATGACTGTGCTTTGTAAACAATACCCATATTTGAATTTTCTGTAAAACTAGGTATAATGGTTTTTTCAATTACTACAGTCTAGGTTTATCAAAGTTCTTGGTATGCCTTTTTTTTTGTGTGTTCTTTCATGTACATATTGATGTGATATTCTTTGCCTGAGCTACATGACATCCTGCAGGCCAGTCACCCTGCAATTTGTTTGCTTTAGTCAAGGAGAGATGTGGATACTTACCAGAGTCCAGTCACATTTTTCGTAGAGCATCAGCAGGGGCTGAAAACTTGTGGATGGTTATCAGTTGCAGTCTCCTCTGATACATCTTGTCTTCCTGTAGCATTTAAGACAATTATCCTTGCTCTTATAAGAGAGAAGAGTTTTCACAGAAGTAATTCCAACATCCTTTATCTCCCAACACTGATTACACACCAGCCTGGCAGGGAATAGTTGCGGGCTTTGGCCACTTCTAGGTTTTCGTTTTCTGAGAACTATTATGGGTATGATGACAAACCAGTGCCTTGGTTTACTGCCAGAGAATGAGCAGAGAAACTGAAGAGAAGTATGCAGTTTAAATGATCAGGACAGCTTCATATAGCACATTCTGGTTGGTAACACAAAACAAATGTGCTGTGAGCTCTGTATGCCTAACAGATTGCAGACTTGTCTAACCTGCTAAACCAAGGCAGATCGTGGAAAGAGGTTTCTTAAAATGCTTTCATTTTTAATGAGATCTATGAAAGAATTTTCCATTCACTAACTTCTTTTATGATGCAAGTGGAAGAATGCATATATAAGTTTAAAAACCCCAAAACTTATACCTTACCCAAGAAAAGAGAGCCAGGAGAAAGTTGAAGGTGCTTTACAAAATGGAAGATTAAGCAGCACTGAAAGAACGAAATCATAATTTTTAAATTCGCATATGATTTTTATCAAGCAGAGTAGGCAGCTAATTAGTACAATCAGTGCTTTCTTAATTCCTCTTCAGTTATTCATCAAATAAATGAAGACTGGGTCACTGTAAAACAATTAATTTCCTCCATACTTGAGATACAAAATGTGCCTAGTTTACAAAGCCCTGAGCTCTTGTCGTCGAGAAGGGTCAGGGGAGGAACCAAAGGAACTGGTGAGAGTATATCTGAATCTGTGAACTGATACAGAAGCTACATGGATACTTTATGGTATTCAAGATCAAAATTTTTTAAAATTACAGCAATAGTAGCTAATCTAGCACTGGGCGTGCAACTAACAACCAAAATACTTCAGAACCTGTGAAGGAACACATTACCAGTCAAGCTCACTGAGTGGATTTGTAGCAAGGATGATCAGTTGGACAGTATCAGTTGTATGCCACTATGCCATGTTAGGCTGTACAGTCTGCTGTTACAAAGGAAAACATGTAGAGAGACACAGCAAGAGATCTGCTGCCATAGAAACAGATGTAGCTGCTAGATATGCTGCATCATTGCTACACCAAGGAAAAACCATGGATCAGCAGTATACCACAGACTGCATCTAACCTGCATTGTTCAATCAGAATTTAAAATCTGAAATAGATAAATGATGATCAGTTATTATTTATAATATAATGCAGCTGCACTGTCTTAGCATACTTTCTAACAGGACTTAATAACTAGTGGAAAACTGGAGATGAAAAACTAAAAAATTAAGGATTAAGTGTCATTCAGAAGCTTTGATCTGGTGTTCAGAGTGCTTTGCATTCTCAGAAACATGAAAAAAGTTTTAGTGCCTGATCATTCATTTCTTATCCAGACGTTACTCCCATAGCAATTAAAGAGTGCTTTACTTTTGCAGATTTTGTTCCTATTTGCCAGAAAATGAAGTTGAAATTCCATATTTCTAATGTAAGGCCATCTCTCCTATTCCAGTTGATGGTACTTTCTCATACATAAGGAATCTATCTGCCAGGACCATACACTACAACAGTGCCCATTTCATCTTCTATTACACCCAGTCTTGTTCCAGCCTTGTAGAAACTTACCAGTCTCTTTCACCTACAGTGCAACTGCTTTATGTGGAATCAATTAACATTTTAAACAAATAAAAATAAGCCACTGTCTAAATCACTGCAGAAATAGGATTTTAAAGTTTACTTTTAGAAAAAATTGTAACGGCAACAGTTCAAGGCAGAAATGTTATTTCTCTGTCGTCAATATCTCATTATTCATAATTGTCTAGTAAAGTGCAAATGTATTTCTGCTTTTAAATTATGGCAACATGGAGCTTTGGATTATCCAGAGAGAGCTTAGCACTGATATATAGCTGATATATTGAATTCTGAGCCCACCTGATTCTCACTTCTCAAAAGATCAGACTACATAAAGCAAAGTAGTAGCATAATAAATTCCAGGCGGATATGTAATATCTGTTATGTGTATTATATTTAGGGCACAAGTATGACGTTTGGTAGATGCTATAATCTCCTGCAACTGTATTAATCTTTACTGAGTGCTGCCAGATCCTGGTACAATTCTGATGTTATCACTTAAATAGGAAAAAAAATTGTATGTTGAAAATTATTCAGTTTTTCTCTCTTCTGTGAGACAAAAATAAAGTGCTCCATTTAAATGCACTCCTACATGGTTTTCACTGCATAATGGTACTCTGTGGCAGCAGCTTGCACAGTAATGCTGCTTTCTACTAAAAAGCATGAATTGACCTTACGTAAACTGAAGTAATTGTTTCCTGCATTAATAAAAAGATCCTTCATTTTTCCAGAAGAGGAAATTAAACTGAATTAAGATGCTATTAATCCAGAAGTTCAGATATTTTCAATATTTACACATTTCTGGTACTAGTACCATAGGACAACCTATGCAAACAGAAGCTTCTGGGTATGAACATCACAGATCTATCATTTAAGCATAAAAGTGTTGAAAGTATTTTATGTCTTTTTAGCATATACTTTCCAAATACATATTTTTAGATGTTTTGATGAGCATCTAGTTGATTATATTGTCTCTTCACTGAAAACAAAGTTTAAATCTATGTCTTCTACTCCCAAATGCCTGAAAGGAGTCTTAAGAAAAAAACACTTCCATTCAGGTTGGCCTTGTTTTTACTCCTTGAGAGTGCTTGGTATATATCAGAGTAATGAGTGCTTATTAAGAAGGTGAGACAAAAGGACAGAAGATTTGTATATTGTATGCTGTTTCTCTTCAAACTGTGATCTACATCACCTCAAAAAAAATTTTAAAACCTCATGGTTCTTGGGACAGTGAAGAGTCAGTTACAATAAACAAGATCCTTTACCTATCATAGTGAATGTTAGAACTTTCTGGAACTCTGTATGGTAGCTAACATAATCACTCAGTATTTGAAGTCCACTGGAACCAAATCAATCTTGAGGAAATGTATACTGTCAAGATTAAATAACCTTGTGTATTTGAAAACTAGCAGGAAATCTTCTAGCTGTTGCTACAACTTGCAGCTCTGCCCAGGTAAGCAATCATAATGTCAAAATATGGCACACACATGGACATATATATATGATTGATGGGTGGATTAAATGAATTTCTAAACAATTTTAAAAAATAGAAACACACATTCCCTTGAAATTGCCAGAATTGCTTGATAACTGCCAATAAGAAACCCATTGCACTATCCTTAGTATGACTGCGTAGAACGTGGATTCAAACAGGCTGAGTGCAGCCCTGGCTGTCCTTGGTCCAGCATAAGTAGCCTGTGTGAGGCTTCAGGTTTTGAAAATTGTTAGCAGTAAGGGCCTGGGAAATGATAAACCTGGAGTAGTAGTAGCAGAGTCAGTGATTCACCAGCATGGACAAGAACATGGACAGAATATGAACAAGAGGGGAAGACAATGAGGTATGGAAATCTTTGCTGTCTCCAGTTTCTTCCGTTCTCCTTTAATGCTCTTAGAAAAGTGGAAATCCAGGTATTTTTAGATTTTATACCGTCTATTATTCCTCATTTTCTAGTACCCTCCCTTCTCTTTTCACAAAAACTACAACTCCATACAATAGGTTGTGTTTACCCACTTCTTCCTTTGCACCACATCCTTACTTTTCTCTTTCCTTAGATTGTGGGTGTCCCGGGAAGTACAATCTCTTCCTATGTTTGCCATTACACAGTGAGAAAGATCATGATAGCAAGCTGTATAGGTGGCCAAAATATATATGTTCAAAGGTGACCCCAGAGGCTAATCCTGCCAGACGCTGGTGTGCTGGCAGCCAGGGCTCCAGGGAGGGTACTGCCTCACCCAACACAAACTGCTACACCACAGCCCATGCAGACACTCTTGGGTCCTACTGTATTGGCAGGCTGAATCACTGGCAGCATTGTGCCCCTCTGTCTACAGAAACAAAAGCTGAGTGACACGCTTCTAGAAGGCTGATATTTCTTCAAGGTACCTGTTTTAATTGTTCTTCATTCCTTCTCTCCCTTCTAAGAAAGAGCAAAAAGAAACAGGATCAAAGTGTGAATAACGTGCAGTACCATCACATTTAGCTTTCAAACCAGGAGTGTCTTCCAAAACAGATCAAATAAGCAGTGCTAACAAAACCACCAAATCAAGGCTAATTATTAACCTACACCAATAAACAAAAGCAGCAGCATTTCATCTCTCCCCTTAGCATAAAAATTCAAAACCGTGAAATGAGAAATGTTCTAGCTGGAACCTCGCAAATGTCCTAACCCCATCTCTCACCAATCTGTCTTTCCTGCCTATCAAATCCAATTGACTGACAGGCAATTTGTACGAGCCTTTGTACAATATAAGTTCCAGTGAGTCTTTCTCTAAAAAGCCTTTCACTCCTGCTCACTGCAAGAGGTGAAAAAACGTGTCTGTTTGAAGAAAACAAGCAAATTTGGCAGAAACGAACCCATCAACTCCCAGTAGCACTACTCTTAGATATGGCAGCTGGGATGGGCCAAGGGCCATAACTACCAACTTTCTCATTGTTTCACTTCATCTCTCAAGAGATAGTGATGAGATCTTATTAGCCCAATTAACATCTAAGTCCCGTCAGACTATTTTAGATCAGATTGAGATTGTTCGAACAGATGAAGATATAGAGCTAAAAAATACTGAGAATGACACACTTTGTGACATGAATTGGTCATTTCTTCAAGGAAGAGGAAGGATTATTTCTCTCTCCCCTTTTCCCTAGCAACCGCAAAAATTTTGGGTTCTTTTTCGTTTATAGAAGAGCCCTGATTTCAGGATTGCCAGAAAATAGAAGCATCTGCTTGGAACCAAGGCATCTTCTGAATAGCACAGGACCTTCAGTTAAAACCCTAAGAGCTTTTTAGACCTTACTTCTTATTATGGCAATTATTTCAGACACAAGGAAATTACAAAGCCTGAGGTATGGGAAGGCTTTCATCACACCATGGAATGCCCATATTATAATCCATCCCCAGGAGAGAACCTGCTTGACAAATACTATAAATGGGAGCCTCTATAAGAGGATAAATAATTATGCATCTGCTGATAAATTCTGACAGATCATCTTTCCTATGAGTGAAAGACATAACCAGCAAGTCCTTGATCTGTTAATGGGCTAATAGCACTCTAAATCTGAACTACCTTGAAAAACATTGAAAGTTTTAAAATGTTATTTTACATTTTTCCTTTTTCAGTGAAGTAGTATCAATGACCTCTATGCATCATATTGATATTGTACTGAGGGTGTTGTAGTTTTTTGGTATGTTTTTTATAATTTTTCACTCAATTAATGTTCAGCAGAGTTATTTTCATTCCCACTAAATTCAGCCTAAGTTCTCAGGCAGTGCTTTTTGTCAGGGTGGTTGGCCAATGTCTCAGATAGGGTTAAAATGAATAAACATTAGTTACTTAAATGAACATACAAAATTTCTTACCAGCTGCTACATTTGTTCTTTAAGTCAGAGTCATTGTGGGAATTTCAAAAGGACAAGCAGGTAATAATGAAGGGAAAAGGAAAAAAAAAATCTGCAACCTTCAACTGTAATCCCACTATACAATCATGGCTGGAGACTCTAAACCAAGAATGTCAGCTAGTCACATTCGTAACTGAGATCGAAGAAACTTCTAGGCAAGGCACTCAGGTGACTATACAAGTACAAGTCATTAAATAGAACCTAGAAATGGAAACAGATACAATCTCCACAGCCTCTTTACTTCTGTCCAGACAACTTGCAGAGAGAGGAGGTGACTAGTGCTGAAGAGGAATGAAAGAAGTATTCCTCCTTTTCTGCCAGACCAATTATTGTATAATCACTGTGCTCCTGAGAGTTTGGGGCCTGCTGTGGTAGGTCTGAAAAATCAGAATAACACACCTCTAGTGCACAAAAGAATAATGATTTTCAGAAGATTTAAAATGCATGAATGTCTAACAACTTGTATCCTGAAAATCTGCCACTGAATCCATGGGGGGAGGTAGCTGCAAAGTAATAAAAATTTTAACCACATAAGATGGTCACATTTTTTAAGGTATTTATAGATATTTTGTGGAACAGATTAGGGTTTGGGATTTTTACCATTTTTGCCATGAAATGAAATATATAAAATAAAATTTAAATGAACCCTCCATGACAGATCTGTGAAGTATAATGATGCTAAAAATAAAACGTTACCAGGGAAACAGAATGGAACTGAAATTAGCGATAGGGCTTGATCTAAAGCCACTGAAATAAAATGAGAACAGGATCAAACTACACTGAAGAAAATAAAGCAAAAATAAAACAGTCCTTCAACAGCAAAAGCTTTATTCTGTTAGTATCTCTGATTATAAACCACAAAAAGCCAAAATGAGAATCCTAGTGTGGCTTTTTTCAGCTGTCTGAATGTCCTTATGCAGGGATGTGTGTGCGTCTGTGAACAAGACTCAGTATCTACTGAGCACCAATAGACTACAAGGGGTCCCCAGCCTGCACTGCACCGATTTCTCCCTCAGCATAAGAGCACGTAAGTTGAGTCAGTTTTATGTAACTAAAATTTCATCTGTTCTATCCCTTATGTTGGCAACTCTTCCATCTTATGTTTTCAAACTCCTTCTAGAGAAAGCTAAAAGGTGGGAAATTATTCAAGATACATTTCATTAAGAGTCTAGATACTCTAATTTCAGCATACACACACATGCATTCATAAGGATCATAGTCACCTACCATAAAGTGAAAAACCTCCAAACTTCTCTATTCTGAAAATGTTAGTCTACTGCTATAAAACGGCCAAATGGTTATTTTCAGACAGAAGACATTACTTCAGGACTAAATTATTTACAGAGAAGTACCATGACTCCAGACTTGACATCTCCATCCTACATTTGTTAATTTTATCACCAATCTCAAGCTTATTTCCTCACCTCACCCACAACTTCACTGTGGTATTGGTATCATATATGTCTGCCACAATATCCATTCCTACTCAGTGATGGCAGGAAGGCTCCCCTGTTTGTATTATTGCTCCACAACTAACAAAATCTTAATGTTTACATACTCCTTCAAAAGAGCAAAAGATTAATTCTCACCAAAGCAACTACCGGGCAGCTGAGCATTATTTTCTTTAAAATATTATTGATTGTTTTTTTCTGAAATGGGACATCTCACAATACGGGTGATCGGTGATTTTTAATGGCTATTCATTTTACTCATTTTTGGTTCTTGGTTCAGATTTCTATTTCCAACCTAAAGAGAGCTCAATATTATTGGTAATATTAATAATTTGCTCAGAGTTGTCATTGTGAGCTAAAACTTTTCAAGTTGATGCCCCAGGGGTCCTAAACAAATTTGCAAACTCAAGGGTGGATACTTGACTGCAGAAAATTATAATGACCCATAATTCACATTTAGACAGGGAAACAAATGTATAGATGTATAAATGGTGATTTTACAGGTATTTGTAGTCTATCTATATCAAATTAAATGATGTTATTAAACATCATCAGCCTGTTTTCCCTTCTATACTTTCAACTTATTGCAGATGACTGCAGGGCATTTCCTTTGAGTGGTAATTCCCGTCTGTATACCCTGGTCCAACACATACAAGCCACATAAAAGATAGAAGGGTGTTAGTAATTTCAAGATCTTCCCCACAACAATGCATATTTAAGACTGTAAAACCTAGAGACCCTTAAAGTCTTTTAAGAATGCTGTAAGCCTACCTTCTTGTTAGCTAATTGTTGCTAATTGCAATGCAAACTTATATTTTTATTTGCTGTTAAGAACACTGGCTTTTCAGTAAATAATGCTATCGAACAATTTCTAAGTTTGAGGACATGGCCTAGATTCAGAATGTCTAAGAACAGGTCACAGAAGTAGGGCACATCAGACTGGGCTCCCAGCAGGGAGAGGGGAATAAATAATGACTTTTTTGGGGAAATGCAAGCAGTTCCACCTGGCTCGGGTTTGTTTCTGTAGAATCAGGCAGAGTAGCAGGTGACCTGCCTCAAATTCATAAACACAGCCTTTAATTTTCAAAGGCATACAAGGATCTGCATCTGAAAGCAGTCATCTGATGTTTAGCTTCCTGACACCACTGTAAGTGTCTGTGTTATATAAAAACCTCAGAGAGATATAACTTGGTGATATCCAATGTTTAGCTTTTTCCGACAGAGAATTTCCCAAATTCATTATTGCAAGTGGGATTACAGCAACTGAAACAAAGTCTTTCATTGACTCATTTAGACTAGAAAGGACCTCTAATATTGAATCCAACCACTAACCCCTCACTGCCAGGGCCAATGCTAAAACATGTCCATAAGTGTCACATCTACACACCTTTTAAATATCTCCAGGGATGGTGACACAGCCACTTCCTTGGGCAGTGAGTTCCATGCTTGACAACTCCTTTGGTGAAAAAATTTATCCAAATATCAGATATAAACCTCCTCTGGTGCAATTTGAGACCATTTCCTCCCATCCTTTCCCTTGTTACTTGGGAGAAATGACTGACACCTACTCAGCTCCATTCAGGTACTTGTAGAGAGCAATAAGGTCTCCCATGAACCTCCTTTTTCTCCAGCCTAAACAACTGCAATTCTGTCAGCTGCTTCTCATCAGGCTTGTGCTCCAGACCCTTCCTCAGCCCTGCTGTCCTTCTGTGGATACTCTCCAGCACCTCAATGCCTTTCCTGAAGTGGACACAGCACTCAAAGTGTGGCCTCACCAGTACCACTTACAGGGGGACAATCCTTGCTCTGGTTCTGCAGGCCACATTATTCCTGATACAAGCCAGGATGCCACTGGCCTTCTTGGCCACCTGGGCACACTGCCAGCTGTTGTTACAGAGACTTCTTGCCCCATGATGCTCCCAGATCTGGTGCCCAGACTGGACAGCTGAACAACATAGGTCCATCACACTACTTTTTTTAAAGTGATTTCTGTCCTTTTAGTTACATGCTGAACCCAAGGAAATAGTGGCCTTGATGGCAGACATCAAAGTCTGTCATTATCACAAGGAAAGTTAATATGTCATCTTCATATCAAGGCAATATTAAAAAAGAACATGCACACCTCTGTTTTTGATGGTTTTTGGCATGTAAATGAATATAGCAGTGACTCTTCCATGTTTTATTTATAAGACATAAAGCAGAATTAATCTTGAGGGTTATTCTGAAGCATTCAAACAGCATTTTGTTGAAGTAGGCGGTCTACTATCATGTTATAGAGCACAAAATAGCAACATTTACCTTAAAAAGTTCACTTGGAATGGTATCAGGATTCAAAATAGCAAACCTCTGGCTTGAGTGATTCCATTAACAGCTCACTTGTTACTTCAGTATGAACTGAGTTAATTTCTCATGTAAAAACTTCTTTTTAGAGAAACAAAAGGTCAGAGAAGAAAAATTGATTCAAAATATATACATTCCCAATTGTAGTTTAGAGTTTATATGTTTGCTACTTCTATTGTTACTCATTTATTATCACTTTTATATATTATTTTTTATATTTAATCTCCGTTATTGCAAACCTGAACTCAGTCTAAATGATGTTCAAGCATCTTGCAGACTTTTACTACCCTAAATGGAAGTGCAGCTGCTGAATATGTCAACGAAGCCAAATGGTAGCAGCTGTCTAGATTCCACTCTTGGAAAAGGCTACTGGAAAGGTGGCTTATGAGAAAGAGGGAGAAGATCCCATGATACCCAGCTTTTATTCCCTGAATGATTTTTTAAAATCCTACGCTGCAGTATAGTGGAAAAAGAAGGCTTACTGAACCTGATAAAAGCAGATTTCTGGTTGAGATCAAAGCAAAAGTACAGTCAGAGTTGGCGTAGCCTTACCTCTGCCAACAAGCTCACTTGATGATGGAAATATCTCCTGTATGTTCACAAAATGGTCTGAGGAAAAGGAGCTGATTTCTGAAACAGACTGGACAGTTTGAGAGGAAAGGCATTGATTGCTCATTGAAAAATGTCTCTTTCTAGGCAGCACTGTAGCAGCAGCCTGGCTGGTGGCAGGACAGACATGACTGCACATCCACCTGCAGACTGAAATAATTATACCACCAAGGATTTATGAGTTACAAACAACAGCACAATACAAAAACAGCAACTAAAATGTACCCTCCTACAATTGTACCAACACATTTTTGTAGATGCTTTAGCTGAAATGTAAGCCTGGCATAAAGCACCCCCGTGTTTGTGATTACAAGAGACATATATGACTCAACATTTCTGTAAATCCAGGACTCACCACCACTCCTCAACATTCTCAAATTTGTAACTCTGTAAAAGAAAGCCTATGAAACTCTATCTTTGTCATCAGCTCTGGCTGATACACTCCACACGCATCTAATGTACCACATGCAGATTTCCTGACATCCATCAAGTTCTTTGAGACTAAATAATCCTATGTGCTTGTGTATGTTGTAATGAGGACTGACTGGAGCTTCAAAGTGAAAATCAAAAGTGCTACAAGAATCAGAGCTAGAATGGCTTGATGGAGAAAAATATCTCAGGATGTGGAAGAAATAACGTAAGAAAAATCTCAGCTGCTCAATACATCATAGTTCAGAGGGTTCTCAAACAACACCTTTGTGGTAATACACAGGGCCTGTTGCAAACTGGATTTAATGCAGCCATGTTGAAGGACTGTGATTTCCTAAACCAGAGCCACCTTTTACAAGTATCTGATTTGAACCCTTGCAAAAACATCTACTCTGCAATTTTCTGACATTTTTTAATGCAAATTATTATCATCTACAGTTTGGTCATGGATAAAACCTTTGTTCTAAAAAGCATACAGCTCTGCTGCTCTTCTATTCTTACTATTCTGTTCTAAGAAAACCGCAGCTGCCACTATGAATACATTAAGGCTTCACAAAACAGCTGTCCTTAAACACCTCATCATACCTCTCCATAGACAAGAATGGCATAAAGCCATATTTCTGTTTTCATTCTTTTCATCCATGTCAGTAACAGATTAGCAAATTCATACAGACAT
The DNA here is from genome assembly GCA_013397775.1 of Eulacestoma nigropectus. Taxonomy (NCBI): domain Eukaryota; kingdom Metazoa; phylum Chordata; class Aves; order Passeriformes; genus Eulacestoma; species Eulacestoma nigropectus. The sequence goes on along the minus strand of VZTE01005845.1, from coordinate 193,766 downwards.
TTTGTGAAAAACCTGATGAATCTTGTTACTCTTGCAATAACTTTCACTTCAAAGTGCAATCACAAAGCATCCAAAAGAAAGAAACTAGAAATAAAAAATTAGCAAAGCAGACATTATATTTCTGCATGGTTCCTAACAGTTAAAAAAGCAGACTCGTGTAGGATTGCATCAAAATATTAATGTTAACATCCCTTTTTTATTGACAGATGAGACCTCGTTTACAGATTCTCCTGCAGAAAACCTCTAAAAGGCAAGTCGGGAAACACAAAACATTAAAAGGCTGAGTTTTATGTCTCATTTGAAGCAGCAACACAATATTAAAAGCAGCTGAGTGCCTGAAAAATTAAGAATTTACAAGAAAATTACTTCAACCAGTTACTGTTTAAAACAAAGAGTTATCAAAACATAAACTAGATTAAAAGAAAATATAATCTGTCCATTTCTATGACTGCTAACATATAAAACTTATACTAATTGAAGAAACAGTTCAAGTTTTTCTACAAAAAGAAAGCAAATCTTTCTAAATCTTGTCTAGTATTTCCCTGCAAAATTAGACAGATTTGACAGGAATCCAGCGAGTCCTATTAGGAAAACATTAATGTGCCTGAAAATCTCAAAGAGAAACTATCCTAATCACCAATTTATAGCACATGTCACCAGTTCTAAACATCCTTCTAAATACACCAACTAATAACTTCATTGTTCATGACAATGTGTCAACAAAATTACACATAGTAACAGAGAATAACCACAGACTGCAGTAGGAGGGGAATGCATCTGAATTCACCTTTAAGAGGATGTGGCGCATGCCCACTGCAGGCCTTATCCCACTCACAATATAGGATGACCTACAGATTCAGCTTTAACCTTTCTAACATCTCTAATGAAATAAACTTAGCAATAAGGGGGAGGGCGAAGAAAAAGGAAAAGGGGGGGTGAGGGAGTTACCCACAGATCTCTAAAAATGGATGGAAGGTAGTGAAGGTAGTGAACACAAAATCCTCCAGTCTCCTGCTCAGACCCAGTATCAAGACTGCTAAAAGCAGTAAGTTCCAAAAGTATTTACAGCAACCCCGTAGGCAACTTTGTATTAAAGAAAATGAAGCAAACAAACAAAAAAGAAGGGTTACAAAGAGAACACAAAAAGATAGGCAAATTTAATGTTCATGCAGAAGTAACCTTCTAGTAACCTTCTACCTTAGCCTAACTGACATAATCACTATTAGCTATTGTCAGTGCAGAATAGTGATTTAATGTGAGGTAACATGTCCTGTACCAATGTTATTTATGTCCTCTTTCTTCCTTTTAATTTTTAGAAGATGTTTCAGAATTGATGACACATGGCAAGAATTTCATGAGACACTTAATATCTTCATCATAGGTTTGCATCTTAAAATCGTATCTGTCATGGGACTAATTTCTGCTGTTATAACTACAAAACTCAACATTTGTCATCTTTTAACTGATCTTAGTTATGATTAAAATGGTTTCTAGCTGTAATTTGATAATGATAAAAATACTTCATGTATTTCACAATGGATTGATTGAAATCACATTTGCTTTTTCCTCTACACAGCAGAAAAACCAAAGCAAGACAGTATTCCCATACAACTGCTGAAAAGGTTTCTCTTCTGGATTTTTTTACTTTTCTGTCCATCTATCCCATCTTCATGGCCACCAGCTTCATCCTAACTGTTGAGCTTTTGACGGGATACCCTCCCTTTTCGGCCGAGGGTGAAAGCGCAGATGAGGCTGCTGTCTTGCTAAAGTCCTTTATTTCATAGTTCTATAGTTTTCTGAAGGTAGAGTTCAAAGGGGAAAAATGATAACAGCAAACAGCAGAAGCAGGCTAAACGTCTTCTTTCTTCTTCTTCTTCTTTTTTCTTCTTTTTCTCCTCTTTTTCTAAACTTACAGAAGTGAGGATTATATTTGCTAAATGACCAATAAAATTAACACACGATTCTAGTTTTTCTTTTCTTAACCTATCCTGGTCTAATTCTAATGGTCGTAAATCTTAAGCAAGTACTACATAAGTATTGCACCAATTTGCGTATATAATTTCTATCAGCTCTTATTGTTTATGTGAACACTCTATCTAAAAAATATGAACAGTACAGTTCCATCTATGTTTTGTCTAAAGTAAGGAAATTCTGTGAAAAGGTAACACTGCTGCAGTACGAACTGTGCTTAAGGTCTCTTTCCTGCAGCTTTTCAATGTTTAAAGCACTTAGCATATATTTCTACTAAAAGTTAAAAATCTATATTTCTATTTCACTTTGGTGTGACTTCATGTATCTCAGCTTATCCAAAGGTTTTAATTCAATCCCTGTGCTTTGGTTTTCCTCTGGGCCTAGGTTCAGAGGAGCTCTCACTCCAACACCTAACCCCTTGATTTTGCTGGCAGTGTTGATCACCAGAGTCAGAACCACAGTTTCCAGAGCACAGTTTTCAGATGGGGTGTCATTCAATACAAGGAACCTGCAATGATTTAAGGTTCCCACTTCCCAGCAGAATATCCCCACACTATAATGTGAGAATGAAGAATTCTGTTTCTTTCTCTTCAGCATACTACATTTCTTCTTGCTTTCCACCAGTGAATTTCACACTCAATGCACTTGGAACTTCAGACAATACTATTCTAAACACTTCCTTCTTTTGCAAAAAAGTAATAAATTTTAACTCATGATGGTCACCTACATTATGTAGTACAAAAAAATCCCGAAGAGAACAAGTTTAATATATATTGGGGGTGGGGAGGAGGTGAGGAGGTTCACTGAAAACTTTTTTATAATTTTCTTGGGGTAATTTCTTATGTTCTTCCTTTACATTTAGAATAACACGTATTCTGTTTGGTTCTAAATAAAACATGCAGTAAGGTGAGTTATTTCTTTGGCAGACCAGATGGCTAATTCATATATGAAATGTAATTTATAAAGCTTTTTAAGTACTTCCAGAAGCTCACACAGATTCCATAATATATTTCCATAGATCTCAGCCATGAAGGACAGGCTAGGGCCCACATACAGGTATAAACAGGATGCTGTGAAATGATACACAGAGGTAGTCAGGCATAAACCAGAAAATGATTCATAGATACGATTTTCTTTCATCAGTAGTAAAACTCTGAGTAGCTTCAGTTAAAGCAGCATGTCTGAAAAATCAGGACCAGAACAGTATTGCACACCATTTAGATACCTCTCTCTAACTGATTTTTGCCTTGAAAAATGAAAGTGCAGGTGTGATTTGAGTATTTTGAACTGCTGTAGTCTGTTGTCCACTCTCCTTTGTCAGAGGGTGAGAGTTACTCACGTGGTCATTAAGCTACAGTATGTCACCTAAAAGTTAGAATTTACACAGTTGACAAGAAACTGTAGTGCCCAGGATGTAGGTGCTGATATCCAACATTCAGCTGTAAGGTGATTTATATCACAAAAAAAAAAATCCAAGTATAAATTTCTATTCCAACAATGTTCCCTGTATTGCCAAAATGAGGAAGTAATATCGATTATAATACACAGCCTCTAAACAACAAGATAAGTGAGCCTCCTTTTCCCTCCACTTTGTACAGGTTGTTTCACTGTCCCACAGAAGCCATCAAAAGTAACTAACACAGATTTTGGATAAAATTTTCACAAACGACTGCAAAAATTACAACATGTTAGAAAATCAGATGCAATGTCTGTGGGAACATCAAGGCTTTCAATACTTCAGTATTCCTCTTCAAAAATTAACGTTCAAAATTGTGTCCAGTACTTTATGCATACAGTTATTTAGTACCCTGTCATAGGAAACCTCAGCTTTGCTGAAAGAGATCTTTAATACCTGCTCTTCAGCCTTCTACAGGGAGAGCTCACTTACAACTGCAGTCTTTCCTGCAAACAATAACACTAAAGCATAAGGCTGACAGCTCGGTAAGAGTAGGTGCCTGTCATATGCAATGACAGATAGTCATCCATCCACCCATCTACAATGACAGAGCCTAAAATTATTATTTTTAAAAATCATTTGGTGTTGTTAAAATGTCTTACAGAGAAGGAAACATAATTTAAAACAAACTTTAATGTTAAGAGCCAATTAAAACAGAATTCTTTACAGTACACAACTTTTCTCAAATTCATTTGAAAAGCCAGAATTCCAAGAAAACAGACATGTTCTCTCCTGCTTTTGTGAGCCTGAAATGTGTTTTTCCTTTTCTTCTCCATAACCACAGGAGTGATCAGAGCTAAAGTAATATTGTATTAGGTTGGCCTGTCATAAGAATCTTTATTATTTCCATCAAAGTCCCTGTGAAACAGTACATGTAATTAACAGACAAGTTGTTCAACATTAGCATTAAGCTACAGTGGTTTTGATTCTTTGCCCATAAAAGAACTAACAGTAGGCCTCCCAGCACTGGTCAAAGGGCACAGGATCACCCTAATAAAAGAAGGAAAACTTTTAAACTAAGGAGGAACGTTGTCCTCAGTCTAAGTTGTCACAGATGAAGTATCTGATCCTAAAATATAATTGTGTTTGGGATGTATGACCCTCTCTTTAAGACAATGGACAGAGCAACTCCAAAATTCTCTCTGTGAAGGGAATAAAAATTCTGACCATGATTTTAATAAGATTTCTTTTTAGAAAAACAGGAGCATTAACACTATATAAAATAAGCCTGTTTTGGGGAGCAAGGTTGAAGAGGAGAGAATTTGGGCACTTAAAAGCCAAGAGGTTTTAATCTCAGCTCCCTAGAAAAAAAATACTGCCCTAAAAAGCCACCAATCTATCAGTGATATCACTTACCCTGCCATCTTTCATCACAGCTTCACCAGCAACATACGTAAAGAATGTTATAAGTAATATAAGTGAAAAGTGGAGAGGGAACTTTAGACACATCAGAAAGATGAAAACCCACAACATTAGGAATATGATTTAGGCCATCTAAAAGTCCTGAAGTCTTATTTTTCATTAACAGATACATCTAATACATACTAGGATATATAACCTAATATGGAGATACTGATTTTGATCAGGATAAAAGAAAAACCATTACTATATTTTAGTCTATAATTAAAAATAAAATTTGAGGCTTCTGCAAATACTAGCAAAGGCTTTTTGTGTATGTGTAGGGATATGTGTGTGTGTGTGTGTGTGTGTGTGTGTGTACTACCCTTGGTATCTCAAGTCAGGAATAAATGCTCATTTAAACTAACCATAAATTGGATTGTAACAATGGCACTCCTGTTTCAGTGTACTACCTTGCCATAAGATGTCCATGACTATACTACACCTCACTGTGTGGTAGGAAAAAAATATTATTTAACATTTCAGTATCATTAACGTTGTTTTAATACTGATACAACTTTGTACCAAAGCTCTGAAATCTTAACATGGAAGCCCACTTTCAGACATTTAACTAAGTAGGTTGTTTTCTCAGCTGAGAAAATGCTCCACATTTTCAGACCTGCGTTTTTGGCTGTAAGGCCAAGATTGTAGAGCACAAATGCCACACAGATACCTGGTGTCTAGCCTCTATTTAAATATCCAGCTTGAATTCATGGTGCAACTAAAGGTATTACATTTTAGCTACCAGCACAAAAAGTGAAGCACAATTTAATTTTCAAGAGCTCATATCTTCTATTGAATTTTATGGAAGCATTGAATTATATTTAGTTATTTTTTAGACACCTGAATTTCCATTAACTTCAAAAATAAAGAACTTCAACTAAAGAACAACAAGAAAGGATTATCTGAGTTGGGAAAGATCAAACAAAGAAAGATTAGAATTATTTAATAAGATTTAATAATTATGGCACCTTTCTAGCACTTAGAAAATGCACAGTGATTCTGATTCCCTACTCAAGGAACCATATAGCCTAAAGTCACGGCAGATTTGCTTTTCACAGTTGGCTGTCCCAACAAGTTCCGATGAATTAATAGAATTTCTCTGTGCCATTTCTTAAAAGAATGTACCTATGGGCAGTTGTGAGTGTCCAGGGAACAGGGACTGAGAGATTTATGCTAATAAAAACTCACTCTAATCTTTAACACCCTTAAGTGAGGATTTACATGAAATCTTTTCCTTAATGTTTTAATTCTAAGCCAGGAGGAACAAATTCTGATCCATGGCATCCATGACACAAATTTAATCTGTTTGGAGATCAGGATTCATCACGCCCACGAAACACTAACCATGTTATGGTGTGAAACAGCAAAACTTTCACTAAATAGCATTCTTTGGCAGAAAATTAGACATCAGTCTGTCTGGGAACCTTTAAGGTCTTATACTAGTTTAGTCTATTTTGAAGAGAACCTATTGAAAATATGGCCCATGGAGCCTGACAAATTGCTGATCTACAATAACTTCTGTTATTCCACAAAGACAATAAAGCACTTCTTGAAGAAATCATCTCCTTGTCACAACCAGCATGGCATTAGCATGGTGCAGTGCCCAAGGGAGCTGTAAGAAATGAATCCGGAAGAGACTGCCAGAACTCAGCATTGCCACATAAACAGAGCACTGTACCTCAGAAACAAAAAATTTCTGAAGCAGAACACATTTGGTATGTTTGACACTTTCTTGTCCTTCTTCACACAACCAATCTCCTATAAAATGCTTAAGTGCTCAAGTGAATGCTTAAGCAGGAGTCTGAAGCTTCACTTCTCTTAGAAGTACCATAATTTGAAAACAAGTGATGAAAAAATTATGACAGCTGATGGAATTTATGAATTAAACTAGCAGAGACTTTAGAGCTGATTTGTGGGTGGCCTTCCACAAGTAGGTGTGTTGCAGGCCACAGTATCTAGTATGCAATACATACAAAGAATACATCTATAATTCTGGCTCTTTTGTTTCCACTAGGAAGGATTTGAAAACTAAACTAGCTATTCCAGTAGTTACCAAGAAGAAAACACTGCAGCCAGTATCATGAGAAAAAGGGTTGCCTCATAGCACATGTCACAGGTCTCCAGGATCCAGCCCGTGTCTCAGGTAAGAGATACAGCAGTAATTCATCTAGAAAATAGCTACAGTGAAAACAGAGAAACTGCTGCTGTACTGCTTAAGTTGCCTGCTTAGTGCAATGAGGTTGTATCTCATGTGCCTGGGACTGCCACATGGCCCTGCTCTCCTGTGACCTATTGACAAGGCCCCCAAGGCCCTCAGTCTGCCAGGGTCTCCTGCTGCAGGATGCCTGCTAATCCATAGAGGTATATTTACTCCCTCACATTTGGGGTTCTATTTCTACCAGATCACCCTACACTTTCAATAGCTGACAGAAAAATGCAGGTTTTTACAGTGCGGAATTCTCAGCCCCTGAGCCCCTGCCTCGAACATGATAGCTGGGAGATCACTCCTCTCTCCATGAACAATACCAGGAGTCTGTGGAGATCCAACAGCCCAGCCAGCAATTACATTAGGTGATATCCTCTTGTTACTCAGCCCCTGTTTGCTGGTGTGTCTGATAAGGTGCATCATGGACGTTGTTGACCTGAAGACACATCTGTCATTAAAATTCAAGTGCCTATTTAGGTATTTTAGAGGACATTTACTCATATGAGCAAAATCAATGCATGTAGGGGGACCCTTGCTCTCTGCTACAGAGAATATTACATTCTCACCCCTATATTACTTGGAATATGTCAAATATTTTTTGTATTCAACATAAGGCTACTATCAGCATAGGCATAATCTGTCCAAGATAATTCAGCACAATGTCAATGTGAAAGCTCTGACAGAAGTTTTCATTATCATATTTTGGTGACTAAACTGCTGCAAAGATCAATAAAACAGTGGGTCTGCTCACTTTAGTGAAATAATTCAAAATATGGTAAATGCCCTATATTGTCTCCTTTTTTAAAATTAAACTGCAGTAAACAAATGTAGTGTTGGTTGGCTCAGAAATGGATATAATGGTGAAGTCTGTAGTGCAGGTAGATAAGAAGTGTTTGACTAAATATTTTCAATTAGAAACATGGCATTTTCAGAGCTAAACCATTTTGTGAAAAAGAAACACTGACTTCTCGGTTAAGAGAAGTGGAAAAAATATCTACGGGTATCCAAATAGCTTATGCTACTTCTTCAAAACACAGAAAATTCTATTTTTGGTTAGAATTTCTTTTTATGTCTGTACATACAAACTTAGAATATAAAATGAGGATAAGAAAAGAATTTAATTTTTCAAAGTCATTTCAATTAGATGTTTCAAGTTTCCTCACTGCATTTTTCCACAATATAAGTTCATTAATGTTTTAAAGGGTGCAAATTTAATTATGAGAAAGATGGTATTTAAATAGTGAATATTTATAGGGATAGAAAAACAATTTCCTGACCTGCTGTAAAGAAATTGTTTTTATTAAAAATTGCTTGGCTTGCTTTAAACCATATACAAAATCATGCTTTTATTCACTCTAATTAATGCACCAGTAAATAAGAACTCTATCACCACAATCATGACTTTCGTGGCATAACTGTTATATGCAGGGGAGAAAATCGTCCCACCAAATCACTTCATTTCCAGCAGGTAAGTTGCCTGTAGAGTATCTTATAAACAAAAAGCCTTTTAAATTTCTTGTCTTTTGTACTTCTGTAAAATGCACAATCACTGGGAAAACAAAAAAGCAGAGAGAGATAATGACAGGCAAGCTAAGTATACAGCAACTGGCAGGAAAATTTCTTTTCCAAATCCAACATATTTGGCAGGCAGGTCTATGGAACACACATATTAGCTGGCATTTATATTGAAAATCAGAAGAATGTTCTGGTAACAAGTACAATCTTTTATATTCTGTCAGAGCTCAATATTTATTTTGTTCAGCCCAATCATCAATTTTTCACTTTCTGTTTCTATTTTCTGAGCCCTAGCTAGAGATCCAGCTAGTAGACATAGCAACATTAAAGCCAGGTAGAAGCACTAATGAAAGAGCTGGAAACAATGACAATACCATCAGAAAACACATGGATTCACTGGTGAAAAAAAAGCATGGCTGAATTTTCAATACTTCCTGGTTCATTGAATAGCACGAGAAATTTAGATTTTAGAAATAAAAGGCCAACTCCCTGCAATCCATAGGTTAATACTTAATGAGCCCAAACTTCTCAGCAGGAATTTTCCCACATGATGGTAATGAGCTCTATTAAAGACTTGGTGGATTAACTACATGGATTTTTAATCATGTTATATCTGTCCAAATCCATATGGTAATTTAATTTGTGTCCAACATGGTATTTTCTCCCTCCAAATCAAGTCTTTTTCCTCCAAATAATTTTTCTTTGATCTTTTCACTATCATTAGAAAAGATTTCCATACTGGAATCTCCCACCGCTGTCTGCACTTGACAGTGTGCCACCCACACAGTTTTGTGTAAGTGTTAAGCCTACGGTATTCATAAGCTCTCTAAACTGCGATTCAGAATATTTTCTACAGCAGATGTTTTTCCTTGCCTCTGCTTTCATATTTAGTAAGATTTTTGAAAAAATTAAAAATCAGCATATATTAAAAATAAAGATGATAGAAATATAATTGCAGCCAGCTGAAGACTGGAAGGAAAACCTCCATTCAAGGACATCTGAACAATCAGCATCCAGGTCTAAGCCCAGATGCCAAGAAGTGAGAACATCTTCTACTCCCCCATTTTTACTTCCCCTGAAATGATTAAGAGTGTGGGGGCTGACTGACAAACATCTTCTCTGTTTGCATTGCTCCAGTCTTTTGATGTGTGTATACAATGAGAGAACTTCTGTGTACAAATGAAATAATCAGAGATGGGCCAGCATGTTCTATGTGTGCAGTAACATGCATGAACATTTGAATTAGTAGGTGGGGACAGTGAGGCTCCTGCTGTGCCCTTGTGTGAAAATAATTTGTTAATCTTTTTAATATGATGAATCTTTAGGGTTTTTCCATTGAACTCACAAATGTTCAAAGACTACTGTACTTACTGTACACACTTCAGCATTCTCGAGTAAACATAGTCACAGTGCAAACATCACTTTCTTCTTTTTTGAGGGTGAAGTTTATCATCAAATCAGCCAGATTCTGTTGCAAGGTCAGCTTATGGTCTAAGACTCAAATCCACATTAAAATATATTGGAGTAGGGCTTATATACGTCACTATTTTACTTTCCCACTGTTTCATAACTTTGTTTAGTTAATATATTGCTATATATCAAATTCATCCAACAGATACTGAATTTACTAAATAAATTCAAAAACTCATGATACCACACCCAGTGCTGATTTTTTAGTTGCAATTCATTAATAATAGATGTAGGAAGTCAGCCACAGGTATGTGACTTAAATTAGTTTCTCCCACTCTGATTTCAATACCGTTCTTTATAATCAAAGATATAAAAATTTCAGCCCTGGAAGTAACCTTATTCCTTATTTGACTGTACATTTTTCACTGAGGAACAAACAGATCTAGAGAGTTAAAATGTAAAGAGCTACAAAGCAATCATTACTTTGCTATACTTGAGATCCTAATTTTAAAAGTCAGCCTTCTATTCAGGTGCACCCAATGTGAAAGGGAAGCATTAAGGCTTGATTGATCGTGAATACATTAATACCTCTGTTATGAGAGGTGTTTCACCAACATCCTCTCATGCACACTTCACATCCAGACTGAATGTTAGTGTAAATAGAATTACAAATCCAAGAAAAATAAAAACTTAACTTTTAACATTTGATTTTGGTTTTGGTTTTGTTGCATTTTGTTTGTTTGTTGTGGTTTGGGTTTTTTCCCTATTTCTTTTTCATTTCTTTCACACACACTCAAGAGCTTGGAAGAAAGAAAAAATATTGCATGCTTATTCCTCCCATAAAATCTGAATTTATGAAAGCTTGAGATTTCAAAATAAAAAATACTCAGGGATGCTTCAATGCATCTTTTTCAATGCAAACGCTGTTTCACATACTATTATGTAACATTCAAGAGGGACACAGGTGAAATAAACAAACAGGGCTTCAAACATATCTTCCAGTTCACCGGCAAACTGCCAGGGCCTGTAAGCAGATTATGGAGGAGGCAGAGCCAGGACCTTTACACTGGTGCATAGCAGGAGAGTGAGAGGTGGAGGGGATAAACTGAAACAGGAGGGGTTCAGGCTGGTTGTGAGGAGGGACTTTCCCTCTGTGAAGCCATCAGGTAGTGAAGCAGGGACCCCACAGAGTCTGTGCCATCTCACTCCATGGAAGTTTTCAAGACTGAACAAAGCCCTGAGCAACCTGGTCTGAGTTGATGCCTAACCATGCTTTGAGGTTAGACTAGATATGTCTGTAACTTAATCATTGCAATAAGACGCTGTAATGGCAAGGTCCTTCCTTTGCAGTCGTAAAGTTTGATCAAAGTTTTCTTCTCCACACACAATTCAGTCTGTAAAGAGAGGCAATTCTCGTACCGTATTTAGCTTTGGTACAACCTCACCTGGAGTGCTGTGTGCTGCTCTGGGCTCCACCATTTCAGAAGGATGTGAAGGTATTCAAATGCATCCAGAGGAGGACAACAAAGCTGAGGAAAGGGCAGGAATGTCCTGTGAGGAGCAGCAAAGGATTTTGGGCTTATCTAGCTTGGAGAAAAGGAGGCTGAGGGGTGACCTCATTGCCCTGTAACAGCTTCCTTAGGAGGGGAAATGGAGGGGAAGGTGCTGATCTCTTCTCCCTTGTATTCAGTGATAAGACACATGGGAATGGTTGAAAGCTGTGCCAGGGGAGGTTTAGACTAGACATTAGAGAGCACTTGTTTCTTGAGAGGGTGGTCTTGCACTGGCTCAGGCTTCCTAGAGAGGTGGTTGTTGCCCCAAGCCTGTCAGCATCTAAGAAGTTCAATAATGCCCTTAATAACAAGCCTTCACCCTTGGTCAGCCCTCAACTGGTCAGGTATTTGGACAAGATCATAATTACAGGTCCTCTCCAATTGAAATATTCTATTGTAATTCAAAAGGCAAAAGTTGTGCTGGTCTAGTGATCTTAGCTAGGTCACTAGACCAGTACAGCTAAGACACACCAGCTTGTACAGACAACTTCACCCAAAGGAACAGTTCCATTTAGCATCACATCTGGTCACTTTTGCCATCCCAGCCCAAATAAATAGACACCCATTTGCAGATAGCTCATGCAAAACAGTCCTTAGCACAAGCCCAGAGTGAGGCTTGAGTTGTAACAAGAAAAATTAATCATTCTGCTTCATGTATTTCCATGTGTAATTACTATTACAGACCTGAGCTGAAGGCAGTTACACAATTTATCTACAATTTCTCTCCCATGCCTTCAGTGTCAGCCTTAATTAACAGAATCCAAGAGCAACTGACTGCATTTGATTTCAACTGCAAACATACTCTGTTTTGGGACTGACCAAGTCCAGTCATGTCAGGGAGCTGCATAATTATCCTGTAACTGTAATAGAAAATTTAAGCTTGAAGTGCCAATTGGACAACAGGCAGCTGACACCTCCATGTAACTGCATTACCTGTGGTCATTTCAGATAACACTGGGTGCTCTTCCTCTCAAATACACCTTTCTGCCCAAGACATCTGAATATTTATTTGCCTACAGTTATTCAGAGTGCACACTGTATATCATCTTGCTCATGTGTACAAGCTGCTGAACTGATACCTTAAAATCCTAGAGGGACAAAAAAATAAAATAATTACTATAGAAACAAGTGCTCCTCACAAGTGCAGTAACCATCAGAAAAATTATCATTTCTAATTCATGCTCATATGAATTGGCTATGCAAACACAGGATTAGATATTTATTCATAATGGTTCTGCACAAGCTGCTGTGAAATAAGCTCTTGAGAAAGAGTAGTGAAGCTGAAGTGCTACAAGAAAATCTCATATATTGTATATTTTATGTCTCAGTACAGCTACCACACAGTAATGACTAGTAGAGAACTGCACAGAACAGCAAATCTCTCATGAATATTTCATCAGGGACATCCATCTTAGATTTCTTAACAAATTTGGGACAACCGTGTTAAATTAACTTATAAAGTAATCTCTGTTAAATGTATTTTACAATCTGCCTGCTTGCCTAAATTAAAGAAACAAAGGACAGTAGTGTGCAAAACTAAGTCTGGAAGCATTATTCACACTAATAGGTAGCATTTTGCTTGGCTGATAAGCACATGGCTACTCACTGGCTGAAAAGAAACCGTTTACCTTACATTTTTTGTACATATTTTAGTTTGGTGAAATAAAACAAAGATATTAATCAGATGCAATGAAAAAGAAAAGCCAAGAAAGTTGTTCAGACTAGTAAAATTTTCTGAAGTGGGTACAGGTCTCTGTGAGAGTTTACACTAATCACTGCCAATCTGGTCTTTTTTACTGCTAAGCT